>JAJJWX010004378.1:600000-961032 GCA_023529315.1 Papaver bracteatum
TCACTAATCCAGATTACTAACACTAATACATAAAGGGAGGATTTGCCATTATAATGAAAATTGGTTAAGGGGGTTTCTGATTTTGTTATTTGACATCCTTTTTTGTCTTTATTCATTATGCCTAGAAAGATTTAGGTATGCCTAAAAACATCCTTCTTTCACTTTGTACATGCATCAAATTTTGATTTTGGTATTGCATTGTGAATTAGCCGATCAGATTAGCAGTTTGATTGCTCTTTGTAAATTTGTTATTTCAGAAGTTGGATTACGGTACAACATTTGCTTACGTGGATTTAATGATTCTTAATGTCGCTATAATGCAAAAAAATAAATAAATAAGTGATTAGCAAAACAACTAGAAAAAATATCGTGTTTAGTATGTCTTTATATTGAACACGTATCTTTTTAAATCAGATACATTGAAATAGCATTGCACTATACAGTATGTGATTTGGCAATCAAAGATACTGGTCAGAAAAAACTTGAACCTTCAACCAAGAAAAATTGACTGCATCCACATTAAAATTTTAATTTAAACTTGCTAGGCAAATATTTCATCCAAGTTTTTCTGTAAAGGAAATCTTCAAACTGGAAGTTTGATAGCAGTATTTACTTCCCCGTATAAAAATCTACAATTTCTGATGAACTTGTATTTGTCACATATATACATACGTTGTAGTACTGGACATCATGTACCTAGCATGGCATGTACATATATGGTAAAATTGACTGATAAGACCCACTTAAACATTCTCTTTTAACTCCTAGCTTTGGCATTATGAATGCATGCTTAGTTTTCACTTAACAGTGTTATCTGCTTAGTTTTCATGTCTTGGATCAATAAGAACATCAAACGAGTAGACGCCAAACACAGGAATCATGTTTGGAAGAACTTTTCTATTAACAAGTTCTGCTAGGTGGTTCAAAGTTCCATCAAGTCGCCTTAGTTTAGCATAAAACCGTTTAAAAACTGGTAAAAGCACCCTTGCATTATGATTATCCATGAAGTTTTCTCAAAAAAAAATGGAGGAACTGGTTAAGTTTAGGCTTATTTTTTGATAAAAATAACCCTGTTCTTGAAGTTTTTTTAAGACACTAGCGATGCATAATGGTAACAAATGCAATGGATGTCTTTGCATAATTTTTGGTTTAACAGAGAACAAATATGGCGATGTACCTAATAACGTGGGTCCTTTAATGCATATTTGAAAAATACTTCCACCATTTTTTTATCTTAACAATAATGTATCACAAAAATCACAAAAAGTTAATTTTTATAAGTTGGAAATCTTAATTTGAATATTAATGTGTACAACCAGTAACAAAATATAACAATGATATTGCATAAAGAAGTGGTGGTGTGTAAATAACTTGGTCAGATATTGTAGAAGTGATTCGCTTATTACAAACTCTTGGAGATCCAACAAATATTGTGGGTGATTCAGATTTGGATGAAACTAAATAGTGGGATGTAGGGGTGATTTCAATGTTGCTAACTGCTATGAGTCTTTGGATGTTGATGGTTATCTTATTTTCCCTCACAAACAATTATGGAATACTCGGGTTCCTTTAAAAGTATCATTTCTAGCATGTAATATTATTTTTTATAAAGGAGCTCGTACTTTAGATTTTCTATTCAAGGCGGGTAAATCAAATATGGACAGATGCCTTTTTTGCAGTACTGAATTAGAGACTAATATGCATATTTTCCTTCATTATTCTGAAACATCTAAGATCTGGAATTATTTTTTGGATTCTTTCATATATGATTGGGCTTTTTCTGATAGTGTTAAATCTACTCTTTGGGAATGACCTATCAAGAATAGTATGGATATGAAGAAGAAGTTGTGGGGACTTATTCCGTTTGCCATTTGGTGGAAAATTTGGCGAGAAAGAAATGCAAGGTTTTTCGAGAATATAAAAAGAAAATGTTAATCAACTTATAATCTCTGTAAAGTGCACCCCTTTTAATTGAGCACTGTCTACTAAGATTTTTGATGGTTACTTCTTTGATTACACTAGTTTGTAACTGGGATGTTGTGATTGGCAACTGATGATTACTTATATCCCTTTTTCCTATTTGTAAGTCGTCACTCCCTTGTGTCCTCTTTCTTTTTTTAATATGATATTTCATTTCTTAGTCAAAAAATAATAATTTGGGGACTAACAAAATAGGAGAGGAAATTTAGGCTTTCTACCTGCTGTTATATGTGTGGTTTATGGTTCGATAGGAATAATCCAATTTTCTAAAAGCGAACCCGATTTTTTGTGGGAAGTAAGCACTAGCATCAAAGCTCATATTTTCTCATGGGTGAAGATTCCTCTGCCTAGTAATGAATTATCGATTGAATGCATTATTCACAATTGGGATCAACAACAATTATTTTTTTCTAGTTTTGTTCCCCTCTTGCTTTCTCTATTCTCTTTTCTCTTTGATTTTTGTTTTTGTGTTTCTAATTTATGTCTTGTAAATAGTGGTACATGAATTAAAAAAAATCTTCGATCGGAAAAAATAAAATAATGTGTAATAATAGTATGGCATGATGGGTTGAAAATTTGGTAACAGTACTTGAAGGCTCTGTTATAGAAGGATGGACATTACCGGTAAAGCTGGTCTATAAATTATTCTAAGAAGATTAGTTGCATGATTGGGAATAACACTGAATATGAAAACCCCATTAACTGGATTAGCATTTGTGGCGACTTTTCGATTGAGATATTCCTCTGAATCACGGTCGAAGGTACTGTCTGAATGATGAAAGTTGTCATATACTCGCTAGAAATATGAAATGAAATTCCAATCATTAGTGAGTAGAACCACCATCCGAAGAGAACAAAAAGGGGAAACTACTAAGTAAACTCCTAGTCCAAAGATTATCGGTAAGTTTAACAACCAAAAAGGAGTGGTGAGGGGAATAAAATTTACTCTCAATAATTTGTTGATGTTGTTAATAGAAATAAAAGGTTTCGATCATTTTCATATTTAAATCATGTATTTTTTGTCACTTGTTTCTAATTTAGAAACCTAATATAGGGGGTTAACATTCTAATAGAGGAGCTTCACTAATAGGACAAAAACAGGTCACCTATTAGTAATTTATCTAAAATATTTTTATAATAGTTAAATATCCCTCATTTAGTTAGTGTTAATTATCTAATTGGATTATATAATCTAGTAATATTAGTTATCTAATTAGATTAGCTAAGTTACAAGGCTGGGAAGGAAAGTTCTCTCTCAAGCAGGTAGGAGTACTCAACTTTAGAGTGTGTTGGGAACAATGCCTCTTTATCCGAAGCACTGCTCAAAGCTTATCATTACTTTGGATAAAGTTCAATGTAACTATTGGTGGAATCACAATACGTCTATACATTCCAAACACTACAAGAATTGGTCAATCTTACGTCTCCCTAAACGATATGAAGGTTTGGGCTTTAAAAACTTATCAGTCTATAATTTTGCACTTTTATCCAAAATGGCATGACAACTGTTACATAATCAAGATTTTCTTGGGTTATACTACTGAGAAGCAAATATTTTTATTATCAAGATTTGTTAACATACACTCTCAAGCCAAGAACTTCATATATCTGACAAAGTATTTGCCATGGGTTGCAGCAGGTGCAAAGAATTTTATATGTCAAGTGGGTGACGATAAAAACATAAATATCTGGAGACATCGTTGGATTCATAATTCATGCAGCCCAATATTTCATCAAGAAGAGCTGGATTTGAATGACTATTAATATGTTGCTGAACTTATAGATGAAGACAACCAATCTTGAAAAGTGGAGCTTCTTCAACAATTGTTTACTCTATACCAGGTACAACAAATACTCATTATCCCTCCGGATCTGGCGAGAAAAAACAAACTTATATGGCCTCTAACCTCCACTGGACATTTCATTACAAAATCAACTGATAATTATATGGTTACGGCGTCCCAGCATAATCAACTACAACAAATGCAAACTCCACCCACAATTTGGTTGCAACTATGGAAATTAAAGTTCCCATATAAACTTGTACATTTTCTTTGGAAGTTGGTCCATAATATTATTCCAGTTTGGACGAGAATTTTCAGCTACAAACTTATCTAGCCTCTAACCTCCAATGTAAATTTCACTACAAAATCAACTTATAATTATATGGTTACGACGTCCCAGCATAATCAACTATAACAAATGCAAATTCCACCCACAGTTTTGGTTGCAACTATGGAAATTAAGAATCCCATATAAACTTGTACATTTTCTTTAAAAGTTGATTCATAACATTCTTCCTGTTCGGATGAGAATTTTCAGAATTCGGTCTCAGCAAGATCAACTCTTTCCATTATGCCATTAAGCTCCAGAAACCACAACTCATTTATTTCTGCAATGCTCAGTTTCTTGTTTAGTATAGTGTGCATTTGCTCCATACTTGGTCAACATCACTAGTGGATACAATACGGTTCGAGAATGAATTATTAAATCGGTATACAAAATAATTTGTATCAAGTTCAAGCACCATGAAAACATACATTGCACTACATATATCATATGGACTTTATGGAAATATAGATGTGATAGCGTATTCCAGCATAGTAACCCAAATGCACTTAGAAAAATTAGGAATATAGAAAAATATTTTCAGTGGCAGGATCTTCATTTCAAACTTGTTACTATTAATATTGTTTTGCAGAGACGAACTACTATTTTTCCTCATTGGAAATCGCCACCAGAGGGTTACTTTAACATTAACATTGATGCTTCTATGTTTCCTAATCATATTATTGCTGGAATTTCAATTCTAATACGAGATCATGCAGGGAGATTCATGGAATCGATGGGACTCCTCCAACATGCCAGAAACAGAACTCAATCTGAAGCATAGAGATTATTATATGCTATGCAATGGGCACACAAATGTCAATACAAGAAGGTAATATCTGAAAATGATAACTTGCATGTAGTAAATCTCCTTAAAAACCAAAATCTACGTATTCCTTGGTAGGATGATTGTATAATTAATAGGTGTGTAAGATTGTCGGGTTGAAAACCTTGATGGTCTTGTTTGTATGTTAATAGAGCATGTAACATAGTTGCCGATAAAATGGTTAAGCATGTAAGAAAAATTAATATAGCCAGAGTGTGGTGGTTTGTTTGTCTGTTGGATTTTCGACCACCTCTTGAAGCTGACTATGTATGTACTAGTTTATCAACTCATGTTTCTTCCTACCTAGATTTGTGTGATCCTCGTTCTCGGCCATCTCCGTCTGCTGGACAACAACAGTCGCCAAAGAAACGAAACGTTTGCAACAAGCTTATTCAGTACCACTTTATTTTCGAGCGTCACCTTAGGAAGGTTGGACAAATATTTCTCCGGCTTAACAATTTTCCCAGGGAGGTATACACAGGGGTTGTATCTATTTTTCACTTTAGTCAACGTCTCATCCAACCATTATATAGGAAAACCAAGACTAACAGTCGACGTATTGTGGTCTCCCACCACTAGTGGATAATAGGTTTTTTACTACTTCCTGCCTGGGCTTTTTAAAAACTATTGTTATTGGGCTGAAGTATTTATCCATGATGTCAGTCACAGTTGTTTTATTTAAAAAAATTAAACTAGTTCCAATAAAAGTTGTTTTATAAAGGGATATTTTCCGAAACACGATGTACTCTCTATTATCTTTTATCTGAGTTATAAAACAACTGTGAGGCCAAGATATTTTTATAGTCCCATTTTTCAAGGTAAAGACATGGTCTTATTTCCATGTCTCTTCATTTATCCATTTTTCTGAAAAAAAAAAACAATAACCGAAACCATATTGTTTCCCTTCTAATCTTTTCTCCCAGAACCCATGATTTAATCTCGATCTTTCAGCAATTTCTTCGATCCGTAACCAATTTTTTCGATATGTAAATATTTTCTTTTTTCAATCTCAATTGTGAACCTTTTTTGTGCTGTGTCTCTTATTTATCCTTTTTTTCTGAAAACTAAACCATAAACAAAACCCATCGTTCTCCTTCAAATCGTTTCTCCCAGAACCCATGATTCAATCTCGAGCTTTCAACAATTTCTTCAATCCGTAACCAATTTATTCGATCTGTAAACATTTTATTTTTTCAATCTCAATTGTGAACCATTTTTTTATCCTTCTTAAGTGGTAATGATAATCTGAAAAACCCCTAAATCGAATATTGATTCTTGTTTTCCTGCCATTACTAATGATAATCTCAAAAACTCGTGGCTGTAGTTGGTTTTTTGAGTCTTCTTTTTGTGTTTGAAAACTCGGATCTGTTCATATAGCACCTTCAATGGGATCACTCGCGTCAATGGGATCACTGCTAACCCGTGAGAGATTATTGGCACCTTCTAGAAGGTTTTTGTTCATATAGCACAACGTCTTCATATCAAGAACACATTACTTCACCAGTTGGCCATATTTCTCAACAATGATCCTATAGGTGCCAACCAAAGAAGACGGTACCCCGAAACCATGGTCCCGCATATAAACTCTAGGATCGACACCAAACTCATCATCATAAAATACCTTGGAAAAACAGAATTTAGGATCTTCTTGTGACGACAATATATAGGAAGCATCATGGTTCTCCTCTAGGCGGATGTTAGGCACGAAACCCATCCCCGCCTACCTTCACGTGCTTGGCACCGCTCACGCTGCCAGAATCTTCTCTCTTGGATGATTCTTTATGATTGTGATTTCCCATGTTCTAAAAAAAGGCGAGTAAGTGGAGATACATACATCAAAAAATAAATATGAGGGAAAGGAAGCAAGCGCAGTAGCCAACCTCAAAAAAGGGAAGATCGGGAGATGGCTTGCGGGGTTTTGAATAAAAAGACGAATTATCCGAGGATGATTCAAAATCACTGGAAGAACCTGCAAAATAAAAGAAAACACAAAACACGCATCACAAGGGACTGAAGTCGATGTATAAATAGTACAAAATAAACTAAAGGACACCATAAATTAAATAAAGAAATACGCGTAAGGTAAAGGACGATTAGTTACCTGCAGAAGAAGAATCATGACCAAAAGTCACATGGGATAGAGACTCACCAAGAAGGCAAGAACCAAGCGAGTCGATCCAGTATGACTAAGAGAATGAAGTAACTCACTAGGTGATTCTAGAGCCTTAGAATAAAAGGTTGCTGCCCTTAATGGATTAACAGATGTGTTAATACCCAAAAATTACTCCTATGTGAAATAATGTATCGTTGAAGTACATTCTTTAGGTTCGAAAATTAAAATCATGCAAAACAAGCATAAACCAATAAGTTGGCCGTTCACGTTTTTCTTCGGTTACAAAAAGAGAAAATGGTTGATCTTGGGGGAGGGAAAGCAAAGAAAGTTGAGAAAATCAGTGGTGATTGAATTATTGTGTGTGAGGTTGTCGAACTATGAAACAAGAAGATCTTGAGAATGATAAGCTTTTTCTGTCTTCTGAATATACCAAGTAGTCTATTTATAGTTGTAAGGAACGCTAATTGTTTCCTCGTAAGTAGTGGATATCATGGAGAGATGAGAATAGTTGAGATAATGGTATGGTTACGCCATTATGCTAGGGAAGCTTTTAGAAACCCGTAAGCCATCACTCTATTATTTTACCACTTCCTTTTACCGCTCTTACCATTACTAGCGACTTTATTATCATGGGGTGTTTCCACGACGCATGTTTCTATAAACCACCAGACCAATACCCATGAATAAGTCCCCCATGTAACATGTTTTCATTTCTCGTAGGAATTAGTAGAGTTATGTATTGTTTCTTGTCTTAACATATCTTGAAGAGGAAACTCATCTCCAAGGTTATGTGTGACTAATAAGAAGTTTGTCATAAGATGACGCTATAAACAGGCACATAGCCCCTTAATGTGCTCATGGCGTATTTGTGGTAAGTTAATAGTGTTGTAGCAACAGCCATGGCATGGGAGACATGGCTAAGTTAGTTCGTGGCCACGGAAAGATTGGTGGCCATGGCCACGGAAAGATTGGTGGCCATGGCCACGATCTTGGTAAAATGGAAATATTGGTGGCCATGGCCACGATCTTGGTAGAACCGCCAATATTGGTATCCATGGCTACGACCTTTGGTGGGACCAGCAAGACTGGTGTCCGTAGCCATGACCTTTGGTGGGACCGACAAGATTGGTGGCCGTGGCCGCGGGACGCGGCTATGTTGTCTATGTATCCATGGAGCACGGTTATTCGATGGTCATGAGCGTCTATGTAGCCATGGTCATAGAGCGTCGGCTATATAACCATTGTCATAGAACTTCGTCGTTAGGTCTGGCCACGGACGCGGCTAGGTATCCATGGCTATAGAGCGTGGACATGAACACAGCTATGGTGGCCATGGCTATGGGACGCGACCATAGTGGCCTGGATATGAGGTGCGACCATGGTGGAAGGATGTGAGGTGCGGCCATGGTGGCTAGAGACGCTAGCCATGTTGATTTGGAAAATCATCTTGGCTATTTTTTATGGAAGCTTGGTCATGGACAAGTTTAGTTGGTGTTGGCACTTTTTTTATAGAACATATTCAAGGAATTCAGTCGTGGAAATTCTGCGACTCGAAGTGATGTTCAATGTAATTTTGTACTAAATAATATAATATGCTTTTAATAGTACTTTTATTCGAGATGGCATAGTATTTCATCCTGAATATTTATAATTTGTACCATCAGTATACACTGATTAATACATGATAATTCGTATGGCCGAGCATAAGATAATGATAGTTTAGCCAAGTGAAACTCTAAAATATTGCAGGCATATTGAAGGCTAGTATGGCCATAGCTAGATACACATTCTCGATTCTCTGGCGGAATATGATGTAGAAGTACAAATCTATAATTCTGATATCAGATCAGGAATTTATATTTATAAACCTATATAGAACACTGAGAGTTCAGCTGGGTGAAGCCCTAATATATATATAATTATAGATATGTCTCTGATGTAGGTTCAAATGCGATTTTTACAAGTTATTCCCTTGTCAAACCACCACCATCAATATAATGTCACTCGCAAACGTGGAAAAACCCATCCAGTACTGCCAGACACTGACATGTCAGTACCAAGGCTATGCATACGGTCCATAAAGGATAAAGTGGGACTACTACCAGCATCACGTCGAGTCTGCAAAGGGGATACACATGAAACATCAACTGTAGAAGAAGAACAGTCGACGGTAGCTAACGATTTATTCTTATTTTTGAGAAGGATAACTAGGGTTTGATATAGAAAAAATTGTGATTACACAAGCTATTTCCAACGTTTTTCATCTTGTATGTTTTTAGATTTACTTAGTTAAATTATAGAGTTGTTGGAAGATGAACTTGCAGTGTGTAATTGAAAATGCGGGGGTCTAACAACCTCACCCAATATTTCGATTAGCAATCTGTATGGACAACTCCGAGTTGTTTTCTAGAGAATCAACAAGACTCAATCAATAGAAAATACTCAAGGAGTTATTATCTCAATCTCTTGATTTGATTTACTCAATCAAATATGATTCGCGAGCCTAATCAAAGAGAGATAACTTGGATGGTACCAAAGACCAATATCCAAGTGTTAGTCGATTTAAATCAACAACCAATAAGGTCTGATATTCTAATCGATTGAACAACGTACAACCTGTATTATTTCAATTATATAACAAAATATAATGCGGAATAGAAATAACACAGATACCAGAATTTTGTTAATGAGGAAACCGCAAATGCAGAAAAACCCCGGGACCTAGTCCAGATTAAACATACACTGTATTAAGCTGCTACGGACACTAGCCTACTCCAAATTAACTTCGGTCTGGAATGTAGTTGAACCCCAACCAATCTCACACTGATCCAAGGTACAGTTATAATCCTACGCCTCTGATCCCAGCAGGATACTGCGCACTTGATTCCTTTAGCTGATCTCACCCATAACCAAGAGTTGCTACGACCCAAAGTCGAAGACTTTAGCAATCAAATCTGTCTCACAAAGAAAAGTCTACAGGTAATAGATAAATTCGTCTCCCACGAATAAACCTATGAGTTTTGTTCCGTCTTTTGATAAATCAAGGTGAACAGGAACCAATCGACAAAATCAGACTATATTCCTGAAGAACAGCTCAGTTTCATCAATCACCTCACAATAAACTTAATCGACGCAGCGAAGAAGATTATTGAGGAATCACAAACAATGAAACGAAGATGTTTGTGACTACTTTTATCTTGCCTATCGGAGATAGAAATCTCAAGCTAATTATTACAATTGTACTCATACGATAGAAACAGCAAGATCAGATCACACAACTACAAGAAAAGTAGTATCGGTCTGTGTTCACAATGCCATTGAAGTCTTTAAGTCGTTAACCTGGTTTTAGAAGAAGAAAACCAAAGGTTAAAGGAGATACGACTCTAGCTTTACCAAACTAGTATCACGTAGAATGTGTGGGGATTAGGCTTCCCAGTTGCTAGAGTTCTCCCTTATATAGTCTTTCAAATCATGTTTTGCAATCAATGTTAGCTTAGTAACAAAGCATTCAATATTCACCGTTAGATGAAAACCTGATCAGATACAAGCTAATATCTCTCAACCGTTAGATCAAAAACTTAGCCTGCCATACACACATGTACTTGACATTTTGAGTTCGTGTAACCGTACCCAAACGTGTACAATGGTTGGTTCAATATTAGTCAACCAAATGGTTAGCCAAATGATAACTTTCATATCAACCATATTCTTCTTCACCATAACTAGTCAAAATGACTCAAATGAACTAGTTAGAGAGTTGTTCAATTGATATGAGATCTCAAGTATTATAAGAGACACAATTGAATCAAAAACGATGTGATTCACTCGAATCATTTCATGAACTATAAAGCCACGGTTTGCAAAAGCATTCCTTAGTAATTTAAGATAAGTTCACGAACACCGTTTTTCGAGACATAACCTCTTGAGTTCGGACTCAAGATAACCAGGTTGAAGTTAATAAACTCAGCAGAATTTCTCGGGATGAGAACTTCCGTCGATTCAGCGGACCGCACCGAGCTTCAACTTGACATATATTCTAGGGTTCGAGAACTTACGCGGTTCGCATTGACCGAGTTGTCGCTCACGTTCGGTTCCACTTGATCAACAAAGTTTGCAAACTTCGGTTCAAGTGTTAAGGACTTATACATATATGTGTTTCCACAACAATGTTTAAATCCCACAATGGTTATATAGTCTAAACTCTCATTTCAATCATTGAAACATTCTCAGAGGACGTCATATAGTTGTTATTCACAAACTAGTTTTCTTCAGAGCAATTTCCAAAGTGATTGAAACATAACATGACTTTTGTCACTAGGCAAAGATAAACTTGGCTAAAGCGAAAGCTTTACCAACACCCATTTCGAGAAATAGATAAGCGAGATATACTCAACTCGAAATATCAAATGTGCATATTCTTAGTCTATATAGTTAAACGACTTTTGTCTCAAGATAGGAGATAGAGTATGTGGCAGACCAGAAAATTTCCCTTCTAAAAGGATTGGGTTTCAACCCATTTAGCAAGGTGAAGCCCCGGTGCGCCACTCTAAGCAAAAAATTTCAGTAAAAGCTTTAACCATCATATTTCAAATTCAGAGTTGCATAACAAAACAGGATCCGTTAGTATGAGCGAAAGGAATTGCTCTTCTCAAACTGAAACAGATTCAAATGCGAGTCATCAACATATTACTATAATATTTCAACAATCGAAGTAAATAGATCTTTGAAAGAAAATCTATCATTTCAGCAAGGAAGAAAACAAAACACAGTCCCTGTAAGTCGGAACCATTGCTCTGATTACCAATTGTGGCAGACCAGAAAATTTCCCTTATAAAAGGATTGGGTTTCAACCCATTTAGCAAGGCGAAGCCCCGGTGCACCACTAAGAAGAAAACAAAAAAAAAATGAAAATATATTTCATAACTCTGATAATGACGAGTGCCAAAGACGACACCATAAACAAAAACCGGAAATGAGAATTCTTTTTAGCAGCTCCTACAAGACAAAAGATCTCTACAATGTTTTGATACTGAGTACTAGGAAAAATAAAGCCAAACTATTTAAGCATGGTAGTTAAGAGCAACAGAATTAATAAACTATTTAAGCAAAAATTAGATTTTATTTTCATGAAACAACAGTTCATGTAAACAAATATTTTAAACATCATCCATTTTTTCCCATGCTCATAGAAGCCTACACTTAGTCAAATACAAAGGTAGAAATCCGTAGTGATATATAAAATGAGGTTCCAGTATATAAAGATTTAAATACCACATGTTTCCAATCTCATGGTTTAAACAAGTTTAAAATAGTAGTTCAGGTGGAAATAATAGTAAGGACCTGGTAGTGATATATAAAATGAGTTTCCAGTACATAAAGATTTAAATACCACATGTTTCCAATCTCATGGTCTAAACAAGTTTAAAATAGTAGTTCAGGTGGAAATCATAGTAAGGACCTGGTACTCAAGAGACTAACAAATTCATTTGAAGTTCGCCAACAAAAGGAGACATGATAAGTATATACCCAAACTAAAAAGATCCACCTTACACTTCATAATTGACCACTCCCATTTACTGACTATACACAAAATATCATTTTGACGCAAATGGAGGACAATACACACATCAAAATATGGGTAGTATTTACAAAAAAAAAAAAAAAAAGGAAAGTAAACAGACATGTATAAATCCAATTATACAAGCAGCCCTGTGATATACGAAGTCATAAGCTTAACAAAAAAACTAACTTTCATAGCGTTAAAAGTCTTCCATAAGCCCTGCCCGGCTTACTGGTGAAAGCTCCTCTCGTGTTTTGTGGGGGAGAAGAGAAAACAAAATGGGGTGAGCAAAGCCCAGTAGGGATTAAAAAAATGGCGTACCTGCGGGAAACATAAATAAATGGACAAGAGCAGCAGCAAAAACTAAAATAATTCATGAAAATATGAAGCTTCAAATAATCAGTCGATAACTAAAAATTCAATGCTGCAATTAAAGATAAGTTACTCTACTATTCCATTGGCGAACGCCATTTTCTGGGTAGTCCGATACCAGCCACCGTTATCAAACAAACGGTCTTCCGGGTTGCCATCCGTAGATGGGGTGACAATTAAGGCCTGACGGTCCTATAGTAGAGTCATCTAGTTTCCCATCAAAATAATTCGTAGAAAAGGAAACATTCACAATCACAAGTTAACAACGATTTATAATTGCATAACAAAAGTCTTTAGTAATTAATTAAGAATCATTGGCAGCCTTCTCAAAATGTTACCAGGACACATTTTCGAGAGCGCAAAATAAGCCTTTAAAGTTGTAACCAACATGGATACAAAACAGAAAAATCACTTGGTTTGTGTCTGGCACCAACAAGGGAATATCTGACATTGTCGTCCTAATTGCCGAGAGAGGGAAAGAGATATCTTGAAATAAAAATATAGAACAAAGTGAAATTGGTATAAGCAAACCAAGGGAGCATTTAAAATCTTCTTGCTTTCTTAATGCAAACAATTATGTTAAAATTAGATCTACATAACAAGGAAGCTTTGACCCTCTTATTGTTCAATGGAAAACTTTTGTATGAAGAACCAAAGAGTACAGGAAAAAAAGGCTAAGATTTTTTTAATAATAAAAACTTCATAAGAGAACTAAGCACTTAATATACCAAAACGAAATCACTAAGCCATGCGTTTTCAGGTAGTACATTTATTAAATTAAGTGGCGCAAATATGGATTGTAAATACTCAAGATGGGAGTGTAATGAAAATCAAGGGGCTTGAACCTTTGAGTTACAGGGTTGGAAAGGAGATTTCAAGACAGAATCCATGAAAAGAAAGATCAATGCTCGACTAACAATGGAGTTTCAAATAGGAAGTTCATTGGGTCATTTTCACAGACAGGTGTTGAGTTATTTCAAAAACTAAAACAACACTTGAATATATGATGAAAACTACCAGATAGATGGGTGCAAATCATTTCTATTCTTGGTAACACCATTTGAAAATCCTTGGGGTAGTTCAATAAGAAAATAATAAAAAGGAAGGGTAAGCTTTTAATCCAAGTTTCTTGCATATTCAGGACATTCAAAATAAGTACTCACAAACCCACAAAAAGAGATATTTTTGTAAATTGAAACACTGACCTGTAGTGAAAATGATAACAATTTCAAACCAAGTCATTAAAAGATTAATCAAGATATGGGAGGAAGACATTTAAGTTACTCTCGGCAACTATGATAGACAAGTAAAAGAAATTAGGGACATTTTCATGTTCATTTCTTTGGCTAAGAAATTCAACTAAAAATTTGAATAAAAACAAATCAGATAAAATAGTAGTTACCCAATACTTGGAAATTCAGAAACAAGTTTCCAAAGAGAAATTAAATCAAATATTTTATCAACGGGTTATGGACATAATCAAAAATCAAATCTAATAGAGAACAAATCCCCTACCTTTATAGTGGACAAATTCAACCAAAAACAAAGTGTGGGTTGAACTTGCTTTTGGAAATCAATGATCCTTCCTTTACTCAAAATGATTTTGAAATGAAATTAGTGGTGGAAGCTGGATCGAGGGAAAGGAAAGATGGCAGAATGATAAAAACAAGAAAATGGTTTCCTATGAAATCAAATGGTTTCGTAAATATAGTAGACAAAAGTCTCCCTAACTTAGCTGCTCATGTCCATTACGTGGAACTCATGCTTCAATTCCCAAAACACCTACTAATTAGGCACAAAAAATTTCTCTAAGGGATAGCCATTTTGTTAAGAAAACCTAAACTTGGTTTTAGGGCACTCTCCATTTGTATAAGCATCCGGTATTAGGATCGCACGCGCTCACTACACAGTTCTAGCCAAATGGGTTAGATCCGGCTCAAAGCCCAAGAAAATTTTTAGTGTCGTTACACCATTACCCACTAAAAAATGAATTTGGTCCCCAAATTCAAAAATTAAACGAAAGGGCTATGAAGGTTACCTTCAGGTTGCTCCGGGTCTTTGCTCTCACGCCAGCAGCCTCGAGCTCCCAAGTAGATTTTACAAGAGGGTGATGTGATCTTTTCTACTCTCACCATTTCTAGCATTTGCAAACATGAAATAAATCCCTGATTCCTTTCAGCCGAGTGCGTCAGTCACTATGTTTGTCTTCCTTCGGTGGTAGTCAGTTTGAACTCGTAGTCCTCTAATAAGTCGAACCATCTTCGTTGTCTCATATTCAAATATGATGTACTTCAGGCTCTTGTGGTCTGAGTAGAACATTACTGCGGCCGATTCTAAGCCATGAGTCTCATAGGTCTTCAACTGTCGTGATGCATATGCCCTTACCCCTTAACTAATCGAAAATATCTTCCTGGAAGCGGGTACTTGTTCTTGATTGTGACATGTTAATTGGTGATAATCGATGCACATTCTCATTGATCCATCCCGATTGACCGTCTATATGATGAATAGCAGGGCTTGCTATAAACAATCCCAAAACTTGGATCTGAAAAACATGTCCTTTCTTTTAAAGATCGATGAAGGAATTTTGTGTATCGCGACAATCCCTCTGAAGTGCAAGTTGCATAGGGAATGAGCATGTGTGTAGGCTTTACTGGAGAGAACCAATCGACCTGGGTAATCAGAAGAATGGTCTCACAATCACTATCATTTCTTTGCTGAACTTTAGGCAACCTCTTACAAGATCCATAGGGGTAACATCCCATTAGCGTTCTGTTATCGACAATGACCATAACGGTTAATTCATCATTGCTCGGCTTTCACTTACGGACATGGAAGACGTCTAGTTCCATTTAGAGCAACATTCCTATAGATACACCTCTAACAAAATTGTTGATTAACTAATAACTCAGGATACACTTTTCAGCACATTTTTTTTTTTTTAATCAATATACTAAAATGGAATGCAATAATCAGTTCAACTGAGGGAAGAAGAAAATTTCATTCACCAGCTAAATACATTTTGAGGAAACGTATAATTCTCATGACATTATAGAGCTGGCAACCAAAAAGAAATACAAAGAAGGTTAGTTGTACTTGTATTATAGAGTCAAAGACGAACTAGATGGAAAAAATGGTTAGTGAACTCTATACACTTTGGCAAACTCTTAGGTAATTGTAAAACGTGTCTATATATATATGAATAGCCAAACCACATTAATAGGACTCCCACGGATCCTAAGCTTAGTTAAATGAAACATAAAAATTTAATTTCTAAACAGTAGCCCGAAGTTAAAGGTTAGAAATGTGAAAGGGCATTAATGTTCACACATTAAATCAAGACATCAAATACAAAAAAAATTAAACCTAGGTAAAAATCAAATTGAAACAAGTCACATTTATCTAGACCAAAGGTTTTTATCAGAAATCCTCTAAACAAATGAAAGCGTAAATTTGGCATGGAACCGTTTTCAAAATGCAAAGAATACTTCAAAGAGAATTATTAAGCGGGGTTGAGGTACCAGATTTTCGTATGAAAAGGGGAGGTGACATTGTCTAGTGTGACCGAAGAAGTTGTAAAACAAAAAAAAATCATTTCCTTTGATGAAATTAAGTAGTACAAACAAGGGGTTGGCAAAAATAAAAATAAAAAAATGGCACAAACTAAAACAGCTATCTTGGTTTTAACTTGAAGAATAAAAAACAGTATTGTGAATAATTAATATTATTCAAAAAATGAGAATTGGTTAGCATGTGAAGTATACGGTTAAAACAAGGTGTCGTTATGATGTTATGCATTTTGGACATCACAGCAAACACAAAAATTCAGCGTCTGAGTCAGTTAGCACAAGGCGAAACTCAAATCAAATCGAGTGGAAAATCTCTTACCTTAATGGAAGCCTAACCTTCTTCTCTTCCAGTACTTACGTAACATCAAATCCTCTTTAACGCCCATCAACCACTATTCTATTTTGAGAGAGAGAAAAAAATCCTCCATCCCGTTAAACTGTTTGTCATTCCCTCTATTTCTTTTAATTTCTTCAAGTCTACAGAAGTACTCACTTGCTTACAATCTCTAACGATATCGACAAATAGCCATCACCGAACTCAACATTTATTCCAAAAAAATTTCAAGGGGTTCCATCTTTTGCTGGACAGTTTATCTACCGTACAAGGAGGCTACAGATTCCGCACACCTTCGTATCTTCAAAACAAGACATGCGTCAGATTCACAAGTGATTTGTAATATACATTACTAACCTACACAATGACATGTATATCACGGTTTCTAGTTTTCCCCAATACCCCAAGACAAAATGACCAACTCAAATGACTTATTCAAACAAGAAAAACAACATAGCCCCAATAAATCGTAACATGGGCTCTTTCAAACAACAAAACTATCAAACTCTAAGCAAAAAATTTCAGTAAAAGCTTTAACCATCATATTTCAAATTCAGAGTTGCATAACAAAACAGGATCCGTTAGTATGAGAGAAAGGAATTGCTCTTCTCAAACTGAAACAGATTCAAATGCGAGTCATCAACATATTACTATAATATTTCAACAATCGAAGTAAATAGATCTTTGAAAGAAAATCTATCATTTCAGCAAGGAAGAAAACAAAACACAGTCCCTGTAAGTCGGAACCAATGCTCTGATTACCAACTGTGGCAGACCAGAAAATTTCCCTTCTAAAAGGATTGGGTTTCAACCCATTTAGCAAGGCGAAGCCCCGGTGCACCACTAAGAAGAAAACAAAAAAAAAATGAAAATATATTTCATAACTCTGATAATGACGATTGCCAAAGACGACACCATAAACAAAAACCAGAAATGAGAATTCTTTTTAGCAGCTCCTACAAGACCAAAGATCTCTACAATGTTTTGATACTGAGTACTAGTAAAAATAAAGCCAAACTATTTAAGCATGGTAGTTAAGAGCAACAGAATTAATAAACTATTTAAGCAAAAATTAGATTTTATTTTCATGAAACAACAGTTCATGTAAACAAATATTTTAAACATCATCCATTTTTCCCATGCTCATAGCAGCCTACACTTAGTCGAATACAAAGGTAGAAATCCGTAGTGATATATAAAATGAGTTTCCAGTACATAAAGATTTAAATACCACATGTTTCCAATCTCATGGTCTAAACAAGTTTAAAATAGTAGTTCAGATGGAAATCATAGTAAGGACCTGGTACACAAGAGACTAACAAATTCATTTGAAGTTCGCCAACAAAAGGAGACATGATAAGTATATACCCAAACTAAAAAGATCCATTTTACACTTCATAATTGACCACTCCCATTTACTGACTATACACAAAATATCATTTTGACGCAAATGGAGGACAATACACACATCAAAATATTGGTAGTATTTACAAAAAAAAAAAACAGGAAAGTAAACAGACATGTACAAATACAATTATACAATCAGCCCCGTGATATACGATGTCATAAGCTTAACAAAAAAACTAACTTTCATAGCGTTAAAAGCCTTCTGTAAGCTCAGTCCAGCTTACTGGTGAAAGCTCCTCTCGTGTTCTGTGGGGAGAAGAGAAAACAAAACGGGGTGAGCAAAGCCCAGTAGGGGTTACCAAAATGTCGTACCTGCGGGAAACATAAATAAATGGACAAGAGCAGCAGCAGCTAAAATAATTCATGAAAATGTAAAGCTTCAAATAATCAGTCGATAACTAAAAATTCAATGCTGCAATTAAAGATAAGTTACTCTACTATTCAATCGGCGAACGCCATTGTCAGGGTAGTCCGATACCATCCACCGTTATCAAACAAACGGTCTTACGGGTTTCCATCCGTAGATGGGGTGCAAATTAAGGCCTGACGATCCTATAGTAGAGTCATCTAGTTTCCCATCAAAACCATTCGTAGAAAAGGAAACATTCACAATCACAAGTTAACAACGATTTATAATTGCATAACAAAAGTCTTTAGTAATTAATTAAGAATCATTGGCAGCCTTCTCAAAATGTTACCAGGACACATTTTCGAGAGCGCAAAATAAGCCTTTAAAGCTGTAACCAACATGGATACAAAACAGAAAAACCACTTGGTTTGTGTCTGGCACCAACAAGGGAATATCTGACATTGCCGTCCTAATTGCCGAGAGAGGGAAAGAGATATCTTGAAATAAAGATATAGAACAAAGTGAAATTGGTGTAAGTAAACCAAGGGAGCATTTAAAATCTTCTTCCTTTCTTTTTGCAAACAATTATGTTAAAATTAGATCTACATAACAAGAAAGCCTTGACCCTCTTATTGTTCAATGGAAAAAATTTGTATGATGAACCAAAGAGTACAGGAAAAGAAGGCTAAGATTTTTTTAATAATAAAAACTTCATAAGAGAATAAGCACTTCTTATACCAAAACGAAATCACTAAGCCATGCGTTTTCAGGAAGTACATTTATTAAATTAAGTGGCGCAAATATGGATTGTAAATACTCAAGATGGGAGTGTAATGAAAATCAAGGGGCTTGAACCTTTGAGTTACAGGGTTGGAAAGGATATTTCAAGACAGAATCCATGAAAAGAAAGATCAATGCTCGACTAATAATGGAATTTCAAATAGGCAGTTCATTGGGTCATTTTCACAGACAGGTGTTGAGTTATTTCAAAAACTTTTACAACACTTGAATATATGATGAAAACTACCAGTCAGATGGGTGCAAATCATTTCTATTCTTGGTAACACCATTTGAAAATCCTTGGGGTAGTTCAATAAGAAAATAATAAAAAGGAAGTGTAAGCTTTTAATCCAAGTTTCCTGCATGTTCAGGACATTCAAAATAAGTACTCACAAACCCACAAAAAGAGATATTTTTGTAAATTGAAACACTAACCTGTACTGAAAATGATAACAATTTCAAACCAAGTCATTAAAAGATTAATCAAGATATGGGAGGAAGAAATTTAAGTTACTCTCGGCAACTATGACAGACAAGTAAAAGAAATTAGGGACATTTTCATGTTCATTCCTTTGGCTAAGAAATTCAACTACAAATTTGAATAAAAACAAATCAGATAAAATAATAATTGCCCAATACTTGGAAATTCAGAAACAAGTTTCCAAAGAGAAATTAAATCAAATATTTTATCAACAGGTTATGAACATAATCAAAAATCAAATCTAAAAGAGAACAAATCCCCTACCTTTATAGTGGACAAATTCAACCAAAAACGAAGTGTGGGTTGACCTTGCTTTTGGAAATCAATGATCCTTCCTTTGCTCAAAATGATTTTGAAATGAAATTAGTGGTGGAAGATGGATCGAGGGAAAGGAAAGATGGCCGAATGATAAAAACAAGAAAATGGTTTTCTATGAAATCACATGGTTTCGTAAATATAGTAGACAAAAGTCTCCCTAACTTAGCTGCTCATGTCCATTACGTGGAACTCATGATTCAATTCCCAAAACACCTACTAATTAGGCACAAAAAATTCTCTAAGGGATATCCATTTTGTTAAGAAAACCTAAACTTGGTTTTAGGGCACTCTCCATTTGTATAAGCATCCGGTATTAGGATCGCACGCGCTCACTACACAGTTCTAGCCAAATGGGTTAGATCCGGCTCAAAGCCCATGGAAAATTTTAGTGTCGTTACAGAGTAGATAGGATTTTGAGTGATAGATAAGTTCAAGTCTCCACATACCTTTTAGTCGATGAAGATCCACTGGTTCCTTGAGTAGTCCTTCATCTTGTATGATGATCGCCATGGATTTCTTGAGCTCAACTACACTTTCTATCCTAGTATGAGACCTCAGCTATAATAGACTAGAAATCAAGACTTTATAGTTTTGATCACCAAGATTGACAAACATGCTTGAGATAGCAACGCATGCGAGTTTGACCGAGCAGTGATCTAACAATCTCCCCCTTTTTCAATTTTAGTGGCAAAACTATTAATATATATGGAATACAAAAATTATATAAATAAACTTTGTAGCTCCTATTCCACATGCCTAATCTTCAACAATACTCGAAATCTTCATCACTTCCAAGTAGTCCAATGATCCCAAAGGTTGTAAGTTTAGTATCATCATTGTTGAAAATCCGTAGCTATAAAAATGAGAAAAGCATTGGTTCTCAATCATTGTTATACAGTGTCATAGTATTATTACACAGCGTCAAAGTCCAATTGTATCACAACTTCAACAACAATACTAAGGTGATACTTCACTCCCCCTTAGTCAATACTCCATCTCACATGGAAACCACTCCCCCTTACATAATGATCCGAAAACCATATGTATTTGTAGTGTGAACTACGATTAATTCTCCCCCTTTTGTCAATAAAATTGGCAAAGGTACAAGAACGGGATCCTAATGAAATTTTCGTAAGAGACATTTTATGACCAAAGGTAAATTTTCTATCATCTTATTCAGATGCAATCATAAAGCCGAGGCTAAATGCATTCATCAAGGAGTTTATAAAGATACAAGATAACCCCTAAAAATTCCACAGCCGCACTCCCCACAAAGATTTGGAAATTAAGCGCAAGTTCAAAAGAACTCTCTCCCATAAGATGTCATTCCCAAGGGAAAAACAAGAGCGACCTTAATTTCAAGAGAAAAGAAGGATTTCCTTAGACTCAACAAATTGCATACAAGTATGAATTTGGAATCCAAAATATTCAATCATATTAACCAAAGCGAACCAAGATTAATTTGACTAAATATGCTCAACACAAGTAAATTTATGGAGACTTAATTAATCGATTAGATTATTCACAAGAGAACCCATTAATATTCTAACCGGACTACACAATTAAACTAATCACAAAGTAATCAATTCAATTGTCCACGCTCGACATGAGAAAAATCTATGGAGTGCTAACTAAATAATCACACAAGATGATTGATTTAGTTCATTTAGGCTCAACATAAGAGATTATGGAACCCAGACTAAGATTATCATAGAAAATGACAACCTTAACCGTACATGTACTCAACATGAGAGAACTAATGGAATACAAATTAAATAACCATACAAGTTGATTAAATTAGTTCTTAATGCTCAACATTTTGCATCTTTATGGAACAACCAACCATTCCAATAAGAAATCGACATAGTCGTATCGTGCTCAACATAAGATACAAGATGGAACCTTCACGGTAATACATAATAATATGGAACAATTAATCTCTATACCGTGGATCACAAAACAAGGACCTATTATATTTTTCCAACACAAAGTGACATAATAGACTTTATCCTTTAATCACAAAAGATTTTAACCTATCTTACATCAATAATTGACAATATAGGCTTAAATTTTGTGTTTTGCCAAAAGTTCATTCATTCCTTTATCAATATTTGCATACCAATACGTGAACGACTTTACTTTTGACAAAATATGGGATGATCAAGTTCACGGACGTAAACATACAAATCCCATCAAAATATTGCAATATATAAAATCAAAAGGATTAATACTGCAACCATCATCTTCCAACCCAGTTTAGAATTAAAACTAATAAATCTAAAAACAAAAAGATGAAATCATTGGATATATCTATGTGTAGTCACAATCATTGTTATTCCAAAACACTAGTTATTCTCATAAATAAAACAGAAAACATAGAAGATTTACTAGACATTAAGACCTTTGAAGAATTCATTAGCGTCCCCGAACTCCTTGTCGTCAACAGCCATTGGAACATAGGGTTCATTAAGAAAGGAGTTTATATCGATGAACCTTCTTGGTTGCTGTTGTCGAACCCGGGCCTTCTGAATCTCATGAGTCTTATACACAAAAGCATTTATTTGTTGAATCTCCTTACGCAGCTCCTTCAACACTTCAAGAACATCAGAAAACTTCTGAGAATTTGTAGGAACAGCCCTTGGTTTCCTCATATTCCTTCTTTTTCTTTTCAAGGTTGGAGGCAATGGAGATTTTTCTTTTTCCTTCATGATTGATGGCTTAACAATCACATTACCTTCTTTTCCATCGCAAGACATCTTTCTTGGAGCATCCATCAATGAATGGGTTTGTGAGAGGAATTCACAATTGGCTCAACAAGTAGTCTAAAGATAAAAAGAGGTTTTAGAGAAGGGAAAAGAATGTAGGGTCCGAAACCTAAAATAGGTTCGTAAACGATCAACTCTTATCCCTATCAAGAGTAAAGTTGTCGATAATACCCTTTTTCTTTTGTTTGATAGACAAAATAAGACAGAACCAAGAAAAGAAAAAAAAGAAAACTTTTCTTAAAGCCTGAGAGGTACAAATTCATTGACTCTTTTTATCAGGCACATGAGACAAGATTTTAGAAACAACACAATTAAGTTGTGCTGTGGTGAACAACAATGTGTCCACCAATTTCCTATTAAGAGGAATCCATAGACCTTTGTCTATCAAAATAATTTAACCATATTTTTTTTTCAAATGGTCTTGATTTTTCCTTGGAAACTAACTTCTTAGACGAAGATAAAATCTTACATACCTCTGCAGTCTTCTGAGAAAGTTTGAGATTTCTTGCTAAATGATTTTCTCTTCGTTGAAATTTGTTGACGTGTCTTTGCTTGTGTTTGAACTTGTAACACCTTGAAAGTTCATGACCTTTTAATGAACAATATGAGCACGTCACACTTGGATAATAATCAGGCTTATGAATTGTGCAAGCAGCTAGGCACATAGTGGATCCTGAGACATTATAAACAGTGTTTCCAAGAAAAGGGTCAACTTTTTCTTCCAGAATAGTTGGATTATCTTCTGACAGAATATCAAAATTGATATGTGTATTGATACAATTATCAAAATCAATATTTTCACCAAGAAGCGCAACACTTGATTTCTCATCTTTATTTGAATCATACTCGTCAGACATTTCATCAAGAGTTGCAGCAAGACCTTTGTTCCCAGTGTATTTTCTCCGATTTGGACACTTGTTTGCAAAATGACCAAATACTTTACACTTAAAGCACTGAGGCATATCCTCATCATCAACTTCATCAATATCCCTATTTATAAGAGGAACACGCTTATGAGGTTTGACTGATGCCTTAGGCTTATCTCTGGAGAACCGTTTACTTCTCTTCAATAGAAGATCCCTAAACTGTCTTGTGATCATCGAGACCGATTTGTCAAGATCTTCATCTGATGAATCTATCTCAGAGTGATCATCTTCAGAGATATACACTTTTTTACTTTTATCAAGTAATTTAGTGTCCTTTAATGCTTTGAACTCAACATCCTTAGCCTTGGATGAAAGTATATCATAAGCTTTCCATCCAGCGTGTTTCTGGAGAGAGTATCTAGGTTATTTCCCTCAACGATGGCATGCTTATTAGCATCATATCTAGATGGCAGTGATCTAAGAATTTTCATCACAATGTCCTTTTCAGGAATAGTCTTACCCAATGCAAAACATGCATTAATAATTTCAGACACTTTGTGATTAAATTCATCAAATGTTTCTCCATCTTCCATACGAAGGTTTTCCCAATCGGAATTAAGGTTCTGAAGCCTTGCATCCTTTTCACTGGAGTTTCCTTCGAATACGGTTGCTAAGATATTCCAAGCTTCTTGCGACTTAGTGCAATTAGACACATGGTGCTGAAGATTTGGGGTAATGGCATGTATGATCGCATTCAAACCGTCGGAGTTTTGCTTTGCAGCAAGAATCTCTGCGGGAGTATATTCAGCAATATTCTTTGGAACATTTTCTCCTTCTGCAGCAACGGGAGTATCATAGCCATTAACAACATTTACCCATGATTGAAAATCACGTGCTTGAAGAAAAGCTCGCATAGAAATTTTCCACCATAAGTTATTAGAACCATCAAAGACTGGTGGTACGTTTATTGAGATAACACCTCTGTCCATAGAGTCAGATCGGTACAAACACATACTTGTAAGGTCTTTAATGTGTTTGCCTGCTCTGATACCAATTGAAAATGCGGGGGTCTAACAACATCACCCAATATTTCAATTATCAATCTGGTTTTCTAGAGAATCAACAAGACTCAATAAATAGAAAATACTCAAGGGGTTATTATCTCAATCTCTCGATTTGATTTACTCAAGTAAATATGATTCGCGAGCCTAATCAAAGAGACATAACTTGGATGGTACCAAAGACCAATATCCAAGTGTTAATCGATTTAAATCAACAACCAATAAGGTCGGATATTCTAATCGATTGAACAACGCACAACTTGTATTATTTCAATTATATAACAAAATATAATGCGGAATAGAAATAACACAGACACCAGAATTTTGTTAACGAGGAAACCGCAAATGCAGAAAAACCCCGGGACCTAGTCCAGATTAAACATACATTGTATTAATCCGATAAAGACACTAGCCTACTCCAAATTAACTTCGTTCTGGACTGTAGTTGAACTACAACCAATCTCACACTGATCCAAGGTACATTTATGCTCCTACGCCTCTGATCCCAACAGGATACTGCACACTTGATTCCCTTAGCTGATCTCACCCACAACCAAGAGTTTCTACAACCCAAAGTCGAAGACTTTAGCAAACAAATCTGTCTCACACAGAAAAGTCTACAGGTAATAGATAAATTCGTCTCCCACGAATAAACCTATGAGTTTTGTTCCCTCTTTTGATAAATCAAGGTGAACAGGAACCAATCGATAAAACTAGACTTATATTACCGAAAAATAGCTCAGTTTCATCAATCACCTCAAAATAAACTTAATCTACGTAGAAAAGAAGATTATTGAGGAATCACAAACAATGAGACGAAGATGTTTGTGACTACTTTTATCTTGCCTATAGGAGATAGAAATCTCAATCCAATTATTACAATTGTACTTGTACGATAGAAACAGCAAGATCAGATCACACAACTACAAGAAAAGTAGTATCGGTCTGGCTTCACAATCCCAATGAAGTCTTTAAGTCGTTAACCTGGTTTTAGAAGAAGAAAACCAAAGGTTAAAGGAGAATAGACTATAGCTTTAGCAAACTAGTATCACACAGAATGTGTGGGTATTAGGTTTCCCAGTTGCTAGAGTTCTCCCTTATATAGTCTTTCAAATCAGGGTTTGCAATCAGTGTTATCTTAGTAACAAATCATTTAATATTCACCGGTAGATGAAAACCTGATTAGATACAAGCTAATATCTCTCAACCGTTAGATTGAAAACTTAGCTTGCCATACATACATGTACTTGACGTTTTGAGTTCATGTAACCGTACCCAAACGTGTACAATAGTTGGTTCAATATTAGTCAACCAAATGGTTAGCCAAATGATAACTTTCATATCAACCATATTTTTCTTCACCATAACTAGGCCAAATAACTCAAATGAACTAGTTAGAGAGTTGTTCAATTGCTATGAGATCTCAAGTATTACAAGAGATACAATTGAATAAAAAATGATGTGATTCACTTGAATCATTTCATCAACTATAAAGCCATGGTTTGCAAAATCATTCCTTAATAATTTAAGATAAGTTCACGAACACCGTTTTTAGACATAACCTCTTGAGTTCGCGGACTGAGTTCACAGACTCAAGCTAACCGGTTGAAGTTAATAAACTCTAGTAGAATTTCTCGGGATAAGAACTTCCGTCAGTTCGCGGACTGCACCTGAGCTTCAACTTCAGCATATATTCTCGAGTTCGAGAACTTACGCCAGTTCTCGGACTGGGTTCTCGGACTGAGTTGTTGCTCACGTTCCGGTTCCACCTGATCAACAAAGTTCGCAAACTTCGGTTCAAGTGTTAAGGACTTATACATATATGTGTTTCCACAATAATGTTTATATCCCACAATGGTTATATAGTCTAAACTCTCATTTCAATCATTGGAACATTCTCAGAGGACGTCATATAGTTGTTATACAAAACTAGTTTTCGTCAGAGCAATTTACAAAGTGATTGAAACATAACATGACTTTTGTCACTAGGCAAAGATGAACTTGGATAAAGCGAAAGCTTTACCAACACCCATTTCGAGAAACATATAAGCGAGACATACTCAGCTCGAAATGTCACATGTGCATATTCTTAGTCTATATAGTAAAACGACTTTTGTCTCAAGATAGGAGATAGAGTAGATAGACTTTTGAGTGATAGATAAGTTCAAGTCTCCACATACCTTTTAGTCGATGAAGATCCACTGGTTCCTTGAGTAGTCCTTCGTCTTGTATGATGATCTCCATGGAGTTCTTGAGCTCAACTACACTTTCTATCCTAATCCAAGACCTTAGCTATAGTAGACTAAAAATCAAGACTTTATAGTTTTGATCACTAAGATTGACAAACATGCTTGAGATAGAAACGCATTAAGTTTGATTGAGCAGTGCTCTAACAGTAATCATTATTGGTTTAATTTTTGTAAAAATCTTATGAAATATATGTGCCTTTACGTTTTCGTGAATCGGGCTGATATTTCATATATGCTCAGAAGTTATATCTATTATGTTTTTTTTTATAAACGGAAAATTGCAAAAACTCTTTGAGAGTTTTCTCGCAGTATTGATTTACTCGTGATCACACTTTTGTGTTTTTACTGCTTGACACACTCCGTAAGATTTTCTTATGTTGAGTCGTATCGATCAAAATTATCTTTTTGTTTGCAACTGACGTTGATATTATTTTAAGTTGATTTTCGGATACAAATCCATGTGATTTGTTGATGTCCAACAAAATCCTTCTTTTTCAAAAAGCAAGGTCACTCATGTTATTCTCTTGCGAATGCCATCAAATGGGGGAGGGTTCTTTAATGAACTTGTGCTTAATTGTTATATCTTTGTGGGGAGTGTGGATGTGGAATCTGAAAGGGGATGCTTGTATCTTAAATCTCATAGATGAGTGCTAAGTATTTTTTTTACTATGTGATATCATCTAAAAATGTTGATATGAGGAGTTGCATTTAAACTATGTTATAATGTAGAATCTCTAACTTCCTTAAAAATTGACATATCTTTTGGTTGTATTCATTACGATACCATGATTTTCATACCTTTGTTGATTTTATTGACAAAAAGGGGGAGAATTATTTAGTAGTTTCATACTATATACATATGGTTTACGGATCATTATGTAAGGGGGAGCGAATCAATAATCTATAGGTTCTACATATTATGCAAAAGATGTAAGTATTGTTTAAGGGGGAGAAACATATCACCGTAGTATTACTTCAGAGTTGGGATACAATTGAAATTTTGATAAGTAATAATATTATGCTTCTACATAACAACGATTGAGAATATATTTTTTTTAAAGTTGTTATCGATATGAAATCGGTTCTTCAACAACAACGATGCTAAGATGAACACGTTCAGAAACATTGTATCTTGAAATTACGAAGAGTTTAAGGAGTTGAAGATGCCAAGGAAATCAAGACATGATGGATTCGAGAAGCTGTCAAAGATTATTTTTTTATCCATATGTATTGATAGTTTTGTCACTAAAATTGACAAAGGGGAGATTGTTAAATCAGTCGAACTCACAAGTGTTGCTATCTCAAGCTTGTTGTCAAATTTAGTTGCCAAAACTATATTTTGATTTCTAGTCTATAATTAGTTAAGTCTCGGTCTAGGATATATATGTAGTTGAGAAACATTGGATCAAAGCAGTCCTCATTGCGTTCTACCCAAAGTATCCAAAATTGTTCCTCGTATCTACTCGGTTGGGGGAACTTGGAGCAAGCAGCAATAATTTCGGACTTGGAAATCCCCAAAACTCGGTCTAATAGTCGCAATCTATTTATTAGAGACTTATATATTTCTGCTCAGAAGTTGGTATTTGTACCTATTTAAAATTAAAATTTTAATACTGTCATGTAATTAGATGTGTAATATTGTTATTTTTAGAGCACTACTCGGTCGAACTCGTAAGCGTTGATATCTCAAGCTTGTTTGTCAAGTTTAGTTGCCAAAACTATAAGTTTTGATTTCTAGTTTACTTATAGCTATGTCTCAGATCAAGATAAAATGTGTAATTGAGCTTTAGACTTCGTGGCGTTCATCGATTGAAGACGAAGAACTACTCAGGGGATCAAGTAGAAATTCATCAACAAAAGGTATGCGGAGACTTGAACTCATCTATCACTCAGAAGTCTATTTCTATTCTATCTCCTATTGAGACAAAATTCGTATAACTATATAGACTTTATATTACTTACATATTTCTAGAAATGTGTGTGGGAAAGCTCTCGCTTTAACCAAGTTCATCTTATATTTTTGATGAAAGTTAAAAGATGATCATGTGAAAATCTCCCGGTAACATCTTACATGATTTGTGTGAGACAATCATTTGATGTAGATTCGGAATGTTTTGTATTGATCTATTGATCATTGAAAATTTCTTTGATGCTAATAGTGTGTGTGAGAAAGCTATTCCCATCTTCCAAGAATGTTTTAATGATTAAAATGGAGTTTTGAACAATTAACCATTGATTGGATATAGCACAGTATGCGTACTTGTATGCTAAATGTTGTAAGTTATTCCAAGTCCGGGAACCATAGTATGCATACCCGTATGCGTACTGGTTTGATAGTTGAAGTCCGGGAACTTAGTATGCATACCCATATGCGTACCGGCGTAACAGTTCAAGTCTGGGAATTTAACTGAGTTAGGTTGTACGATAGTATGCGTACCCGTTCGCATACTGGCGAACCCATACCAAGACCGTCTACTTAGGTATACGTACCCGTTTGCGTACTTGAGTAGGTTATGTTCTAAGATTGGTTTTTTCGTGGATTAATAAATTTATATAATAAGGAATGCAATCTTTTGCAAATCGTGGCTATAATGTTCATAAATTGATTCGAGCGAATCAAAATCAATTTTGCTTCAATTGTTTCTTGTATACTTCTATGAGAAATTAAAAAATTGAACAACTCTAGAACTAGTTTCATTTGAGTCATTTGAACTAGTTGTGATTGAGATGAACAAGGTTGACATGAAAGTGTTCATATGGCTAACTTAGGTTAACTATTGTTGATCCAACAAGGTGTACACGTTTAGATACGGTTACCCATATCTAAATGAAGTCACTTTTCATTTGTGTGTAACAAGCTAAGTTCGATCTAACGGTTGAAATATATTAGCTTGAATTTAATCAGGTTTTCATCTAACGGTGAATATTGAATGCTTTGTTACCAATGTATCATTGATTGCAAACTCTGATTTGAAGACTATATAAGGGATAACTCTAGCAACTGGGAAACCTAATCCCCACACCTCACATGTGATACTAGTTGCGACTAGAGTCGATTCTCCTTTAACCTAGGTTTTTCTAAAACCATTATACGTTAACAACTTAAAGACTTCATTGGGATTTTGAAGCCAGGTTTATCTATTTTCTCTGTAGTTGCGTGTTCTGATCTTACTTTGTTCTATCGTATTGAGCACTATCTTCTCTAATATTTGCTCGAGATTCAATCTTCGATAAGTAAGATAAAAAGTAGTCATAAACATCTTCGTATCATCGTTTATGATTCCACAATATCTTGTTTCGCTACCATATGTTTAAGATTATTATGAGGTGATTGATATTACTAGGTTGTTCTTCGTGAATATAAGTCTGGTGTATCAATTGGTTCCTGTTCACCTTGATTTATCAAAAGACGGAACAAAAACTCGTAGGTATTTATGTGGGAGACAGATTTATCTAGGGGGAATTAAAAAAAATGCCCATGTGGGGAAATACTTTAATAAAATGCCCACGTTTTTTTCATATTATATTTAATGCCCATGAATTGAGCTTTTCCGACCCGTTTTTTTTTGAATAAACGGTTAACGGCCGTTACATGGCAGCTGACACTAAATCATCCATGTTGAAAGACATTTATGCCCCTGAATCGCCTGAGTAGGAACGAGTTGTAATAATTAGTCAGCGTGAACTCAACTCGTTTTTAGTGTGACTATCCTTTGAGGGTTTTTATCGAACATGTTAGGTGCAGTTTCAGGTGCTCGCCGAGGTATCTTCTCATTGAATTTTTAAGCTCCTCTTTATAGATTCTTAACCTGCAACTTTTAAATTCATAGACAACCACAATCATTGAAATATGCAAACTCTTCAAGTTATCAGATCTTGCCCGTTCGGCACCCTAAGACGTCTGCAAAGTCTGAGTTGTCAACACTATTGTCACCGCATAAAATTCTTCTTTGATTCAACTAAATCTTGCATCTATGCCTTCAATTATACCCATCACCCCTGTTATGAAACAACCATCCATTTCAAAAGCAACAGCTTCAATCACACAGCATGATGATTCTAATGAATCATACATCACTTGTGCAATAAAGTTAAATTAATGTTTGTTTAATTTAACCCAATCACGGTTAGAGAGTGAAAGTGGAAAAAGTTAGAATTAATGTTTGTTTCTAGAGAGTGAAAACCAGAGATAAATTAATGAATCAAAGTTGAAATAAACCAACCAAATCAATCTTTCCATTTGTTAATCTCGGCCAAAATCCAATTCACTGTTTTCTTATTCAAATCTCGGTCAAAACCGAATTGCAACAAACAAGATTTCGCTAGTCATCTAAGATCGAATTCAACTCAAACCCACATCTTTAGCATCATTTATATTTGCAACAGCTACCAGATTTTATCGATTAAACCCATTACGAACTCTAATTTCTCTGATTTGACGGAACCCAACCACAATTTCTTCTGATATATAAGAAGCAGTTGGGTAGAGGAAGCAGTTATTGCATGTTTGATATGGGTAGAGGAAGATGCGATGTATGTACCCCAATTGAAAAAGAAGAGAAGAATAGTGTTTCTGCATCCCTGACTCTGGTTGCAGTATGTTCTATTTGGGTAGAGGAGAAACGATGAACTTGGGCATTACTTGTATTAGGCTTCAAAGGATATTTTTGTAAATGCAACATCAAAAATTGACCAAGTAAACGATTATTGATGAATTAAGTGGGCCCAGACGGAAAATCATACGGCATAGGCATTTAATAAATTTTCAAAAAAACGTGGGCATTTTCTTAATTGCTTATCCCCACATGGACATTTTTTTAATTTGCCCATTTATCTATTCGATAAACTTTTTTGTGTGAGACAAATTTGTTTATCAAGTCTTCGACTTTGGGTCGTAGCAACTCTTAGTTGTGGTGAGATCAGCTAAGAAAATCAAGTGCGTAGAGTCCTGCTGGGATTCAGAGGCGTAAGGAACGCGAATGTAACTTAATTAGTGTGAGTTTGGTTAGGGATCAATTACATTCCAGTCTGAAGTTAACTTGTAGTAGGCTAGAGTCTGTAGTGGCTTAATACAGTTTGGTGTTTAAATCTGGACTAGGTCCCAAGATTTTTCTGCATCTGCGATTTGCTCGTTAACAAAATTTCGGGTGTCTGTGTTATTTCTTTTCCGCATTATATTTTTATATAATTGAAATATCACATGTTGTGCGTAGTTCAATCAGTTAGATAATACAACCTTTGGTTGTTGATATAAATATATTGGCACTTGAATATTTGTCTTTGGTATCGTTCAAGTGGTTTCTCATAATAATCAGGCTCGCGGAATTTTATCTGTTTCATTTGTTGATTATATTGAGAAACAAAGATATAACTCTTGGATGTATTTCCTAGATTGAGTCTGACTGTCTAGTTGATTCTCTTTGAAATATATTGGAGTTAGTCCATATAGATTGCCGAAACGAAATATTGGGTGTGGTTGTTAGACCCCCGCTTTTTTAATTGGTATCAGAGCAGGCAAACACGATAAACTTAATAAGTTTGTGTTTGATTGTTCCTAGAGACTGTCCCTATGGGAAATCTATTTGGGAAACTTGTTCTGGGCATCTTTGATGCATACCGGAAATCTTTAAAGATTTTTTAGAGTTTATTCTTCTCAAGACAGCTGGTCTCTCAGGATAATCTCACACCATCTAAGACGCTCGAAATCCTAGATGATGAAAAACAAACTAAAGGAAAAATTAAAGATTCCTTTAAAATGGTTCTTTGTAGGAAACGTGTGAATAAAAGCTCAAGGATATGGAACCTCACTAGACTTCTTTTTAATCTCTTTAAAGAATACTATCGAGATATATCAATTGACAAAGATCTATTTATGGCTTTTAAAAACGTTTTTAAATCTCTGGAACGACTTGTCTTGAATAAGGAAAAGGCATGTGCTGGTAAAAATTCTAATTATGTCATTCGTGACACTCATTCGAGTTTTGGCAATAACTCAGTCAAAATCGATTAAAAGATTTTTACAGGTGGTGTTGCAAGTTTCAGCCATTGGAAAAATCCTTCCTTTAATCGTAAGAAAAATGAGTCGAAAATTTCAAATAACCCTAAGTATCATCGTTACTATGATTATACTTCTGGTACATTTCACAAATATCGACCGGAGAAGATGTATGAGGAGTCCACTACTAACCTTACCTTTTGGTGACAAGGTTGGCATCACCCCATTTGTATATAACTTGAAGTGGGGCTAGTAACGATCTGATATGTTTTGTGTCTTTGTATTATGGATTAGTTTTATTTTTGAAATTTATTTCTTTCCTTGAAGAAAAACTCGTTCGACAGAATTTTTCTGTCCACCTGAGATTAAATAAAATAATGTAGTTCTACTACTATCCTCTTACTGCACTATGTTGATTCTTTTCACAGTGTGCGAACCTTGATGGTTGAACGATGTAAAAATTCCACTTTCTTTCTGTGGGTCGCGGTTCATAAACGGGTCCAAGCCCATCAATGGGTATATAAGAGTTTTGGTGCGCGTACCCTTCTTCTTCCTTCCCTTGTCCGCATACTTGAACTAAGTCTTTTCTAGGGTTGACATTTCAACTCCATTAAAATCATTATTGGAGGTCCAAGGGAATCAAAGGGTTGTCTTCATCTTGAAAAAGCATTTCAAGTAAGTTTCTTCTTCTTTTTGATCTCTCAATTTTTAGATCTCATGGGAATTTCAAGGTTTCCAAGAAGGTTTCAAAAAAAACTTGGATTCATCATCTTCTAGCATGATTATACCTAAAAATCAAGATTTTATTAGAATTAGATTTATCAATGATTCTAGTAGTAAGATCTTTGAAAGGATTTCTTCTGGTGGTTTCATTCTAGAAAAGAAATTGTATATGGTTAGTGGTCATAAAGAAGATTTGGTTTGTTTTGAAAAATTTAATCTTGGAAACATCTTTAATGGTTTTGGTGAAGGTTTTGACACTCTCACAAGAATCGTCTATGATAACATCCATGATGTTGACCTTGATGACATGGAATTCAAGACCATGATAAACAAGGAAAGGATTCTTGATAATAAAGAGTTGATATCAAGGATTACCAAAAAAAAATTGGGTAATCTTCGCCTTCCTAGACCAAGGGAATAAAAACCATCTTATGAAACCATTTCTAATGGTCTTTGTGGCAAGAGTATTGATTGGATTGAACGGAAATTTCCTACTAATTATCTTAGTCTAGATTTGATGTCTTTCAAAAAACTTGGTATATCTAATCTTTGTCCCTCCACAATTGAGAACTCTCGGTAGAGTCGTGAGTTTGCGGAGTTAGCCTATTTCCTTGAATCGGGTTCTCGAAGTCTTGATATTTGTGGATTCATAATTCTTCAAATGTTCTCAATGACATCATCCAACAAGAAGTTAGGCTTTCCTTTCTTAATTGAACAAATTTTTCGAGTATATTCTATTGCTCCTATTGGTAACTCTGTTGGAACTCCCATATTTGTTCGTCCTTGTACTTTCAAACGTATGAAGGAGAATGCTTGCAAAAGATAAAGATGTGATTCCCTTGACGGTTTTTGTGATCCAACCACCTTGGGTCTTCTTCATCAAATTTACAAGGGTGTGCTTAAGATTAATTCAAGGTAAAATGTGTGCAAGAACAACTACGTGTGATTGCTACTAAGTTTCCCTAAATCAAGGAAGATATGGATATTATTCAAGCCTCTTTGATGGGTTCCGATGATGAAGATGATGATTAAATTCCTTATCTCTTGTTGTCTAGGAAACTTCTATGACAATTTATTCTTGTGTTTTAAGAAGTATAACTAGGGTTTGTAATATCATATGTTGTGATTACACATTGTTATTGCCGATAATTTTCATCTTGCAATGTTTTTAGATTTATTTATTTAAATTCTAAAGTTTGGAAGATGATTTTGCAGTATCAATATTTATTGGTTCTATATATTACAAAAATTTGTTATGGGATATGTGTGTTTTCGTCCGTGAACTATGATTGTCCCATATATGTCAAAAGTTAAGTCTATTATGTCATTATGCAAATATTGATGGCAAATAGAATGAACTTTTGATAACAAAGATTAAGTCTATTGTGTTATTATGCAAATATTGATGAAAAACAGAATGAATATTTGAATATTCTGCAGTATTGATCTTTCCCTGATCCACTCTTATGTGAAAGTATTGTATGGCTCCGTAAGTTCTCTTATGTTGAGCATTTCCGATTAAATTAATCATGGGTTCTCTTGTGGTTAGTTTAATTGAGTTTTCTGGATATAAATTCATATTTCATGTAATTTTTTAATGTCCAAAGAAATCCTTCTTTTCTTGTGAAAGTAAGGTCGCTCTTGTTGTTCCTTTCGGGAATGACATTTTATGGGGGAGAGTTCTTAATTGAACTTGTTCTTAATTGCTAAATCTTTGTGGGGAGTGCGGCTGTGGAATATTGTAGGAGTTTTCTTGTATCTTTATAAACTCCTTGATGAATACACTAAGTTTCGACTATGTAAAATCATCGAAACAAAGTTGATATGTTCTCTTTTAGTCATGAAGTATCTCTATGAGAATTTCATTATGATCCCACTAGTTTTCTTACCTTTGCTAATTTATATCGAAAAAAAGGGGAGAATCATTGTGTAGTTCACACTACAAATACATATGGTTTACGGATCATTATGTAAGGGGGAGTGGTTTTCATATGACATGAAGTATTGACAAAGGGAGAGTAGTTTTCATGTAATATGAAGTATTGAAAAAGGGGGAGTGATACATATCACTGGAGTATTATTGTCAAAGTTGTGATACAATTGAACTTTGATACTGTGTAATAATACTATGACACTGTATAACAATAATTGAGAACAATGGCTTTCTTATTGTTATGGCTACGGATCTTCAACAACTATGATGCTGAGTTGAACACGTTCAAAATCATTGGAGTACTTGGAATTGACGAAGATTTCAAGTAATGTTGAAGAACCAAGGAAATCAAGCATTTGGATGAGAGGCTACAAAGTTTATTTATTTTGTAATCCATATGTATTGATAGTTTTGAAACTAAAATTGACAAAGGGGGAGATTGTTAGAGCACTGCTCGGTTGAACTCGCAAACGTTGTTATCTCAAGCTTGTTTGTCTAGTTTAGTTTCCAAAACTATAAGTCTTTATTTATAGTCTACTTATAGCTATATATCTATGGAATGTGTAGTTGAGCTTTAGACTTCACGGCGTTCATCAATTGAAGACGAAGAACTACTAAGGGGAGCTTGTGGAACTTCATCAACAAAAGGTATGGGGAGACCTGAACTCATCTATCACTCAGAAGTCTATTTATATTTTATCTCATATTGAGAAAAAAATCATGTAGCTATATAGACTTTATATTATACACATTTGATATTTCGACTCGAGTTGAGTTTAACTCGCTTACATATTTCTCGAAATATGTGTTGGTAAGCTTTTGCTTTAACCAAGTTCATCTTATATTCTTGACGAAAGTCAAAAGATGATCATGTGAAAATTAACTCGCTTACATATTTCTCGAAATATGTGTTGGTAAGATTTCGCTTTAACCAAGTTCATCTTATATTCTTGACAAAAGTCAAAATATGATCATGTGAAAATCTCCTGATAAGATCTTACATGATTTGTGTGAGACAGTCATTTGATGTAGACTCGGAATGTTTCGTATTGATCTATTGATCACTTGAAAATTGCTTTGAAGCTAATAGTTTGTGTGTGATAGCTATTCCCATCTTCCAAGAATGTTTCAATGATTAAAATGGAGTTTAGAACAATTAATCATTGATTGTATATAGCACAGTATGCGTACTTGTATGCTAATTGTTGCAAGTTATTCCAAGTCCGAGAACCATAGTATGCATACACGTATGCGTACTGATTTGATAATTGAAGTATGGGTACTTAGTATGCATACCCGTATGCGTACCGGCGTAAAAGTTCAAGTCCGGGAATTCAAATGAGTTTGGTTGTACGACAGTATGCATACCCGTTCGCATACTGGCGAACCCATACCAAGTCTGGCTACTTAGGTATGCGTACCAATTTGCGTACTTGAGTAGGTCATGTTCTAAAATCGGTTTGTTCATGAACTAATAAATTTATATAATAAGGAATGCAATCTTTTTCAAACCGTGACTATAGTGTTTGTTAGAGCATATCTCAGTTGAACCCACCTAGCATTTGAATGTCAAGTTTGGTTGTCATATTTTAGTGAATCAAAACTCATTCAAAGAGCATAGCTCGGTTGTACCGCTTGATTATGTACTAGAGACAACTTCGTATATGTTAGATTAGAAAGACTAGGGTTATGATACATACAAGTATTACTTGAAGGCTTGAAGAATTTGAAGATGTAACAAGCTACAATGACGACATCATACTTCCTCTTGAGGTTAGTAATATTTGATTCACTGGTATTCCCAAGTTCTGCATTTCGTAAAATATTAGCGAGATTCTTCAAACATGTTGAAAGTTATGCAGGAAAAGGAAAAACCATTGACAACCTATATGATGTCCTAGAACTTATTGTTCAATTAAATGTAAGAATCTGTGAAGAAAAGCGAGAAACACTCAGTATTCAAAATAATCAAGCTGATTATTTTGAACAAAAATTGGCCTTGAGCAACGAAGTACATCAGAAAACTTCAGAGTGGGAATTTCTTACTCAATCACTGGAGCATTCACAAGTAAGGAATAAAATCCTTATAGAATAACTTCTTATAGAGACATGTCGAAAGGTATACCTTGATAAGTGTTTAGAAAAACATTTTCAACAAGGAATGGATACCTTAAGAGGACATATAGAATGTCTTGAACAAAAGACATATGCAATCTGTTTAATGGCAGATCAAGATCACACTGGTTCGAATTCAAAGAACATACCATCCTGGGCACAAGATGTAATCAAGGATATAGCATCTCGCAATATTCCTGATAAAGAGGATGAATCTGAATCCCACACAAGGGCACACGATTGTTTCCCTAGAAATAAGAAGGAAGAAGTTCCTCAAAAGGTACTTGGTGAGAAAGGTAATTCTCACCCCAATGCTTAATTGTGTTGGAAAGTGTATCCTTACAATGCCCGATCATTTGATGTAAGGAAGCACAAGTACCTGGGTATCGTGTATCATGTTAATATCTCTTATTCAACATAGAGAGTATACACAATCTACATAAAGATACTTTATTTTTCTTTATGTGTAGAGAAGTTGTCTTATCACAACTTGTGTAAACATGATAAGTTTACTTGTTTAAAGTATCGTTTGATACCTAATATAGAAGATCGATTCTTTTCAAAGAATCTTTGTGATTCAATAACACATTAGATGCGAAAATCTTTTCAAACCTGGTCAGAATTGTTTATTTAAGGTGGCACCTATGTTTAGTATGTGTTAAAAATAATATACTCAAGTATATGTACTCATCTTGTTTGAGAACTTTTACTAAAGGATGTATCCTCAAACCAGATCTCAAGCTAAAATTCTGAAAGCGTTGAGTGGAATGGCTTCTAATGAAACTATTAATCTTGACAATTCCTTCAAGAAATCTGGTTGTGAAGATTAAGGAAAGGAAAAGGAAGATGTGACTCATCTTATTGTCCAAAACAGTTTGGATGCTAAGATTGATATCCTCAATCTTTGATAAGTCCTCCTCGGTACTATAAAAACACATCATAGACAGGAAGCATTACTAAGAACTATTATCCGTAACCAAAGGAAGCTGATTAAACTTGGAATCAGTAATAGGGAGTATGCTCGGAATATTAATCGAAAGGTTAATGCTTTAGCATGTGAACATAATCAAGGTACTGTGTGCAGAATCCGAGAAATCAGTCAAGATGTTGTTGATGAAGATCCTTAAAAATTGAGGAAATTGAAGATGATCTTTAAAAAAAAAATATGTTTAAAGATTAATCCAAGAAAATAGACATCATTTTTTGATTATTTCAATTATTGTATAAGGTCTATTTCTGAATAAAACTATTTACTATTTGTGAATAAAATTATTAGTTTATAATTTTTTATGTGATAGTTTTTCCGATTACAAAGCCTGTGCTTGAATGCTTTATATTATTGTTATCTGTTTATTTACGAGATGTTTGATTTCGGTTTTCACAACCTCAATATTCGATCTCATATGTGAGAACCCTTATGGTTTGTGTGGCTTTTTGATTTTAGCGGGATTAAGTTCTAGCCCATGTTGGTAGGATTTATAAAATGACGATAAGGTGTTCCGATTGAGAATCATATGTAAAAATTCACAATATGTTGAATGAATTTGTGTTTACATGAGTTGTGTTTAGCATAAACATATGTGTTTCGGGTTTTTAACTTTTGTTATTGGCACACATTAGTTAAAACCGCTTCAACCTTTCTTTAGTAAAGGTTTCCTTTGCTGTTGTTCTTTTTTTCTTGCGAGAGGATGACAACACAATGGGGGAGAATTCTAACTTGAACTTGCACTTAATGATATATTTTTCTGGGGAGAAGAGGATGCGGAATCTGAGGTAACGAATTTTTTAGTTAATAGTTTTACTGTTTAAGAAAAGCCTAATTTTATTGCATATATTTTGCTTTTGCTTAACAAAATTCTGTAAAATTGATGTTTATTCCATTATGTGTGTATGTGTGATTCAATTATTTCCGGTTGAGAAAAATTGTTGTTTGATATCTTTCTTTATTGTTTGGTATCAAATTTTTTTTGGCTTAACAAAATTTCGGTGCAATTGCGGTTCTATAATGTCTATATTTGTTTCAATTGCTTCCGGTTAAGAGAAATAATTATGCAAGTCAATTTATTTGGTTTGTATGTATTGTATATGGCTTAACAAAATACGGTATTATTTTTTTAGTCCAATTTGATTCCAGATGAGAGAAACTAAGTTAATTATGATCTTAGTTAGACTTATCAAAGTGAAGGTTTCGGTTATTCAAGTCTAATCGAATGCCTTAACAAGAAATACTAGTTAACTAACCTAGTACTTGTCTTGTCTAAAGTGAAAGGTCTAAGTTATTGTCTGAATAATCAGAGCCTGATGAGAAAAATAGAGTTATTTCTGATCTTTATTTTGGTCTTATCAAAATAAGCGATTATATTTGTGCAATCGGTTTAGCAAGGGAACTAAGTTTCTTAGTGAATTTGTTAAACTATTAGGTAAAATTTCTTCGGGAAATTGTTTCCCTGATAACATATTAAAACCAAATTACTTGTAGTTTCGGTTTTGATATTGGTTATCCAAATTACTTGTAGTTTCGGTTTGACCTTTATTTGCTCGAACCTTTGTCATTTTATGACAAAAAGGGGGAGAAATATAAGGAGTAAACAAGTGATTCGTAATCACTAAGGAAAGGACAATTGTGCTTAAACGTTATATCTAACGAAAGAGTAAAGCATTGACTAAGGGGGAGCAACATATCATATTGCTAATGTAGTTATCTTGACTACAAAAGGGGAATAACAAAGATGTTCGGATTGAAAATCTACCTAGATTACCTTTAGGGGGAGTATTAGCTTTGTTATTCAAATGACAACATCAGCATTTATGGATTGAATATATACAGGTTATTGTGCTGTTGAAACTTGGAATCAAACGTATGTGTAATGAATTCTTGTAATTTGTTTATCCATATGTATTAAGAGTTTTGTCACTAAAATTGACAAAGGGGGAGATTGTTAGAGCATAGCTTGGTTGAACCCACCAAACGTTGGTATGTCAAGTTTGGTTGTCATATTTTAGTGAATCAAAACTCATTTAAAGAGTCACTTGATTATGTACTAGAGACAACTTCGTATAGGTTAGATTAGAAAGTCTAGGATTATGAGACATACAAGTATTACTCGAAGACTTGAAGAATGTGAAGAAGTAACAAGCTACAACGAAAACATCATCCTTCCTCTTGCGGTTAGTAATATTTGACTTGAACTGTTTCATTCCTAACGTATCTTTCAAGTCGTGCTATATTGAAAACATAACTGCGAAGCTGTGAATGATTATAATCTAGTAGTAAGACATGATCACATGATCATAGTGTTAAGGAATTATGATACGAAGTATAACACTTATCTTTTGAACTTCGTATATAAGACATCGACATAATCATATGAATGCTATTGTTATTATGTGTATGGTTAAAGGTGAAAATTTCATCCTAGGAAACAATTTTTACATTTTTTTAAAGGAAGTACATTCATGAACTTGTTTTATGAATCGAAAGTGAAATCGCTAGGATTATTGGTATTGTTATTCATTGCATATCTTTGGATTACCAATATGTGTGAGATAGTAGAACCGATCATAACTTGTTATGTATCTTGGTAAAAAAAATCACAGTGCCTGACTTATGTACTAGTATGACTTTTATTATTGTAATCGATCCTAAGTAATCACTTGAGATGGTATGTCGATATTTATAATTAGTGTGATCGATCACAAAAGAGTTTTGTAACCGATCCTTGTAATTGGCGTAACCAGTCCTAGTAATTGGTGTAACCGATCCTGCCAATTGGTGTAACTGATCCTAGTGACTTGTATAATCGATCACAAGTAATACCATGAGAATATGATAATCGTTCCTGGTAATTGATGTAACCCATCCTGGTAACTGATGTAACCGGTCCCAGTAACCATATTAAGGTAGAACCGATCCTTGTGTTTGGTAAAACTGTAAACCCATGATTAGTGATTTGGAAGTGTGGTATAATCGATTCCATGGTTGTAAATATGAAAGAGGATTTACAAAGAAAAGATGTTGACATAATTTGAACATGGATCAGTAACTCTTATCTTTTATTGTTCAAAGATATTCCTTAATAACTCAAGGAGATCCCCGACCGAAATAAATTAAAAACCTTTTAATTAAGGTTATTAGTTTTATATGCTTTTAATTATCAGCAATTAAATACATATCTCTGGAAAATAAAAATTGGTAATGTGCATTTATTAATTGGAGATTTTCTATTGAGATTTCGGAAATATTGGACACAATATTTCCAGGAATTATGAAAACCGATTTGGGAATTTATTGCATATCTTGAGAATATTCGGGTTTGGAAACCCTTACTTGCACACCATTCTCTCCAGGAGCCTTAGAATCTTAATACGATGTCGGTTTCTGATGTTGGACCCTAAATTTTGAAGCTAAGAGATTAAGTTATCATGTGCAAAAAGAATCACATGATTCGTAGTTTGTATGGTTTGTCAACCATGCATATGCACATTTGTAATTTGTAATCCCATGTAATTTTTTTTAGGCTCTACTGATTTTAGCATAACAACCATATCTTTATGCCAGTGCATTCGTTTTATGTGCCATTTCAATATGTTGTAGCAGAGACATAAGTGAATACTTTTCATTTAACATGCATGGCCCCGTTCCTCATTGATTGTTGTCAATTTCTTTTTTTTTGGGTCGGATATGGTAGTAGGGTAGCAACGACGAATATGAGAGATTGCGATGATTGGTGTTGGTGCAGTACAGATGTTGGATTCTTGATGATGCTAACGATGTGAATAATATCTCAGCTTCGTGAAAAATTCTAGTTCCTTGGAACATCCGCCATTCTGTGACGCATCCTTTGCTATGTGGAGATAGCTAGCACTAGAGATGTTGAGAAGTTAAGAACCCATAAGAGAGGGGACCCGCGATAATCGGTGAAACGACAAAGTCTTGATGGAGGTGAATGCTTCAAGGCTTCATGGATCTTCAAAGGATGTGACGTTTTGAGAAATAGTGAGGACCCAAGTGAAGGTTAGGACTTCATAGTAAGTGATCCCTTGGATGAATTCATGTATGGAGACCTCGTGACAGGCATCATGGATGACCACCTCATAACAAACAGTAAAGGCCTCATGGTTTGGAGTTTTATTCTAAATCTTAGAAAACTTCTGACTCGGGCATGATGTTGATTTATCATAGCCATGTTTTTGGTGAAGAATGTGAATTCTTGACAGCAGCTTATAAGACCATATTCCATATGTTGAGAAGGTAAGCCTGAATCTGAAATGGTCAAGCATGTTGAATGTTTATTGTATGTTGGGGATGTTTGTGGATGCCTCGTTAACATTGATAGCTGAGATTAATATCATGACTATGGGTACCGTCTGCCAAAGCTTGCTTCAAGAATAAGAGGATATGATGGTGTCACATTGATAATTTCAAATTCAGTGTATCTTTAATAGTTGACTGATGGGGTTGAAGTCAGTAGCAGCAACATAAGTGAAGTACCCACTCTGTACGTGATCATGTAAGAAGATGAAGTTTACAAGATGTATGGGGGTTCTAATATAAAAAAGTTTTGTTGATGATGTTTCACTTTCTTCGGAACTGACATCGAGTTTCACTGTCTTGGATCTAAGAATCAAGTTGGTTGAAATAGTTTTGAATTTGGGCTTCTTAACAAGATCAAATCCCCAAGTGTAAAATAGCCAAGAGGTGTTCATTCACTAGACAAGGGAATACATGTTGAACGGATTCATGACACCTATGGATGAATAATTTTGTATATCTAGCTTAGGAGTCTACCTCAAGAGCATCACGACTCTATGTTCCTCAGAAGGTTGTGATGTGGTAGCCTATCATTTATCCTCCTACGACGGATAAAGCAAAGTTATGGAAGATGTGAAGGTGAACCCGATGAGATGTTACCTCGTTAGTATGGCGTGAACAGACAGTCTTATTGCTAATACCAGCGTTGATAAGATATTCTAGTTGAAGGCGGTGACTGCATTGAAACTTATAAAAATGAAGGAGCCTTCAATCCCTAAGTGTATCTTACTTTGATTGTGTTAGAGCATTGCTCAGTTGAACCCACCAAGCGTTGGTATGTCAAGTTTGGTTGTCATATTTTAGTGAAGCAAAACTCATTTAAGACTCACTTGATTTAAATGTACTAGAATCAACTTCGTATAGGTTAGCTTGAAAGTATTAGGGCGATACATTACAAGTATTGCGAAGACTTGAAGAAGTGAAGAAGTACGGAGCTACAACGACAACATAATCCTTCCACTTGAGGTTAGTGATATTTGACTTGAACTGTTTCATTCCCTAACGTATCTTTCAAGTCGTGCATATTGAAAACATAAAATTGTGAAGCATGAACACTCTAGATATACATAGTATTAAGGAATACAATATGAAGTTTCTTGCTTAACCATTAAAATTTGTATATAAGACATCGACATAATCGTATGAATGCTATTGTGATTATGTATGGGTATGAGGTGAGGATTTCATCCTAGGGAAAAATGTTTATATATGTTCTAAGGAAGTAAGTTCATGATATGTGTTGTGAACCGAAAAGGAAATCGCCAGGCGTTATTTGGGCTGTTCTTCATTGCATATCTTATGAACGACCAATATGTGTGATTAGTATAACCTCTCACGACTTGTTTGTGTTCTTGGTAGAACTATTCACATGAGGCCTGACTTATGTATTGGTATGACTTTTATTAGTGAAACTGATCTTAAGTAATCACCTGGGGTATGATCGGGTTGGGTATGTCTGAACTTATTACTGGGAAGAGGGGAAACGATCCTAGTAAGAGGTACAGTGCATCATAAGGGGAACCGATCCTTGTATGAGGTGCAACAAGGTTTATGGAAGAAAGGGGAACGGATCCTATGAACATGTGCAACAAGTTTTTGGGAAGGGGGAACCGATCCTATGGACATGTGCAGTGCATACAAGTTAGATACCAAATATATGTGGGGAACCGATCCTAGTACCTAGTCAGCCGTATCTTTGGTAAGCTAGTGTAACTATGCACAATACTCACATGGAGGTAGAATTGAAACTTGTTTTGGTAGAACCGTAAACCCATGAGTTATGATTGAGTGGAACTTGATCAATCACATAGTTTTTGAAAGTCAGATAAACCAATTCTAAACTTGTTTGGAAGTGTGGTAAATCGGTTTCAAGTGAGCAAGCATGGTAAAGACTTGCAAGAGTAAGATGTTGTCACTCTTTGAACACGGTGCATTAATGCTTATTCTATTTTGTTCAAAGATATTCCTTAAAGGCTAAGAAGGAAGTAAATCCCAAGATCGAATTTAAATAAGTTAAGAATCTTTTTAATTAAGGGTTTTTAATTATATATGGAAAATAAGAATTAGTAATGTGCATTTGCTAATTAAAGATTTTCCAAGGAGATTTCGATCATTACTTTTGGACAATGCATTCACAGGAATTATGAAAACTGAATTTGGTGGAGTAATGAATAATATCTTGAGAATATTTTCGGTTTTGGAAATTCCTTGGTGTCCAAACTTCCTTGTCTATAAATACTTTGAGTTTGCATTTCTAGCAAACTAATCCTGCGTAACCTAGACTTACTCTTTTGTCTTTGTTACTGGTGAAGCCGCCTATCAGAGAGGAGAGTAATCTAATTAGGTGAAATCTCTTACGGCCTCTCAATTTAAAGTCTTCTTTGGGATTGGGAAGCTCTAGCATTACCCCGTTGGTGGGAAACTAGATATTGCGGTTTATCTTTAGTTTTCGTATTGATTTGATTGACTAACGGTGGTTGAATCTTGATTTCACCTAGTTTGTTTATGCTTGAGAATCTTCTCTTCTGATATAAGATTCACTCAAACTAGTTCAAGGTTTCGACAAGGATCTTTAGACTGTTGTTAAATCTAAAGACGATCTTGTGATAATCCATTGTTAACATACTCCGTTCTGTGTGTGATTGATCACAAGAGATTCAAGTGATAGTGTGCAGGTGTTTATTGAAGATCTAAGAAGATTTGAAGACAAAGAAGATATTGAAGATTTCTTACTTGGTGTTTTTATAATCTTTGGTGTGCACAATAATTGTTTGGGAAAAAGAGGATCCAATTAATAATCGGTTTATCCTTGTGGTAGATTGGATTGATTAATTGATTAAGATCGGCATCAACACATATCACTTGATTGAAGAGTGTTGTTGGCTTAATCTTAGTGATTTGCTTTGGGTGATTAAATGTAAGATAGATCTTGGAACATGGCAAAGGAGTTTATGTTAAGATAAACAAGAGAACCTTTGCGCAACTCATATCACTTGGTTGAAGGGAGTTGATACCAAACAGATTTGTTGTTCCTTTACTGTTTGGAATACGAACCAAAGGAATTGGTCCAAGTATGTGACGTGTTTACAGGTTGGAGGCGTGGGAATACAGACGGAACTAGGTGAACTATAGGATTTGTTGCTTGGTTTCAACTATACGAAGTTGTCTTATTTTGTATAGAAGCTTAATCCTGAGAGTATTCAATTCTGGACTAGGTCCCGGGGGTTTTTTGCATTTGCGGTTTCCTCGTTAACAAAATCTTGCTGTGTCATTTACTTTATATTTCCGCATTATAATTGTTTTATTATAATTAAAGTAAATTGCACAAACGTCAATTCCTATTTACTTGATACGTGAATCCTATTAAGTTTGGTTAAGTCCGAACCTTTGTATCAAATAAACATATTTTGTAGTTGTATTATCTCGATCTTGTATCCATAGACGATCACCCAAAGTGTGAACCAATTTGTTGTATTATCTCGACTCAGTCTATAGACAATCACTTTCGAGGAAAAGACTTATAGGAAGGAAAAGTTATAGCTTGAGGTATATTTTGGGTACCCTCGCCTTTTCAGATTGTATCACCATGAATCCATGCATCTGGGATTTGATCTGGAAAAGAAAGTCAGGAAGGTTTAAGTTTCCCGTTGTCGTTGTTGTTCTTGTCGCGTTAATGCTAGGGCAAGAACTTAAATAGGTATTGAAGCCCATGTTGCCATCTGGGATGTTGATCCACAACTTGGATGCTTTCCGAACTATGCATTGAGTGAATGAATTCGTATCTTTTCCTGACTCTTAGACACATGATCTTATTATACTATTCTGGATGTGATGATGGGATGCTTGGAATATCATATGGACGAAGTCCTTTGGAGAACATAGAGAATGAAGAGGTAAGGGTGAGAGAGGTCATGTTGCTAGTATGGCTCCCGGCTGGGTGTCTTCAAGGAAAATGTTTCAGCAATGTCTCTAGAGTTATCTCATTAATATTTGATTATTGTAGGGGATAAGATGCGGTGAGCAGTCCCCAGTCGCACTTCTATTTAGTTGTTGAAGTTGTGTTCTGTGGGTAGGCTTGGGATGCGTCTCGGCCTTGTATAGTGTCGTAGGCGCCTACCAGACAAAGAGGTGATGATATCCTTACGCTACACCTTTGAAGAGTGGATGCCCTTGTCAAGGTTATGACTTTTGGTTGACCGTCTCTTCAGAGATGGAGAGTCTCTTGAAAGTAAAGGGATTTCATGTAGAGCCTCAGTCTCCAAGTGTGGTTTATATGATTCTATATTGTATGGTCGGTGGACATTGACCATGATAAAGATAAAGATACACCATATTGCACCTATGTTTCCGGTGACTTTATTACTTATTCTTTGGGAAACTAAAATATGAAGAAGTACGGATTACCTTTGTATGTAGTGGTTGTTGCTATGGTGAATTTCTGGATAGTATCAACAAACGATTAGCAATGGTTCTTGGAAAAATTTGTGATTATAAGAGATTGCATTATCGTGGGAACAAAACAGGTTGGCTGGAGCTGCATGGACGTCCGTGAAAGCAAAGGGGTTGGCTGCATGACGTGTACGCGAGTAAAAGTGTCCACGACCATGAAATTTGGCGGGATGGGACAAGAAGTGGCCACAACCACGAACCTTGGATGGATGCGACCACAAACGTTTGCGGGAAGGAGGAGTGGTCGGTGCGGGAACGAACCTTGGAAGGGAGAGGAGTGGTGGATACGGATCCCTGGTAGGAAAGAGAAGTAATGGCCATGACCGTGGACCTTGGAAGGGAGAGGCGTGGTGGCTACATCCACAGACCTGGGAAGGAAAGAGAAGTAGTGGTTGTAGTTGCAGAATAACCTACAACTACACCCTCAATAGAATTAGTAAAAACTCAAGAAGTTCTTGATGATGAATAACAATTTTCTTATTAATGTTCTCAATTGATCACAAAGAAGTATCTAAATGGAATTAGAATAGTTACAACTTTCTCTATTCTCTTTCCTGAGATATTTTCTAACACTCACTAAAAGAACCTCCCGAATTTTACATTTGAACTCCTATTTATAGTAAAACTTTATACAGCTGTACATGAGTTACGAAGCATCGCAACTAATACTCGCAAAATTACTCCATCCTCGCAAAACTTCATACTTCTCTGCGCTTCTTCTATCATCGTAACATTTTATAACTCTTTTCTCCCGATACTCGTGAACTATTATCTTGCGATATTCAGTACTTACATCTTGCCTCTTCTCATGTCAATTCTTTGAAGAAGAAATGTCATGAGAATCCCTATTCTCGTAAATTTAGTGTAGTTATTACCACCCTTCAGATTCGCAACACGTCTTTTTACTTTTCCCTTATCTTTCTAACACGTTTCTTCGTAACCGTTCTTTTCAACCGTTCACGCTTACTCGTATTAATGAATTTTTATCTTCATCAAACTCTCTTATAAATATTATCCTTTGTTTTTGCTTCTTATTCTCTTACTCATCTTCTTTACCGCTTCTGCCTCTGCAACCTCTTCTATCTTTCCTATTTTCCCTCTTATATTCAATGGCACCAAAGAAGAAAACTATTGAACAACTTAATGCGGATCTTGATGATAGAGACCTTATTCTTTCTGAGATTGAAGGTTATGATAATAAGTCTTCTCTCTGTGTGAAGCTCTTTACCAACTATGTTTGGGATGATCAGAAAGTTTTAATCTCACGAGGTCAAATCCTCGCAGGTCTTCCTCTTCCTCTTTATGATGTTAACTTTCCTTTATTCTACGAAATTATTTCCCACCCCAATTTTTCTTGTGCCATTTATCAATTGACTGGTGATTGCATTCGCCTCTTAGTTGAATTCGCAAATCGTGCTGCTTTTGGGAAATCTTTATATTCAACTGATCTTAGAAAACCTGGGTTTGAGAATATAGAAATTATTGCTGCGAATTATACAGTTGAGGGTTTCTTCAAAAATTACACACTAATTCCTGCGAGGAAAGAAGATAATCGTTGGGGTGTTCGTCTTCATCGTAAAGCTAATATCGCAGCAGATGATCTTCTCATGCACGATATTGATTATGCTTCAGGAAATAATAAGACACCTCGTCGTTCTAATGATGAAGATTGGTATAAGTACCCTTTAATGTTATCAGGTTCTTATATTACTGGGATAGTAGAACTTCCTGCGAATCTTCGTAACCGCTATTATCAACCTTGGGTTTTTAGAAATGTATGTATTTCCACTTCCTTATCTTTTTGTTACCTTTAATTTCAAATGAGGTAAGAAACACTCTTGTATTTTTATAAACAATATATTGTTGCCTCTGTTTCTTATCCTTATTTGAATTTACAGGTTCCACTTCTTCCTGAGATTGCTGCGAGTGAAAATAAAAGTTCCACTTCTTCTAAAAGGCTTACCGCGAGGCAACAAACTCTTCGTTCTGCGAAGGTTTCTCAAGCTTCTGATAGTCAAGATGATGCTCTTCGCAAAGGAAAAAGAAAACTCCAAGATATTGTTTACGAGAGAAAGAAAAAGAAGATACTCTCAACCAAATCCCATTCCAATGTAATTTCCTATAATAAGGACATTGAGGAAGATCTTGGTGATGAAGATAATAAATTTCCTGAGAAGGACTTTAGTTCTAATTCTGATACCCTTTCTGACAAAGGAGATGATGATGATGTTGATGAAGGTGGGAATGAAGATTATAGTATCCCAGAAACTTTTGCCTCAGCAATGGTTAGCATTTCGAGGCTTTCCTCCATTCTTCTCGTGGATTAGGAAATTCTCCTACAGCGAATGCTCGCAAACTTATTGCGAAGGCTTGTAAAGTTCCTACTGTTATTGATAATAATTCCCTCAAAGGAATTTCAAGATTCGTCTCTCCTGCTTCATTATATGCTTTAGGAAGCATGGTAAGTTTCTTCTCTATTCCTTATTTATTTCCTTATTTTATCGATTTCTAACCCCTTTTTTCTTGTTTAGGTTGGAAGAGTTAGTTGTGCAACTGCTTCTGATTGGGAAAGATGTCATTCTATTGCTGAGAAGAAAACTTCAAATCATTGTAAGAAGTTAGAGGTTGAAAATTCAAGTCTCCGTCAGAAAATAGAAGATCTAAATATTGATAACGCAGAGTTAATATCTCGTCACGAAGATAATTCATAATCTGCGAGCATCACAATTGATAATTCTTCTCTTCTTGAGGAGAATAATCAACTAAAGCTTGAAATTTCTTCTCTTCGTGATGATAAGAAGCAACTAGAAGGTAAATTATTTGCGATGATAATTATTTTAGTTACTTTTCCTTCATAATTTTCTAACCAATTCCTTAATTTCTTTTCTTGCTGCAGAAAATCTTGCGAAGATAGATAATAATATGGAAACTCTCCTTGCTAATCGTAATAAGAAAATTTATGACTTGAGATCTCAGCTTCTAATTTCCCAGCATAACCATAGTTTATATGTCAAGCATTTTCGAGCTAAGATGACTCGCAAGATTTGCGAAGATAATGAAATTCCTCTCAAGAAGTACCATACGCTCCTTTCTGAAGAAATTCCTGAAGATACTCCATATCTGGAAATTTCTGAAAGTGAAGTTGAAGATGATAGTGAAGTTGAAGAAGAAGATCATTTTGATGGGAACAGATCGCCTGAAGAATAACTTCATTCTTTTTTGTATATATCTGTTCTGTAACTTTTCCATACAACACTTTCTTCTTGATTATGCTTTCAATCAATCCAACAATTTATTTTCCAAAGCTTAATTTGAATTAATCTTTCTTTGATGTTTATTTCCCTTATTCGCATAACTTGATCATATGGAGAGAAATAATATATCTTAAAGACTTAGCTTAATATTCCCTTTCCCCTTATTGTTTCTCTTCAAATGATCAACTACCACTGGAAGTATTAGAATATCCTTCTGAATTTATCTTACGAATTTTCTTCTTATTGTGATTATGAATAAGAAATCTTCCCTTCAAAGTATAAGAAATATAAGCCTTTTGCTTTCTACGGAATGTTGCGAAGTAAATAATAAATTTCCCCTTGAAGTATAGAAAATATGAAGTATACCAAATATGAAATACCCTTAAGAAGTATAAGAAGTATTAGAAGCATTCAATTTATGAAGAATTGCCCAATATATTAAGAAGTATAAAAATTATTACTCATTGTATGAAGAAGTATAATAAGTACTTAACCTTCGCAAAATTAAATATCCGTTGAAGAAGTATAATAAATATGAGATATTCTTTAAGAATTATAAGAAGTATTCAACTTTTTGGGGAAGTATTCAATATATGGAGAAGTATAAGAAGTATGTAATTCTCGTAAATATTTACGAATATGAATTTATCTGTATTTGATTGTTATGAAAATCGCATCTTTTGTTAAGTCTTCATTAAAATTATTCAATGATGTTGTCTTTTTTAATAGGACTTCTCGTAAAATTCTTCAATGATATTGCCAGAGCTGTCTTCTCTTCAAAATATCTTGATGTATATTCTTGTAAAATTTCTTCAATGATATTGACGAAGTTGTCTTCTTTTCAAATCTTCATAATGTATATTCTTGTATAATTTCTTCAGTGATATTGATGCAATAAATTTCATTAATTTATGTGGTCTTATCATGCCTTCCTAAGTAAAGGTCTTATTTTGCCACCTCTTTTGTATTAATTATTTGCGATAATATGACAAGTCTGAACATTCTTGCGAACATACAACCTCATGACATTATCGTCTTGCGATGAAATCGCAGGACGTTCTTACACTTTCATGCAAAAACCCATTGATCTCATCTTAACTTCTTTGTATAGTATTTTAGCCTCTTCAGGAATTGTTGCGACAATATGACAGGCCTAAATATTCTTGCGAACATAAAGCCCCATGACATTGCCGTCTTGCGATGAAATCGCAGGACGTCTCTACACTTTCATGTAGCGACCCATTGATCTCATCTTAACTTTATTATGTTCTGCGAGTTCTTTATTCTTTCTTCCCCCCTTTTTTTTTAGAAGGCTCGCAGAACTTCATTTGTTGCACAAATATGACAAGCCTTTATGTTTTTGCAAACAAGAAGCCTCGTGACATTTGCGTCTTATAGCACTTATCAGCTCCCTAATGGAGGGTGCTGCCCTTTATCTTCCCCCTGATTGCCCCTTCAAGGAAGCGTACATCGACCATACAAGGTTAGCTCTTCCCATCCGGTTCTGCCAACAACCAGCTTTTGATCGCAACCTCTTATCCTTTTTGCCTATAGGGCTTATAGTTACGAGGTTGCACCCTATGGGGTATCTTTGGGCCAAGTGCATAATTTTCCAAGACTTGTCAAAAATGGAAGATGTGGTTCAACCTCACCCGGCACTCTTGACTCAACCGTGTACCTCGGCGCCTTGATCGTTTTCTGCACTTCTTGGGAAAGACAGTATGCCTTAGTCGCCCAGCCTAAATCTTCTTACACCGCATTTTATATTGCGTAATGTCGTTAGATTAGGTGAGAATCCAAGGTGTCTAACCCGGATAGGTACCCCATTATTGGGTTGTACCCCAAAAATTTTACCATGTACTAAGGGCCCTTGGTGGTGTTCCGGTTACCCTTAGCCACGTTATAGGTACCCCCTTAAATGACGTACTTTAGGAATTTGCCTCTTACGAATTATAGCTTCGCGAACTAGGGTGTACGCCACAAAGGTTTGTCTGTATAAAATTTTCTGCGGCTCTCTTTCTTTTTTGGAGGCTGATCATAGATTGCGGTCTTTTATTCGCAAATTAATGAAATTTTAATCGGAATATAAATTTTGAAAATTTGTAACTTTTTCCCAATTTCCTGCGAGCAAACAATATTCGTAAAATTTTATCATGAAATAAAAAATTTGTTTTGCCACATACCTCATTTTCACGAGCAAACATACTGATAACCTTCTTTTTTCCTCGCAAATCACAATCCCTTATTATCATCGTAAATTTCTTGTATTATTATCATCGTAACTTTATTCTATTTTTCCTTAATCTTCTGCCATTAAATTTTCACTTCTTTTCACAACCTTTGCTCTTTTTCTCCAATTTTCCTTCTCAGCAATTTTTCCTTCGCAAACTTCTACTTCTGTATCGTAACATTTCTTTCCCTCAGCCCAATCACCCTTGATAATTCCAATACCCTTCATATGAGGGAATTTTATGCACTGATGTAGAGTGGAAGCTACACCTAGAATTCCATGAAGCCATGGCCTTCCTATCAAAGCATTATATGGTGATTCAACATCAACAACACAAAACAGAATTTCAGTTCGCATTCTACTTAATGGAATTCGCATGCTCACTTCTCCTTTGGGCTTGTTGGCAGTTCCATTAAAACCATAAATTCTGTAAGTAGAAGGTATTAAATCTGCATCTTTTCCCCCCATAGTTTTGTAAGCAGAATAGAAGAGGATATTGACAGAACTTCCCGTATCAATCAAAATCCTATTAAGACCAATTGACTCTTCCTCCATATCATCTTCGTTCTCCTCCATATTCATGTAGATTGCCAGTCTTACCACCAATGGATTATTATGTACTTCACAACCTTCTGGAATTTCAGTGGCTTCAAAATAAATTTCACGTTTCTGCCAATCTTCAAGTCGTGAAATCTTTGCGATGTTCATTACTTCCTTTCCTTCACCATCCCTCGCATATACCCTACTTAACACATTATCATGAAAATCCTCTATGGTTTTATATGAATGAATAATGGAATTACAGAAAACATTCCTTGCTTTTGACCCCACTTCTATATGTAGGATTTCTTCTCCCTTTTCTTTTGTTGTGTTCTCCCTGCGAGTTATGGCTGGAGCCTGTGGTAATTGTTGCGAATGTGTCTGCTTAAGTAAAAATTGATTTAATTTTCCTTGATCAATCATTCGCAAAATTATCCTCTTGATATTATGGAAATTATTTGTAGAATGTCCATGAAAATGATGATATGAACAAAATTCATGACTTCTTGGACCCATTGGTGGTTCCTTTCCCATATTCCATGGAGTTGGTACATTCTCTACCAGGATAATTGCTTGCCATATCTTTTCTATACTTGTATTCAAAGGTGGCAATTTTATCTCTTCCCTTACCATTCTTTGACCTCCTTGACCGTTGTTATAATTTTGTCTCTGGTTTCCTTGTCCAAAATAATTTTGCCTTTGTCCACCATAATTTTCTTGTTGTTGATCTAATCTTGGAATTTGGTTATTTCCTATCCGATTATAGAAATTCTTCTCTCTATCATATTCTTCTTGATCTCTACTGCCCATTGCTACCATCTTTGGCTGGCTATCATTGATTTTCTTTCTTCTTCGAAATTTGCGAAGAAGTTTGTGAGGATGTTTGCGAAGTACCTGCTACTACATTGATTATTTTGGGAAGTAAATTTGCTCCTCCCTCTTGATTGTTAGTGTTTGTTACTGGATATGACTCCATATTGTTTTGCTTTTCTTCTAGTGTAATGTATTCTTCTTGCAATTCTCGTAATTCTGTCATCATTATGGAATTCTTTCTTCTGAAGATTTGAACATATAATTGTTCAGTTGCGAACATCGCATTTATGAAGGACATAATCAAGTATCTCTCATCTACACGCCCTGCCATATCATTGCACATAGTCTTCCATCGTCTTACCAAATGCTTCAAACTTTCACCCACTCTTTGTTTTAAACCAAATACATCTTCAATACCAAGCCGTGAAGAGTGATTTGTGATATATGCTCCAAGAAAAACTGCTTGCAAATAATTAAATGACGTAATAGTGTTCTTAGGGAGTCCTTCGAACCACTTTAGAGCTTCCCCTGTTAAACTTGATGCGAAGTACTTGCATAACACATCATCATGATTCTCCCATTGTAACATGCATCTTATGTATGCTTTAATGTGCTGAATAGCACATGAAGTCCCATCAAAAATACTGGTAAGTGTGGGTAAGTTACATTTTGGTGGAATTCCTCCCAACTGTACTTCTCTAGCAAATGGAGTCCTCGCAGATTCTTCTATTGCTTCATCTAATTGCCTCCTATCTCCTCCTCTTCTATTGTTTATCATCCCTCTCATTTCTGCTAATTCTCGAAAGATTCGTGCATTTGCCTCAGAATTCTCATCCATTGGTCTTTTTAATGCAGCTTCTCTTCTTCTACGTTCTTGCGCTTCCTCCCCTGCGATCCTTCGCATTCTATCATATTCTTCATTAATGTTTTCATTCGCATAATTCTGCAAATATCTTCTTTCCAAATTATCATAATTGTTCAGTTGTAAAGCATCTTGGAATTCTTGTTCTTCCCTTTCTATTCTTCTCATTCTTCTCATGCGAATATCAAGAATTTCTTCTTCTTCATTTCTCCTTCTTCTGTGATTTATTTCTTCTTGATTTACTTGTACTCTGATTCGAGAATTTGGTTCATTCCTTTCCACTTCTGTTTGTTGATTTACAATTCTTCTCTTAATTCTTTCATATTCAACATTTTGTTTGTTACGAACTTCTTCATGTCTTCTTACTCCATTCTCGTGATTATTTTGATGTATTGCTTGTTGTATCTCAGTTTCTTCCATAAGTTGTTGTTCTTCCTCTCGATTCTGATTGTTTTCTTTATGATTTGGTCTTGTTCATAAATTCTCCGTATTTTGTTCGCGGTTTGGTATTAAAATGAAACGATTTTCTTGATTTCTATCACCTTGATTCTGCGTTTTTTCTTGCATATCATTTTCATTATTGATTATCGGTGAATTTTGTCCTTCTCTTTATATTCTAACATTTGATCTTGCAACACTTTGAGATTTCCTCCTTTGTAACATCTCATTTTCCATTCTCAATTCTTGATTTTGTCTTGTCAGTTTGGCACGTTCTTCAGCTTCGATCATTCGTTCTTTTTGGATTCCTTGTCTCAATGTTTCTAGCATCTCCCTTTCTCTTTCAAGAATTGTTCCTCCCATCAACCTTCCATTTTCTCTGATTTGTGGTTCTCTATCTTCTTCTTCTGGTGTATTAGTTCTCCAAGTGTGTATACTTACTTGATCATGATCTTCTACTTGTTGAGCTTGATTTCTTCGATTACTCCTTCTTCTACTAGGTTCTCCTGTTATATTTGCTTCTCCTCCTGCTAATCTTACACTTCTCCTTACTTCAGTTAATGGTTATGATGTGTTTCTTCTTCTTGTCATTTTTCTGGTACAAGAATTCTTTCTCTCCCTGTTTCTAGCGCCAATTATGTAGTTGCAGAATAACCTACAACTACACCCTCAATAGAATTAGTAAAAACTCAAGAAGTTCTTGATGATGAATAACAATTTTCTTATTAATGTTCTCAATTGATCACAAAGAAGTATCTAAATGGAATTAGAATAGTTACAACTTTCTATATTCTCTTTCCTGAGATATTTTCTAACACTCACTAAAAGAACCTCCCGAATTTTACATTTGAACTCCTATTTATAGTAAAACTTTATACAGCTGGACATGAGTTACGAAGCATCGCAACTCATACTCGCAAAATTACTCCATCCTCGCAAAACTTCATACTTCTCTGCGCTTCTTCTATCATCGTAACATTTTATAACTCTTTTCTCCCGATACTCGTGAACTATTATCTTGCGATATTCAGTACTTACAGTGGCCACGGGCACGGAACTTGTAAGGGAGAGGCGTGGTAGCTACGGGAACGAACCTTGATAGAAAGGAGAATCGGTGGCAACGGCCACGGACCTTTGCAAGACATAAGCGGTGGTGGCCACGGCCACGAGCTTTGGACGAGCATAGGTGGCCACGTCCACGAGCTTTGGATGAGCGGGAAAGGCATAAGTGGTGGTAGGTATGGCCACGATCTTTGGAGGTTGTAATGGTGGCCACAACCAAAAACATTAACGGGACTTTTATCGACCGTTATGGCCCAAAGGAAGTATTTCTTCCTTTCATATAACTCACCTACGTGAGTTTATTCTCCTTTTTTTTTTGGTGAAGTAACTCTTCCTTGATTTCCTGCTGTGTATGGAATCTCACCTATTGTTGCTTGCCTGATCGTTTGTGCAACCTCGGTGTATTGACTTGATGAAAATTTCATATTTGTGTCTTCTTGCCAAAACGGACGCAAAATCTTCATCCGATGTCAGAATGAGGTGGTTGGTTTCTTTAGCTTAGAGTAAGATCTAACTTCTGCAAAAATAATTTCTTGATTCGGAGTCAGTTTGGTGGGTGAAAAAAAAGGACATGACACTGAGAATTCAGAACTTTCCAGGAAGAATTCTGTAGGTTTTCAGCTGTCACGTAGTCGAGAGTTTTAGCTGCCATTTATAGCTCATTCATCGGATTAACGTTCTCTTTTATTATGTTGTATAAGACTTCCATACAAATCTTTTGGTATATAGATCACCCCAAGATGCTTCACCAATTAGCGCCAATTTCAGTTCTTCCAAAGGGGCGGTGTTAAAACGTTTCTGACGGAGTTTTTGCAAAACGACCCGTAACCTTTCTAAACTACATGCCATGTCCTAAAACACATTTTTAATGAATATTTAGGTTGCTAATGTACATTTTTGATGAATTTTATGGTTTGTACTTGAATCTCCATGCTTAAACCATTTTGTTTTTTGCTAATTATGACGCCTTTATGATTTTTCAGTGGGGGTACGACCCAAATGGAAAAAGACCTCAAGATGGAGTTTTGGAGATTACCGTGGGCGACATTTCTGATGAGGTTTCTTTCCTTGTGAGATATCTCTTGATGTGTTAGCACTATTAGTAGACTTTCATGCATTCTTGGATGGCTCTTTCTAGAGTTGGCGTTGTTCTGGTAATATATGCTTCATGAGTGCCTTCGGATATACGAGGTTGTCCTTCTTGGAGGTAGTCGTGCCTGCTTGTGCTTCAGCAAGAGTTTCTTTTTCTTTTCATTAGATTTGAGAACTTGGTGGTGCTTGGCTATCCATGGTGTTTCCATCGGCACAGATTGAAAGAGAATTATTGGTGTTTCCAGTGGTGGTGTTTTGAGGAATGGTTTCTGCTAAAACACTACCGGTGTTACCGAAAATTAAGATTGGTCACTGGACCTGAATTAATGTTAATGACTGAACTAATTCTAAGATCCACCCTATTTTCAGACAGCTGAATTGTAGCGCCCCCTAAGCTAGCAGTTAACTAAACCAAGAATTTAACTAAATAAAGAGGCACTAACTAATCTAAATCAAATACTTAAGCATTCAAATACAAAAAAAAAATCTACTACAACTTAACCCAAAAACTAGCCCCACTCTGAAATACATATACAAGAAATCCTCTCAAATGATACATATTCAATAGTGAGTTGATTTACAAATAGAATACAACCACATAATAAATATAGCGGAAGCTAACTAACTAACGTAAATAATTCTTCGAAGCTTTCATCGTCACATGCACAACTTGATCTGTCTCTGAAACTGAAAGTGGGAATGGGTGAGCACATCATCCTTAAAAGGGGTGCCCAGTAGAAATAACAACTAGCTTTCAAGTAATCATTAATATGATTCGAAGACAATGCATGTTTAATTGAAAGTCGGTAATACAAAGAAAGATAATAAAACATAACGTAGAAACTTCTTCATAGACATTCATAAATAACAGTAAACATCCATGTATGAGATGTGTGTTGCCGCACATAAGGGAAGAATAATATTGCGGTGGATCGCCCTAGCCATAAAATACTGAATATTTATAAAGGAAGAATAATATTGCGGTGTATGGCCCTAGCCGTGTAATATTGTGGTGTATCTCCCTAGCCATAGAATGCTGATATTGTGTCGGCACACATCTCATACCACACATAGCACACAAAGATATGCATGAAATTAACAACACAAAGATTGATTTGTAAAACAATAATGAATACAAGAGAGTTCATTATCGATTCCCACCTATTTTGATGACAAGCCTCGCCTACCTCGAGATCCACGATCCACTGGTTCATCCTTTGAATCGATCGTTGTTAATATAGACTAACTGTTAATCATACAAAAACTCTAAGAATCTAGCCAAGATGGCTCACACAAGAATTATACAATTCTATCTAATGGTTCTAAGCCCATTATGGTATCTCATTCTCCATCTTTAACATAACTAAGAGTTTACTAATCCAATTAGGTTGATTCTATAGTCCATTAGATATGCTTTATGAATATCTACAACTTTGTAGAAGGAACCAAATGCTAATTCGGACAATAAGAGGTCCAAAACATCTAATTAAGAAAACTTCCCTAAGCCCAAGTCCACCAAAGTCAACTAACAGTCACTAACGGTCGAACTAACGGTCAAGGGTCAACTAACAGTCAAAGTCCAAGGTCAAGTCAAGGTCAAGGGTCAATGGTCAAATAAGTCAAACCTGGATCGGTCAACGATTCAACTCAGGTCAAGATAAGGAAAACTCAGTGAGTTAACTTAGTCTACAAGACTGATTCAGGTGAGTCAGGTTCACAGAATCAGTCAGATTAACTGAGTCAGCTAAGTCAGACACTGACTGGGATGACTAACAACCTAAAGCTTCTACACAGGCCAGAGCCATTGCTCATGCCAAAGAACACTAATGCAATCAATACAATTATAAAATCAATTGCTAAACAAACTTTGAATTCCAATTACAATCAAAGATTATGCCTACCTGCAATTGCAGCTTTTCCAAGCTTTCACAACAACTATTATCTACAACTCTTTGATCACCATTCTTCATAAACTGAACTTCAGGTTCACAGATAAACCAATTTATCTAAACCTCAACCCCCACCCTGTACAACTCTCACAGCATCACCAAGTTGAGCTCTATCACTCAACAAACACACTGCCATTCCCATCCATCACCACTTACAACCACCATACCAATTCTCTGCAATCATTCATTACAACAACACTAAATACCTTTAGTTATTAAACTCCATTGTCCACCATCTACAACACTAGTCCAGTGTCTATCACAACCAAATTCATACCCATAGCCATATCAACCTCAGTTCAATTCAAATAATACTATTATGTCAAGTTCTCAATACCATAAGTATAAAACTCAGCATCACTTCATGGCCTTGCCATATTCAGCTTCATAGCTACTAATTCTTCACTGCAACATCCATTCTAACACAAAATATCAACTTCTACATCTCAAACATATAATCCTCACCTGAAGTTCTTTAGATATAGATAAACTAAATCTGCAATCCCATCACAGACTCACATATCTGTTTCAATCTCAGCTCCATTGACATCACACACATAATAATCAAAATGAATACCAAGTTAACTTGAAACAATAATTACCTCCAATCCGTGTTACTCAAGCAATTAAATCTTGATCTCTTCTTCACTTGACTCGGTTCATAAACTTGTCTTAAGACTACCATCAACCCTTCAACTCATTTCATCCATCATCATCATTTCTCAATCTCAAATTATATTTTCTCTAATTCAAACTTAGAACATCAACCAAAACTTTAAATATAACAAACCCATCCTTTAAATTTCTTCTTAACCTTCAATACATCTTCTTTATCTATGATTGAGACTCAAGAATCTTAACTCAATTCCCAACTCAAGACTTCTCTAATTCAAACCAATAACGGTAACCCAATTCTTCAGATCAACAAAACCCATCATTAATTCGATCCCCTAATCCATCAACTTCATATTCTAATCTTCTCAAAAATTATTACAAACCCTAATCCAAATCTCTGAGAAACCCTAACTCTTGATTCATCTCAAAACTACTTCAAAACTTCAATTCAGATACAACCCTATTGTTCTTCATCTAAAAGAAACTCAAATTACCTCTGGATTCGTCCCAAACCATAACTTCAGAAATCCTATGTTTGATTTACAGAAGCAACTTCATCCCGTGCTCAAACAAACACAATAACATCAACATCTTCTACTTAATCTTCTCTAGCTCAACAAATAATTCTCTCAAGCCCTAACTCAAAATCATCTCTAGGTTTCCAACAGAAGAAGAACATGGGAAAAGAGAAAAGAAGAAGAGGAAAGAGAAAAAATAAAATAAAATGAGAGCTTATCCTCTCGCTTTGGGGTGATAAGGCCGACCAGAATTTCTAAAGGCACCCGAAAAATTGATAAGGGGAGCCAAGCGGTTAACGTTTCTCTTCAAATAATTCTAATAATATCTTCTTCGTCTGATATCCGAATGACACGTTCGAGTAGTCCTTTTCACATAACTTTTCGAGTTCTATCTAACGGTACTAGTTTCGTATCTAGATCGTTGTTAAATTAATTTCTATTAATTAACGTTCGTGCTAGACTAATCGAGTTATTATTGGCTAATTCAATACTTGACCGGTCTAATAGCGTTGACTAGCTTGAGGGTCCTTACATGAATAATTTATTTTGTATCCGAAAGGTTGATCTCCTGTTGTGGTCTCCAATTGTTAATACCAAAAATTACTCCTAGGTAAAATAATGTACCGTTAAAGTACTTTCTTTAGGTTCGAAAATCAAGATCATACAAAATGAGCCTAAACCAAGAAGTTGTCCGTTCACGTTTTGCTTCGGTTACAAAGAGATAAAATGGGTTGATCTTAGGGGAGGGAAAGCAAAGAAAGTTGAGGAAATCAGTGGTGATTGAATTATTGTGTGTGAGGTTGTCGAACTATGAAATAAGAAAAGCTTGAGAATGATAAGCTTTTGTCTTCTGAATAGTCAGAGTAGTCTATTTATAGTTATAAGGAATACTCATTATTTCCTCGTAAGTAGTGGAGATCATGGAGAGGTGGGAATAGTTGAGATAATTGTATGGTTACGCCACTATGCTTGGAAAGCTTCTAGAAACCCGTAAGCCATCACTCCATCACTCCATTACTTTACCACTTCATTTAACCACTCTTACCACTACTAGGTACTTTCTTATCATCGGGTGTTTCCACGCCGCATTTTGCTATAAAACACCAGACCAATACCCATGAATAATTCTCCCATGTAACATGTTTTGATTTATCGTAAGAATTAGTAGAGTTATGTGTTATTTCTTGTCTTAACATATCTTGAAGAGATCATCTCCAAGGTTATGTGTGACTAATAAGAAGTTTGTCGTAAGATGGCATTGTAAACAGGCGCATAGACCCTTAATGTGCTCATGGAGGATTTTTGGCATGTTAATAGCATATGGCATATTTGATTATGCTAGACATAATAATGATGTCGTAGCAATAACCATGGCCTGAGAGACATGGCTAAGTTGGTTCGTGGCCACGGAAAGATTGGTGGCCATAGCCACAAATTTATTAGAATGGAAATATTGGTGGCCATGGCCACAATCTTGGTAAAATGGAAATATTGTCGGCCATGGCCACGATCTTGGTAGAACCGGCAAGATTGGTAGCTATGGCCATGACCTTTAGTGGGATCAACAAGATTGGTGGTCGTGGACATGACCTTTGGTGGAACCGACAAGATTGGTGGCCAGGGCCACGAGATATGACTATGTTGGCTATGTAGCCATGAAGCATGGCTATTCAATGTCCATGGCCATCAACGGCTATGTATCCATGGCCGTAGAGCGTGGCTATATTTGGCATGGCCATGGAGCACTGACTATATAACCATGGCCATGGAACGTGGCCGTTAGGTATGGAGATGGGCGCGGATAGGTTGTCATGGACATTAGGTGGCCTAGCCATGAACGCGGCTATGGTGGCAAAGGATATGGGACGCGACCATGGTGTCATGGCTATGAGGCGCGACCATGGTGGCTGTATATGAGGTGCGATCATGGTGGCTTGGCTATGAGGAGCGATCATGGTGGATGGATATGTGGCGCGTCCATGGTAGCATAGCTGTGAGGCGCTCCCATGGTGGCATGGATATGAGGCATGAAAATGGTGACCTGAGACGCAAGCCATGTTGATTTGGAAAATCATCTTGGCTATTTGGCCTGGCAGCTTGGCCATGGCCAAGTGTAGTTGGTGTTGGCACTTTGTTTATAGGAACATATTCAAGGAATTCAACCGTAAAGGTTCTGCTACTTGAAGTGATGTTCAATGTAATTTTGTACTAAATAATATGCTTCTAATATTACTTTTATTCGAGATGGCATAGTAGCTCATCCTGAATATTTATAATTTGTACCATCAGTATACATTGATTAGTACATGATAATTCGTATGGACATGCATAAGATAATGATAGTTTAGCCAAGTGAAGCTCTAAAATTTTGCAGGAATATTGAAGGCCGACCAATGTGGCCATTAGCTGGATACACTTTCTCGATTCTCTCGCGAAATATGATGTAGAAGTATGAATGTATAATTCAGGAATTTACACATATTTATAAACATATATAGAATACTGAGAGTTCAGTTGGGTGAAGCCCTAGTATATATATAATTATAGATATGTCTCTGATACAGGTTCACATGAAAATTGTTACAAGTTTTGCCCTTGTCAAAAAACCACCATCAACAAGATGTCACTCGCAAACGTGGAAAAACACATCCAGTACTACCAGACCCTGACATGTCAGTACCAAGGCTATGCATACGGTTCATAAAGGATAAAGTAGGAATACCACCAGCATCACGTCGAGTCTGCAAAGGGAACACACATGAAACATCAGCTACGGAAGAAGAACATACGCTGGTAGATGACGAGATACCAACGTCTCGCCTAACCTTTTTAGCGAGACTCTTATGAGACCAATAACGCTCGGGAATGTTAAGATACTCCTCCATCAGATATGAGGGCGGTTTACATCCAACATGATTGGACGGTAGGACTCCCCGAGGATGCATAAACCCTCCACTTCAAAATAAAAACAAAAATGAGTAACGAACAAAATAAGTTCAGAAACGCACCTATGATAAGCGTTTAATTTTTACATATTTACCACCCAAATTACGTTCTTAGTTCTTTTTATTGTACATATGTGATGAGTTTTGTTATTTTTGCATATTTTAGGAAATAAAGCTCAATGGACTAAAATGCGGAATTTTGCTAGAGAAAATGAAGTGATTTAGTGGGCTAGGCCCAAAAGGAAACATGAAGAATTAGGAGGCCAACTATTTGGACACGAGAGTGTGGTAAGCAAGCCATGGCGTGTGTAAAAATGTGTCACGATGTGTGTAGAAGTGTGTAAAAATAAAGGATAATACATTTTCCAAATAATGAAAATGGTGATTTCATGATGATATATTATTTGACATGTGGCACATTCTTATTTGAGGATTTTGTGTTGTCCTGACACATGGCGCATTCTCATAGGGGGAATGATGTTGTGGTGAATATGAAAAAGGAAAATGTTTCCTTTGAAAACTATAAATAGTTGTGGAAGCAGATGGGAAAAGGGGAGTCCGGAGTCTGAGCAAAGCAGATTTTTATTTTTAGTTCTTCTTCTTTTGGTAACGAATAATTAATTCGACGTGCTAGGGATATGAGGAAGCCCGATGATGTGTATTGGAGAGTTTAATTGATTATATATAATAATTCTTGGTCCTATATTTTCGTTTGTCACGATAAAAACTTCTCTTTATGTTCCCTTATGCTTTGATCAATGAATTTAATATTATTGTATAAAGACCAACACCCTAAAGTGAAGGGAGTTGTTAATATCTTGAAAATGTAATTAGTTGGTTTAAACGTTTTATCTTTTGAGGCTTCAAAGGGAATTAGTTAAATTATCTGGTGTGCACAACTGTGGTGGAGTCGGAAACCCTGGTACTTTTTCTTATTTATTTCTTTTATTACTTATAATTTACTTTCTTAAAAATATTTCTAATTTTCTTGGTATTTTATTAATTATAAGTTGAAAGTAAAAAATTTAGTCCTTGTGGAACGAACCGCATTATATAATGTGGCGTCATCTGAGAGCTAACAATGGGCTTTGGAATTTTGATTCTAGCGGCATTCTTGTTGGAAAAAGGCGGTTTGGATTCTTTCTTTTTAATATATTTTCTTATGGTCTCTTGCCCCGCCGACAGATCCCAAGTAGTCACCAGCGGCTCCAAAGGACGACCCTGGCTTGGTACCAGATTTGAACCCATGCTTCTTCGCCACCGCCTCAGCTAGCTTAATAGGTCCATACGCGTGTAGTAGTTTGAGGTCATCATAGACCAATTGTTGAGGGTGGGGCGCTGTTAGAGCATTGCTCGGTCGAACTCGCATTCGTTGCTATCTCAAACATGTTTGTCAATGTTAGTGATCAAAACTATAAGTCTTGATTTCTAGTCTACTATAGCTAAGGTCTCGGACTAGGATAGAAAGTGTAGTTGAGCACAATAACTCCATGGCAATCATCATACAAGACGAAGGACTACTCAAGGAACTGGTGGATATTCACCGACGAAAAGGTATGTGGAGACTTGAACTTATCTATCACTCAAAAGTCTATTTATCTCTTATCTTGAGACAAGAGTTATTTTGCTATATAGACTTAGATTATACACATTTGGTATTTCGAGTCGAGTTTACCTCGCCTATCTATTTCTCGAAATATGTGTTGGTAAAGCTTTCGCTTTAGCCAAGTTCATCTTTACCTAATGACGAAAGTCATGTTAAGTTTTAATCACTTTGAAAATTGCTCTGACGAAAAATGGTTTGTGAATAACAACTATATAACGTCCTCTGAGAATGTTTCAATTTTTGAAATGAGAGCTTAGACTATATAACCATTGGAGGATATAAGCATTGTTCCGGAAACACATATTTGTATAAGTCCTTATTGTTTGAATGAAAGTTTGTGAACTTTGTTTATCAAGTGGAACCGGAGAAGTGCGTGAGCTAAGTCCGCGAACTCAGTCCATGAACTGGCGAAGTTCTCAACCCGAGAATTTCTGCTGGAGTTTGTGAACTCCATCCGGGAACTTAAGTCCATGAACCCAGTCCGCGAACTTGAGTAGGTTATGTCTAAAACGATGTTTGTGAACTTATCTTTATAAACTAAGGAATGTAATTGCAAACCGTGGCTATTTAGTTTATGAACCGATTCGAGTGAATCAAATCATTTTTTCTTCAATTGTGTCTTGTGTAGTACATGAGATTTCCTTGCAATTGAACAACTCTTTAACAAGTTCATTTGAGTCATTTGAAATAGTTATGGTTGATATGAAAGTTATCATATGGCTAACCATTTGGTTAAATATTGTTGAACCAACTAATGTACAAGTTTGGGTACGGTTACACAAACCTATAAATGTGCATCTCATGTGTGTATAACAAGCTGTGTTTTCGATCTAACAGTTGATAAATATTAGCTTGAATCTAATAGGTTTTCATCTAGCGGTGAATATTGAATGCTTTGTTACCAAGCTAACATTGATTGCAAACCCTGATTTGAAAGACTATATAAGGGATAACTCTAGCAACTAGGAAACCTAATCCCCACATATTATGTGTGATACTAGTTGTGCTAAGCTAAAGTCAATTCTCCTTTAACCTTTGGTTTCTCCTTCTAAACCAGGTTAACGACTTAAAGACTTCATTGGGATTGTGAAACCAGACCGATACTACTTTTCTTGTAGTTGTGTGATCTGATCTTGCTATTTCTATCATACGAGTACAATTGTAATAATTGGATTGAGATTTTTATGTCCGATAGGCAAGATAAAAAGTAGTCACAAACATCTTCGTCTCATCGTTAGTGATTCCATAATATCTTTTTTTTTCGCTGCGTCGATTAAGACTATTGTGAGGTGATTGATAATACTGAGTTGTTCTTCGAGAATATAAGTCTGGTTTATCAATTGGTTCCTGTTCACCTTGATTTATCAAAAGACGGAACAAAACTCGTAGGTATATTCATAGGAGACAGTTTTATCTATTACCGTAGACTTTTCTGTGTGATACATATTTATTTATTAAAGTATTCGACTTTGGGTCGTAGAAACTCTTAGTTGTGGGTGAGATCAGCTAAGGGAATCAAGAACGTAGCATCCTGTTGGGATCAGAGACGTAGGAGCATAACTGTACCTTAGATCAGTGTGAGATTGATTGGGGTTCAACTACAGTCCAGACCAAAGTTACTTTGGAGTAGTCTAGTGTCTATAGCGGCTTAATACAGTGTATGTTCAATCTGGACTAGGTCCCGTGGTTTTTCTGCATCCACGCTCACAAAATTCTGGTGTCTGTGTTATTTCTATTCTGTATTATATTTTTTTATATAATTGAAACATCACAGGTTGTGCGTTGTTCAATCAATTAGAATATCCATCCTATTGGTTGTTGATTTAAATTGATTGACACTTGGATATTGGTCTTTGGTACCATCCAAGTTTATCTCTCTTGTATTTAAATCGAGACTCGCAGTTTGCTTGAGTAAGATTTAAATAGAGAGATATAGATATAAAAACTATTTGATATACTTATCTCTTGATTGAGTCTAACTTTCTAGTTGATTCTCTAGAAAGTATATTGGAGTTTGTCCATACAGATTGCTAAGAGAAATATTGGGTGTGGTTGTTAGACCCCCGCTTTTTCAGACGCCTCACGCAAAATGAAGTTTAACATGTGCATGCGGAACTGATTGTGATAGTCGTGGGCTACCTTATAAAAAACCAAGGAACGCACCGGGAAAATATGTTGAAATGAAAATGCAATCGCACGATCAGTCAGACGTATTGCTTCATTGAAAATAAAATGATTAAAGCTGTCACGAATCACTGAGACCTCGGAATCAGACGAAGGTGGAAGAGGAGAAGGAACCCCTTGATCAAACCCTAGTTGTCGATCTACGCGGTCAGAATTATATGACATCACCATAAATTTAACAGCATAAAAACCAGGAAGATATCCAGGCAACACATCCATTACTGAATCAAAATTCTGCACTGGCAAGACCTGTGACGAATCTAACATTAAACCCTCCAACGGAGACATAATATCGTAGTGAGTGGGACCAGAACAACCGATATGGTAAGGAAATGGATTAAAATACTTGGCCATATCCATGAAATCCACGATATCATCCTTAGTCCCTTTCCCTTGTTGCGCCAAAGAGCTATCCATGGATAACTATAGACAGCAGAGACCATATCGATGTACCATCTCCCTGGTCAACCTTCTCTCCGGGATGGAATTCAAATGAGTGAGCCGAAGGACCATACTCGGAAAGATTCTCCCAATCCCACACCTGGATAAATGAGGCTAAAACAAAAGTCTCAACTTCGTGAATGGCATTCACTCGGTGAATATCATAAAAAAGCAAATCTAACTGATACAAACCCCCTAAGAATATTGGAGCAAGAGGAAAGGACATACCGAGTGACATCAATACATCGATCGGCATGAGCTCACTCTTGATGGTGTCTCGGGGACTGTACTTAAAGACTTCGTGACAAATCCAAAATAAGATGAAACCGCCCACTCAACGCGAGGGTTCTTCTCTCGAGGAGGAGGTACAACCTTCCCATCAACCAATCGAGGGGACCAATACTTGATTCAGAGAGGAAAATAAGCGTGTCTGTTAACCTTGATATAGTCCTCGGACGAGTCATCATCTTGTACAAGCAGATCGACTTGAGTTTCAAGAGACTAGAAGGCTCGCGTACTGCTGGATAGTAAGCACTCAACCGCTGAAAGTGGTGCAGAAAGAGCTTTCTTCCTCTGTGTCGTAATAGCTTTTCCCTTCGAATCAGAAGAGATCGGTGTCCCTTTTTGACCACCGACTTTAGATGGAGTAGCGCTTTTCCCCTTGGGACTGTATCCCTTTTTAGGCATCTGATATTTGTTACTGGTTCTTTCCTTGCGACAGAGGATGCCATTGATGGACTCTTGATTGGTAATTTTATGCTTTGAGATTCGTAATTAATTTTTTTTATTCTCTTTTCTTCATTATCATATTGTTTTAAACAAATTTTATTAAATAGTTGTCATTGAATTTGATGTTTCATGCTTCAGTAAATTCTTTTAATGAATCATGCTTATTTCTTACAACTATTATTTGAGGGTTTGAAATTTAAGAAAAGAAGATAATGTAATTCATTAGTGAACGGATATATCTATAAACTCATGCATAATTATTTACTTTCGTTTCATTCATTGTGGTGGAATCCTTAGCGCTAGTCTTAATCTTTCAAAATCATTATTATATTTAATTATTCACTTTGCATTAGTTTAATTAACTATTTCCATAACCATTTTTAAGTCTAAAATAAAAAATCTTCACAAGTTTTAATGAACTCTTTTTCTACCCCCGTAAAAACCTCATCAATTTTTGGCGCCGCCGACGCGGACTTAACTTTAGGTTTAGAGTTTTTAGATTTATTTTTATTTTTATGTTTTTATTTTTATTATATTTGTTTTGTTCTATTATACGTTTTTTTGGGTATAGCTTTTTGCTACAGGTTTGGATTTTGGATTGAAAATAAATAAAGCCAAGATTTTGGTGATTAAAGACTTGGGGCCAAAGTGAAAGCTAAAAGAATGGAAAGAAGACAAAGATTTTTATTTTTATTTTCATTAGATTATTTTTATTTTATTTTATTTTATTAGATTAGATTTTATTTGTTTCTCTTTTTAGAAAATTGTATTTGAAAATCTTTTATGTTTGTAATCTTTCCTTTTTATTTTTGGACTTTCTTTTGGACATTGGACTTTGGACATTGTTTTATTTTTAAACCCTACGGAAGGGTAGTTAAATATTAAACTGCACAGGGAAGAACGACAATTATGATACTGTCTCGGTCCCTCGCGTTCGTACACTGACATAGGATTCGGTGGCCCAAGTCAACTTCAACGGTTCATCCCCGTCTGGAACGGGAGGTAAGTATTTCTTAACACCCGCAAATCTTCTGTCAGCGGGTTTACTAGACGCCTTCTAGTTGAGGTCTGAATATGGTTTTAATTTCTAGTAAAGAACAAGGTCTGGCCCAAGGAGGAAACGGTGATGAAATCCGAGTCTCCCTTTACTAGAAATTAAAACCGCAAAAATGCTGGCAAGAAGGAAATGGTGATGAAATCCAAGTCTCCCTTTACTATAAATTAAAACCGCATTCAGACCTCGACATATATGCATTACAAAGGCGTCCAGTAAACCCGCCGACAGGAGATTCGCGGGTGTTTAGAAAGACTTACCTCTCGTTCCAGACGGGAGATGAACCGTTGAAGTCGACCCGGACCACTGAATCCAATGTCATTGTACGAACCCGAGGGGCCGACATAGTATCGTAGTTATCGTATTTCCCTATACAGTTTAATATTTAACTACCCTTCCATAAGATTTAAAAATAAAATAATGTCCAAAGTTCAAAAAAGAAGTCCAAAAATAAAAAAGGAATGATTACAAAAATAAAATATTTCCTAATACAAATTTCTAAAAAGAAAAACAAATATAATCCTAAAAATAATCTAATGAAAATAAAAATCTTTGTCTTCATTCCGTTTTTTTAACTTTCACTATGGTTTCAAGTCTTTAATCACCAAAATCTTTGGCTTTATTTGTTTTCAATCCAAAATCCAAACATGTACCAAAAAGCTATACCCAAAGAAACGTAAAATAGAACAAAACAAAAATAATAAAAATAAAAACCTAAAAAATAGATCTAAAATTTTTAAACCCAAAGATAAGTCCGCTGACGTGGCGCCAAAAATTGAAGGTTTTTTTTACAGTGGTAAGAAAAGAACGCGCAATTTGGGGATGCTAAAACTAATCGGGGGATATAGGAAAAATACAAAACCTGGATTTAAATAGTAAATCAAGGTCACCCCTTATCCGAGTAATTTATATAATTTCTAATCTACCCCTCACTAATCATGTTTAGTGGTTAAATATAATTAACTAAGTTAATATATTAGTTTGATAATCATTATCATTGAATTTGTTGATGCAACAACATTAAATCAAGATATTTATGATCATGAAAGTTTAGGTGAAGAACCAACCCAGGAAAGTAAACAAGTTGAACATACAAGTGCTCAAATTACTCATGTATATGTATTAATGTATTTAAATTTGATTTTGATTTTTTTTCATTGAATTCGCCATTATTACGCTGAAAAACTTAGTGTCGGCATGGTAAAAGTATGAATACCATGTCGGTACACAATATCCCCCAATTTTGAAATTGTAAGTAAATTGTCGGCACAGAAAGTTCATTATCGAGCATGCCGGTAGTAGTGCCGGAAATGTACATTGTAACTTTCTATTTCAGACAGATTCTCTATATATTTTGTCCTCAAATCGGCACGGTACACTTTGTAATCGACCATGCCGGCACAAACAAGTTCTGGGACAGACTTTCTGAGCTATGCTGGTCCCGGCATGGTATTCTTCCTAAAAGCCATGTCGGCACAAGATATCGACATGGTATTCATCCTAAAAGAAATGCCGGCATCAAATATCCGCATGGTATTCAAATGAAAAGCAATGCCAGCACAAGAAATCGGCAGGGTATTCATGATGAACACAATTTCGGGAGTGGATCAGTTTATGATTCTAACCCCAAACGAAGTTTTAAAACAACAACAACAATTTAAATAAGATTTGGAATCATGTACCTTCTCAATGAATCCATTTCTTCTACTTCTTCTTGCTCAACAAAAATTCACTTTAACCTGTCTTTAAGAACTTGTTGGGGTCTGATTTTGATTTTTAGTTTTAAATTTTAATTCAGATGGAATGGTATTGACCTAAAGGGTATTTTAGTATTCTCGCCCCAAAAAAACACCCCTTAGCAGACACTATTGGATGGGGTTAGTAATTTATATCCCCCAATTAGTTTTAGTATCCCCTAATTGCACGTTCTAAGAAAAGGATTCGTTAAGACTTGTGAAGATTTTTGATTTTAGACTTAGAATTGGTTTTGGAAATAGTTAATTAAACTAATGCAAAGTGAGTAATTAAATATAATAATAAGTTTGTAAAGACTAAGGCTAAGGATTCCACCACAATGAATGAAACGAAGGTAAATAATTATACATTAGTTTATAAATATATCCGGTCAATAATGAAGTACACTATCTTCTTTTCTCAATTGTCGAACCCTCAAATAATAATTATAAATAAGAAACATGATTCATCAAAATAATTTACTCAAGCTTGAAACATCAAATTCAATGACAACTATTTAAGAAAATTTGTTTTAAACAATATGTATGATCTTGAAGAAAAGAGAATAAAAAAGTTAATTATGAAACTATAAAATTACCAATCAAGCATCTATCAATGCCTTCCTCCGTCGCTTTAGTCGCGTGAAAATTAGCCCATCATGGTGTAAAATCTCGCAAAATATTGGTTCATTGCTCAAAGTGTTTATAAATGATAAAAAAGAGAGAAAAATAATTAAAAAAAGTTAAACTACAACTTCATTTTCTTCAAACCCCCCCTCTCTCTATGATCCGGTGGCTTTCCCTCAACTTCTATTTATACACAACACTTGATATCTTCTCAAATATCTTCTATAACTCCAAAATCTTTATCTTTTTAATGGAAAATATCTTCCGGAATAATTTTTATTTTATTCTTCACGATATTTCCTTCAATAACTTAAACTCTCTATTAATAGATAAATAAAATCTTGGAAAGATATTCTCTCTGATCACACATAATATTCTCTTTTATTACACAAAATTCTCATAAAAATTCGTTTTCAAAGGAAATAAAAAGGGAAGCCGCTTATCAAAGAGTGGGTTCCTTTAGTAACCTTCCTAGGTGCCTTTAGTAATTTTCTCTAGGGGGTGCAAACATAATGAAAAAGCGGGGGTCTAACAACCTCACCCAATATTTCTATTAGCAATCTGTATGGACTAACTCCAATATACTTTTAAGAGAATCAACTTGACAGTCAGACTCAATCTTAATAAAAAGTATATCAAAGAGTTATATCTCTATTTCTCGATTCAATCCCAACTCAAATAAATAGAAATCTGTGAGTCTGATTGAATACAAGATAAATAAACTTGAATGGTACCAAAGACCCATGTTCAAGGATCAATCAATTTCAATCAACAACCAAAGGTTGGATTTACCTATTGATCGATGCAAACGCACAACCTGTGATATTTCAATTATATAAAAAAATATAATGCGGAAAGGAAATAACAAAGACACCAGAAGTTTTGTTAACGAGGAAATCGCAAATGCAGAAAAACCCCGGGACCTAGTCCAGATTGAACACCACACTATATTAAGCCGCTACAGGCACTAGCCTACTACAAACTAACTTCGACCTGGATTGCAGTTGAACCCCAATCAATCTCACACTGATTCAAGGTACAGTTGCGGTCCTTATGTCTCTGATCCCAGCAAGATACTATGCACTTGATTCCCCTAGATGATCTCACCCACAACTATGAGTTGCTGCGACCCAAAGTCGAAGACTTTAATAAATAAATCTGTATCATACAAAAAAGTCTACAAGAATAGATAAATTTTTCTCTCACAGAAATGCCTACGAGTTTTGTTCCGTCTTTTGATAAATCAATTTGAACATGAACCAATCGATAACCCGGACTTATATTCCTGAAGAACATCCGAGAATTATCAATCACCTCCTAATAATATTAATATACTAGCGAAACAAGATATTGCGGAATCACAAACGATAAGATAAAGATATTTGTGACTACTTTTCTATTTTGCATATCGAAGAAATAAATCTCAAGCCAATCTTATGATTGCGCTCAAACACGATAGAAACAACAAGATCAGATCACATAACTACAGAGAAAATAGTTGGGTATGGCTTCACAATCCCAATGAAGTCTTTAAGTCGTTAACCTATAGGGTATCGGTAGAAAACTAAGGTTAAAAGAGAATCGACTATAGATTATACAACTAGTATCACACATGAGGTATGGGGATTAGGTTTCCCAGTTGCTAGAGTTCTCCTTTATATAGTCTCCAAATCAAGGTTTGCAATCTAAGTAACCTTGGCAACAAAGCATTCAATATTTACCGCTAGATGAAAACCTGATTAGATTCAAGCTAATATCTTTCAACCGTTAGATCGAACTTAGCTTGTTATATACAAATGAAATATACGTCATTTTGGTTTGAGTAACCGTACCTAAATGTGTACACCTAGTTGGTTCATCAATAGTTAACCAATGGTTAGCCATATGAGCACTTTCATATCAACCTTATTCATCTTCACCATAACTAGTCCAAATGACTCAAATGAACTAGTACGAGAGTTGCTCAATTTCTTAGATCTCATAGAAGTACACAAGACACAATCGAATCAAAATCGGTTTTGATTCACTCGAATCGATTCATGAACATTATATCCACGGTTTGCAAAATGCATTCCTTAATATATAAATGTTTGAGTTCATGAACAAACCAATTTTATAAAGTAACACACTTAAGTATGCGTACTTAAGTAACCTGATTTGAGTTTGTTTTGGTTTCCAAACTCAGCAGAAATTCATGGACATGAACTTTTCTCCAGTATGTGTACGTGTACGCATACTTAGGTAACTAGATTGAGTTGGTTTTGATTTCCAAATTCACCAGAAATTCACGGTCATGAACTTCCGCCAGTATGCGTACACGTACGCATACTTACCCAGTCTTTATCAACCATTTAGTACACACACAAGTATGCATACATTTAGTTCCCGGTTTTGGAATTATACACTAATGCGCGAACACATTATATGCTTATATCCAAAGATGGTTACATGTTATAAACTATTTATTTCAATCATTGAAACATTCTTAGAGGATGTTAGATAGAGGTTATTCACACACCATTTTTCATCAAAGCAATTTTCAAGATATTGAAATAATCAACATGACTTTCATCACTTGTAAAGATGAACTTGGCCAAAGAGAAATCTTACCAACGCATATTTCGAGAAATAGATAGGAGAGATAAACTAGGCTCGAAATAACAAATGTGTATAGTCGAAGTTTATATAGCAATACGACTTTTATCTCAAGATAAGAGATAGAGAAGATATAACTTTGAGTGATAGATAAATTCAAGTCTCCACATACCTTTTTGTCGACGAAGATCCACCAGTTCCTTGAGTAGTTCTTCGTCTTTGCATGATGAACACCGTGGAGTCTAGAGCTCAACTACACTTTATATCCTAGTCCAAGACTTAGCTATAAGTAGACTAGAAATCAAGACTCATAGTTTTGGCAACTAAACTTGACACCAAGCTTGAGATAGCAACGCTTGCGAGTTCGACCGAGCAATGCTCTAACAATCTCTCCCTTTGTCAATTTTAGTGACAAAACTATCAATACATATGAAATACAAAATAAATAAACTTTGCAGCTTCTCTTCCACATGCATGATCTCCTTGGTTCTTCAACATTACTCGAAATCCTCGTCACTTCCAAGTACTCAATGATTCCAAAGATATTCAAATCAGCATCACCATTGTTGAAGATTCGTATCCATAACAATGAGAAAACAAAATCTCTCAATCATTGTTACACAATGTCATAGTATTATTACACATCATCAAAGTTCAATTGTATCACAACTTTGAAAACAATACTATGGTAGATATGTATCACTTCCCCTTAGTCAATACTTCATTTCACATGAAAACCACTCCCCCTTACATAATGATCCGAAAATCATATCTATTTGTAGTGTGAACTACACATTAATTCTCCCCCTTTTTGTCAATAAAATTGGCAAAGGTACGAAAACTAGTGGGATCCTAATGAAATTTCCATAGAGACATTTCATGACCAAAAGAAAGCACATATCAACTTTTTAGATGCAATCATATAGCCGAAACTAAATGAATTCATCAAGGAGTTTATAAAGATACATGATAACCATTATAATATTCTACAACCGCACTAGGGCTGCACAAGACCCACCCACGATACCCGTACCCGCTAAACCCGTGGGTTTTTTGTCCAAACCCGCCCGTTATGGGTGCGGGGTTGGTTAAGGGGAAAAAAACCCGCTTTCTGTGGGTGCAAGGTTGGTTTTAGGTCATACCCGCCCGAAAAACCCATCTAGGAAGTCTGGGCATTTAATTATTTATTCTTTTTGATATTTAGAACTCACTATTCAAAATTTCCGTAACTTACAAGAGCGCCCGAGGCTGAGGACAGAGGGAACGATTGGTTAATTGGTGTAAAATGATAGTGCAAAAACTTCGTTGACCACTTGTTTAGGCTTCTAGCTAGCAAACAATAGTCTTTCAATGATTCATATGTCTCACGTGTTATTCATCTTTGGATTTATTTCTCTACGATTCGAAGCCGCTGACCTGGCACGCGAACGGTGATGTTCTTTAAGAGGACTTAGATCCGAGTTTTTTAGTATATCGAGACCAATAATCTTAGTAGGGGCTTATTTCCGACTACTACAAAGAGGATGGTTTAAACCCAAACCTTCCCTACCCGCAATGGGCGGGTAACAAAACCCGCCCGATGTTTGTGGGTGCTGGGTTGGTTATGAAAGAAAAAAACCACAGCCTATGGGTGCGAGGTTGGTTTGAGCTTATACCCGCCCATAGCCGCACTCCCCACAAAGATTTGGCAATTAAGCACAAGTTCAATTAAGAACTCTCCCCCATATAATGTCATTCCCGAAAGAACAACAAGAGCGACCTTACTTTCAAAAGAAAAGAAGGATTTATTTGGACATTAACAAATCTCATAAAAATATGAATTTTGAAAAAGCGGGGGTCTAAAAACCTCATCCAATATTTCTATTATAAATCTGTATGGACAACTCCGAGTTATTTTCTAGAGAATCAACTAGACTCAAGAAGTTATTATCTCAATCTCTCAATTTGATTTAATCAAGCAAATGTGATTCGCGAGTCTAATCAAAGAGAGATAACTTGGATGGTTTCAAATACCAATATCCAAGTGTCAATCATTTTAAATCAACAACCTATAAGGTCGGATATTCTAATTGATTGAACAACGCACAACCTGTATTATTTCAATTATATAAAAATATAATGCAGAAAAGAAATAACACAGACACCATAATTTTGTTAACGAAGAAACCGCAAATGTAGAAAAACCCCGGGACCTAGTCCAGATTAAACATACACTATATTAAGCCGCTACAGACACTAGCCTACTCCAAATTAACTTCGGTCTGGACTGTAGTTGAACCCCAATAAATCTCACACTGATCCAAGGTACAGTTATGATCCTACGCCTCTGATCCCAGCAGGATACTGCGCACTTGATTCCCTTAGCTGATCTCACCCACAACCAAGAGTTGCTACGACCCAAAGTCGAAGACTTTAGCTAACAAATCTGTCTCACACGGAAAAGTCCACAAGATAGATAAATTCGTCTCCCACGAATAAATCTATGGGTTGTGTTCCTTCTTTTGATAAATCAAGGTGAACAAGAACCAATCAATAAAACCAGACTTATATTTCCAAAGAACAGCTCAGTTTTATCAATCACCTCACAATAGTCTTAATCGACGCAGCGAAAAAAGATATTGTGGAATCACAAACGATGAGACGAAGATGTTTGTGATTACTTTTATATCTTGCCTATCAGAGATAGAAATATCAAGCCAATTATTACAATTGTACTCGTGCGATAGAAACATCAAGATCAGATCACACAACTACAAGAAAAGTAGTATCGGTCTGGCTTCACAATCCCAATGAAGTCTTTAAGTCGTTAACCTGGTTTTAGAAGAAGAAAACCAAAGGTTAAAGGAGAATCGACTCTAGATTAGCAAATTAGTATCACACAGAATGTGTGGGGATTAGGTTTCCTAGTTGCTAGAGTTCTCCCTTATATAGTCTTTCAAATCAGGGTTTGCAATCAATGTTAGCTTAGTAACAAAGCAATCAATATTCACCGTTAGATAAAAACCTGATTAGATACAAGCTAATATATTTTAACCGTTAGATCGAAAACTTAGCTTGCCATACACACATGTACTTGACGATTTTGGATTTGTGTAACCGTACCCAAACGTGTACAATAGTTGGTTCAATATTAGTCAACCAAATGGTTAGCCAAATGATAACTTTATATCAACCATATTCTTCTTCACCATAACTAGTCCAAATGACTCAAATGAACTAGTTAGAGAGTTGTTCAATTGCTATGATATCTCATGTACTACACAAGACACAATTGAAGCAAAAACGATGTGATTCACTCGAATCAATTCATGAACTATAAAGCCACGGTTTGCAATAGCATTCCTTAGCTAATTTAGATAAGTTCACGAACATCATTTTTAGACATAACCACTCAAGTTCACGGACTGGGTTCACGGACTCAAGTTAACCGGTTGGAGTTCACAAACTCCAACATAAATTCTCGGGTTCAAGAACTTCCGTCAGTTCATGGACTGAGTTCGCGGACTAAAACTGAGCTACAACTCCAGCAGAAATTCTAGGGTTTGAGAACTACGCACGTTCGCGGATTGGGTTGACTGCTCAAGTTCCGGTTTCAATTGATCAACAAAGTTCGCAAACTTCGGTTCAAGTGATAAGGACTTATACATATATGTGTTACCACAACAATGTTTATATCCCCCAATGGTTATATTATCTAAACTCTCATTTCAACCATTGAAACATTCTCAGAGGACGTCATATAGTTGTTATTCACAAACTATTTTTCGTCAAAGAAATTTCCAAAGTGATTGAAACACAACATGACTTTCGTCACTAGGTAAAGACGAACTTGGATAAAGAGAAAGCTTTACCAACACATATTTCGAAAAATAGATAAGCGAGATATACTCAGCTCGAAATATCACATGTGTATATTCTTAGTCTATATAGTAATATGAGTTTTGTCTCAAGATAAGAGATAAAGTAGATAGACTTTTGAGTGATAGATAAGTTCAAGTCTTCAAATACCTTTTAGTCGATGAATATCCACTGATTCCTTGAGTAGTCCTTCGTCTTGTATGATGATTTCCATGGAGTTCTTGAGCTCAACTACACTTTCTATCCTAGTCCGGGACCTTAGCTATAGTAGACTGGAAATCAAGACTTTATAGTTTTGATAACTAACATTGAAAAACATGCTTGAGATAGCAACGCATGCGAGTTCTACCGAGCAATGCTCTAAAAATCTCCCCCTTTATCAAATTTAGTGGCAAAAACTATTAATACATATGGAATACAAAAAATATATAAATAAACTTTGTAGCTCCTATTCCACATGTATAATCTTCAAAAATACTCGAAATCTTCGTCACTTCCAAGTAGTCCAATGATCCCAAAGGTTGTAAGTTTAGTATCATCGTTGTTGAAAATCCGTAGCTATAAAAATGAGAAAATCATCGGTTCTCAATCATTGTTATACATTGTCATAATATTATTACACAGTGTCAAAGTCCAATTGCATCACAACTTCAACAAAAATATTATGGTGATACTTCACTCCCCCTTAGTCAATACTCCATCTCACATGGAAACCACTCCCCCTTACATAATGATCCGAAAACCATATGTATTTGTAGTGTGAACTGCATATTAATTCTCCCCCTTTTTGTCAATAAAATTGGCAAAGGTACAAGAACAGGATCCTAATGAAATTTCCATAAGAGACATTTCATGACCAAAGGTAAATGTATATCATCTTATTTAGATGCAATGATAAAGCCGAAGCTAAATGCATTCATCAATGAGTTTGTAAAGACTCAAGATAACCCCTCTAATATTCTACAGCCGCACTCCCCACAAAGATTTGGCAATTAAGCACAAGTTCAAAAAGAACTCTCCCCCATAATATATCATTTCCTAAGGAACAACCAGAGCGACCTTAATTTCAAAAAGAAAAGAAGGATTTCTTTAGACTCAACAAATTACATACAAGTATGAATTTGGAATCCAACAAGAAATATTCAATCAAATTAACCAAAGCGAACCAAGATTAATTTGACTAAATATGCTCAACACAAGTAAACTTATGAAGACTTAATAAATCAATTAGATTAATCACAAGAAAACTCGCAAATAATCTAATTGCCATACTCAACTAAACTAATTACAAGAGTAATCAATTTAATTGGCCACACTCGACATAATAACTTCTATGGAGCAATGACTAAGTTAATCACGAATAACTAACCAAGTCGAAAAGATGCTCAACATAAGAAAACTTACGGAGTGATAACTAAATAACCACACACGATGATTGATTTAGTTCAAAATACTCAACGTAAAGTACCTTATGGAACACACCTAAGATAATCACAAAATAATCAACTTTGGTTGTCTAATGCTCAACATATGTCACAATACGGAGTCTCACAGTAATACACAAGAGATAGATCAGGGAATCTCAATTACTACAGAATTCAAAAGGATTCATTCTATGTTTCCATCACCATTTTCACAATGACATACAATACACATAATCCTTAAATCACAAAGATTTTAACATATCTTACATCAATAATTGACAATATATGATTAACTTTTGTGTTTGTCAAAAGTCTATTCATCCTTTTATCAATATTTGCATATCAATTCACGAATGACTTTACTTTTGACAAAATATGGGACAATCAAGTTCACGAACGTAAACAACATATCCCATCAAAATATTGCAATATGTAAAATCAAAAGATTAATACTGAAACCATCATCTTCCAAACAAATTTAGAATTTAAACCAATAAATCTAAAAACAAGAAGATGAAAAAAAATTGGATATAGCTATGTGTAATCACAATAATGGTTATTCCAAAACACTAGTTATTCTTATAAACAAAACAAGAAAAATAGAAGATTTACTAGGTAATAGGAAATCAGAGTTCATTAAGAACCTCTTATCTTTCAATGAAGCCATCAAAGAATGTATCGCTGATTTCCTTTATTCTCTTGGACGTAGACACACCATGTTCGTGAGTTAGAACACTAACTTTTCAACCAACCACCCGAGAAAATTGTCTGGCTTTGGCACAGTCCATGATAAGTTTCTTTTGATTCCGAATCAGAATGTTCTAATTAGCAAGAATTTTGGTCTGACCATCTAGAAGTTGGTTTATTTGCAATTAAAGATTTGCAAACTCGACCCTTGAATCATTCTGAAAACGAGTTAAATCCTTGACAGAATCATCAATCCAGGAGTTGTGATCCTTTCTTTCAAGCATCTTCTTTAGAACCAGCTCCTAAATTGACTTACGTTCCTGATTGTCTTCCTCCATATCAAGATGCACAATCTCTTGATATTTTGTAGAATTCTCCATATATTTCTAGGTCAGGGAGAACACAATATAGAACAAGTATATATGCGTTCATCAAATAGAGTATAAAACTCTGGTTTTGAAAACCCTAGATACTCACAAGAGGAGGACGCTGAGGTTTGTGGACTACCAACAAAAGGACTCAAATAGAAGTAATATACAACATACTTGAGTATTCCCCAATTATTTTCCTTGCACCTCTCAAGTTAAAAACAAGGAAATAAATACATGGAATCAGGTAGTAGAGTGGAAATTAATTCCACTATGATCATCGGGAAAGGAATTGTATATATCATCTGACTGTTTGATCTTTGTTTTCTTCGCCTTTCTTCGGTTGATTTTCATCCCTGAGGGATAAGACATGGCGTTCTTAACAAATCCATCAGATGGATTTCTCTGAGGACTAAGTCTAGGACCTTTTGCAATTGGTTCAAGAGGATCAGAATAGATAAGGCATCCATTTTCTAGGCTTAGATTTACCAGAAATATTCTTATAAGTACATGGAATGCTTTCCTTAGCAACACAAGAACTTATGCCAGAATGCATTTGGGCCCTATGATTATTTCTAGAATAGAGATCATTCTTATAAGGTTTCTGGTTTTCTGTGGGTACGCGAATCACTGCAGTATTCGTCCGACTGTTTGTTTCATTGACAGTGAAGAGAAGAAAATTATGAAGCTTAGAAATTTGTTTCCTTCTTGCAAAACAATGGATAACATAGTGATTATTTTTCCCACAAAAAGTACAGGTTCGTGGAGAGGAAGCAACAATTGGCACCTGTCTTTGCTTCATAGCCATATGAGAAGACTGTAAGTTATGTAAACCTTTCTTAACACAATCTTCTTCTGGAGAACATTTCTTCATGTGCTGTAATTCATGAGAAATAGTTTGTACAGAATATTTTTTCCCTAAGATAGAGTTTTCCTTTTCCAAGGATTTACACTGTTCATGGGATAGAGTAAGAGATGCACATAGTTTCTATTTTTCAGCACGAAGTCTGTTGAGATCTGATGAATGGGTCTCGAGCAAACGTTTTTCTCTAATTGAGTCCTTTTCAATAATATCCTCAAGAGTACTAATCTTTTCACGTTGAAGAGTAGTTTCTTGAAGAAGTTTCTCAATATTCTTAGAGAATGACTTTATAATGTAATAGAGATCACGTTCTCGATCAAGAGACTTTTCAAATTCATCAATGAGCTGATCATGATCATTAAAATCAATAGTTTCGGCTGTATTTTTTGAAATTATGGTGAGCTCCTTTTCATCTTTTGCCAGAGTGTCACATGCCTCATGAGAGGAAAAATGTCATTATCAAATTGAACATTCTTTCTACCTCGGAATTCAGAAGAATCTTCTAAGGAGTAATACTTTGAGGTGTTTCTAAGACACTTGACATCATCAAAAGCTTTAGGACATTTTAGTATGCGCAACAGAGATTTCATCCATGGACTCAGATTGCTACAAACACAGACCTGTAAGTCCTTGAACGTGTTTGCCTGCTCTGATACCAATTGAAAAAGTGGGGTTCTAACAACCTCACCCAATATTTCGATTAGCAATATGTATGGACAACTCCGAGTTGTTTTCTAGAGAATCAACTAGACTCAATCAATAGAAAATACTCAAGAAGTTATTATCTCAATCTCTCAATTTGATTTACTTAAGCAAATGTGATTCGCGAGTCTAATCAAAGAGAGATAACTTGGATGGTGCCAAAGACCAATATCCAAGTGTCAATCAATTTAAATCAACAACCTATAAGGTAGGATATTCTAATTGATTGAACAACGCACAACCTGTATTATTTCAATTATATAAAAATATAATGCGGAAAAGAAATAACACAGACACTAGAATTTTGTTAACGAGGAAACCGCAAATGCAGAAAAACCCCGGGACCTAGTCCAGATTAAACATACACTGTATTAAGCCGCTAAATACGCTAGCCTACTCCAAATTAACTTCGGTCTGGACTGTAGTTGAACCCCAATCAATCTCACACTGATCCAAGGTATATTTATGCTCCTACACCTTTGATCCCAGTAGGATACTGCGCACTTGGCTTCACAATCCCAATGAAGTCTTTAAGTCATTAACCTACAGGGTCTCGGTAGAAACCTAAGGTTAAAGGAGAATCAACTCTAGCTTATACAACTAGTATCACACATGAGGTGTGGGGATTAGGTTTCCCAGTTGCTAGAGTTCTCCTTTATATAGTCTCCAAATCAAGGTTTGCAATCTAAGTAACCTTGGCAACAAAGCATTCAATATTTACCGCTAGATGAAAACCTGATTAGATTCAAGCTAATATCTTTCAACCGTTAGATCGAACTTAGCTTGTTATATACAAATGAAATATACGTCATTTTGGTTTGAGTAACCGTACCTAAATGTGTACACCTAGTTGGTTCAACAATATTTAACCAATGGTTAGCCATATGAGCACTTTCATATCAACCTTATTCATCTTCACCATAACTAGTCCAAATGACTCAAATGAACTAGTACGAGAGTTGTTCAATTGCTTAGATCTCATAGAAGTACACAAGACACAATCGAAGAAAAATCGGTTTTGATTCACTCGAATTGATTCATGAACATTATAGTCACGGTTTGAAAATTGCATTCCTTAATATATAAATGTTTTAGTTCATGAACAAACCAATTTTAGAAAGTAACACACTTAAGTATGCGTATGTGTATGCGTACTTAAGTAACCAGATTTGAGTTTATTTTGGTTTCCAAACTCAGCAGAAATTCACGGACGTGAACTTTCCGCTAGTAGGTAACCGGATTGAGTTGGTTTTGATTTCCAAACTCAACAGAAATTCACGGTCGTGAACTTCCGCCAGGTACGCATACTTACTCAGTCTCCATCAACCATTTAATACACACACAAGTATGCATACATTTGGTTCCCGGTTTTGGACTTATACATGGTCGGTTGTCAGCCGACACAAATATAATTTCACTTTCTTACTTCCTAAAATAAAAATAGTATGTGATAAGAAAGAGTTCGTATCCACAGAGAGGCTTTTGTTGTTATACAAATTTTCAGTTTCTTAGTAACCAAGGGGGATGTTGTTTTATCAAAGCAATAAAATAAATTGAAAGCAATAAAGTATTAAAATAATCAATAAGGAGAAGATATTGGTCACGAGATAGTTTCATTCACAAACTCGAATTATCAACAATGACTAGAATTGAAAATTTAATCTCTCATTTACTAAAAGTCCTAGGATACCTTGACAATCACACTTATATTAAGTTGGTTGTAAATTTCTTAAAGAGTATCCCGCTAATTCTTGAAAAATCATTTCTTTGTTGTTAAGTTCTCACATGTTCATTGTTTGGTGTTGAATAAAGAATTTAACATTGATATGGAGCTTATTCATCTGCCATTTACCCTCCTTTTGAGATTCTAAATGTTTTTCCTTATGATTTCATCACAACCACATTAAAAGATGCATATGTGAATTCTTTGTTTTAATTTGAAAACATTATCAAAGCAACCTAAAGTGTAAAAGCACTTAGAGGAAAAATTAGATTTAACTCCCTGGAAAAGCAATGAGTTCATAAATTCCTTAGTTGTATAATGGAGTTGAATGGCAAACATTGCGTTTCTTGAGAACAAGAGTATCACAGTCCTTTGGTTCAATGGCTTTCAGGAAAGGGTATGTAACATATGTACATTGCCATATTTTAAACACTGGAATTACGAAAGGATAAATTGTTCGGAGTCGTATATTTTATTGTTATTAGCGGGTGTTTCATTGTGTTCTCTTTTTGTTCCACCCATCTCAGCGAGCATGGTCTCGGGCGATTGCTTATCGGTGAGTGTTTCTCTGCATGAAACCCTTCTCTTCCTATAGTGTAAAGCAGGTAAATAGTTTTATTTACAAATCCTTGCTTCGCTTCTTTTCTTTGTAATTTTTTGACATGTGGATAAATATATCTTGATAGTTTCGTCATTTCCTTTATATCTCGACTTGGATATTATACGAATTACTTAGTCTGCGAGGATTTTTTAGTCGCAACGGGTTCATTCATTTAGTCGGTGATTGGGGAGTATAAATAACTATCTACCGCGTAATATTTTAAGTTCTTGATCGACAAGCAATGAACCATGGGGTCCTCATGGGTCAAATGTCAAATATTGCAAAGCTACTAAAAACTAGTAAGTTGATTCATCTTTTTTAGATGCCCTTCAACACTTTCAAGCTTGAACAACAAGAAATTTTGCTAATTACGGGGCATTAATGATGGGTGATGCGGCTTGTTGCTCTTGTCATCTCTCATCTTCCTTTTATTTATTTTTAACAAGGCATTTTGTCGGCTTTATGTTGTGTGTTGTTTATTTTGATTCAATCGATTGTCTTGACCGTTGAATACAAATATGATTGAAGAAATGTCTTTCGAACTAGATCTCTCATTTATTTCCACCATAGTAATGCACTCCTTCCTTTTTTCATCTTTACGAGATAAAGAGTGTTCTAATTCGGCTATATGCTCGCCGTGGAGATGTTGTTCTATATCTTACTTGTGGTAAGGTATGTTTTCCACTCTCTCGATGGCTATTCTTAAGCTTCGATGCAGTTAACCTATTTCTATTCTAATAAATAAATTGAAAGACAAGGTAAGGGTTGGATATTATGTTGGTGATTTGATAAAGTGGGAGTGTGGGAAGTATTAAAATAATCGTAATAGGTTAACATTTATGCCTCTTAGTGAGAAGATATTGTATGGTCAAATTATTGTACAACTCGTGGAAATTGTCGGTGATCATTTATATGTTGTAAGACTAATCATGCAAAAAAATTAGCAACCGCTAAGATTTCATTTAAAAGATGCATATGTGCGAATTCTTCCTAGAAAGCAAGATTTAACTCACAACCACATTAAAAAGCAATGAGTTCTTCTGAAAGGAAAAGACTAATCAAAGCAATCAAGGCAACCAAAATGTGTAAAAGCACTACAGTAAAAATTCCATATATTGATACTCCATATATTAATAAACTCTATATATTAATAAAAAATCATGGTCCCAACTTGGGCCAGTTATAAATAGTGATAAACTCCACATTTTAATATTAATAGATTTTTATAGTCCCACCATAAGGAATTTACCTCCATCTCCCTTATAAAGCACAGTTTAGCTAACTTAGCATATCTGAGTGGTGGCTAGGATTTATTCTGGGCAAAGATAAATCTACGGTCGTGGTTGTGCAGACCACACCCTCATCTCGCACATGTAAGTGATGGACAAGATTTCATATCCCAATTGATAAATCTATGGTTGTAATTTGTCCCATAAAACTAACATTTAATGACCCATTAATGAAAATCTAATATAATAAATATAGTAAATGATTAATATAATAAATACCTAACTAATTAGTGTTCCACACTAATTGATATTAAATGATTTATTAATTGATCATAATAATGTTTGTTCACTAATTGCTCATAATAAATAATTTATTCCACTATAAAATTTCTCTTAGTCAAATTAATAAATTTGTATTTCTTCTATTAATAAATAATTTTGATAAAAAAAGAAAAAATATCAATAGATATTAGTTGCGATAGTAGGTTGTGGAAGCGGTTGCGAAGGTCCAATGAATCACTAATCTAATAATATCAATAGATATTAGTTGCGGCACGGGTTAAGCCCTATAAACACATAAATGACCACTAATTTAAGGAACAAGTACAAGAGACCTGGATCTTCCGGTAACTCATATAATGGAACACTTTATGTTTTTTTTATGCAATCCAATTAAGCAAAATCAATACTAATACTTTGTTACTTCACTTTCTTATTATTATCATCAAGAATATAAAGCACAGTTTGGATAACTTTGCTTATGTAAGTGGCGGTTCAAATTTTTCCTCACAAGAGATAAATCTAGGGAGGTAATCGTTTGTCATAGGTGATGGTTGTGATTGAGATTAGAAATGCATCTAATAGACAAAAGTTATCATGTCATTAAGGTTCCATAATTCTTCATAATAAATAGTCTATTAATTAAATATCAAACTAAAAAACATAATATATAAATTATTCTACCAATGATGATCATAAAAGTATATTTTTATTAACTAATACTTAGAATTAGTTTGGTATTGCTGCGAGCTTTACAAAAGTGCTTTTCCGATGTACGTTATTGTGCGGAGCTATGTAAAAAAAATGATTGGATGCCGATGTAAGTTACTGTGCCGAGATTTATAAAAAGAACAATTAAACGGTTGCAGATTATAAACTAAAGCTAAAACTATTTTAAAAAACAGACATATCTCTGAAAATATCATGTTCAACTATAGTTAGTAAGAAAATGATAAAAGCAGACATATTTCTGAAAATTGTCTATTCTATGTTATAGTGTGTAAAGTAAATTTTCTACTATTAGAGTACGTACACATGTAATATTAAATTTACTAATTAGTATTATTACTAAAATGTATTATTTTTCTAAACCACTTTTTAAAAATCCATAATCTCTTAATATTTATCGTTGAAAATAAAAGTATATTTTAGTGGTATAACATAAAATGTAGTCTGAAAATAAAAAATAATTATCTTTAAAGAATATAAAATATAAAAAATAAAAATTGGTGATTATATATAGATTCAAGGATAATTGTTGTCAGTTATAAACAAAATGGGATATAATTGGAAAATAAAATATGAAGCTAGGGTGAACTATAGCTTTTGCTTTTGAAGCTTTTAAAAGCTCCTTCTCCCAACTTTACAAATTAATAAATTTTGGAAGTGTACACTTTATGAAATCTTTAATAAACACTAAGATGAAAAAATATTGCTATCAAAATGTTTTCAAAATACTTTTTTTGAATGAAAAAAAGAAGCACCTGACTTAGTTAAATTGGCTAACAATTATATAAGTGGACCATAATGACGGTGGCAAGTATTGGTGCCCAGTGAGTAATTTCGCATCGCCTCTCATATTTCTTGATAAATGGTTTAATGTTATTTTTATTCAATGATGATGGATAGCAGAGTTTATTTTTAGTAGAGCTTATTGTTATTAGGTTAATTACTTAATGATTTGACTTACTAACTTATCATGATTTTATTATTTTTATGCAACAAATAACCTCACATTTGGAGGCATAATGTCGTAGAATGTAATGGCCTGCCTTCTATCGATAATGTCCTTACTAAGCCACTGCGTTCATCTGATAGTATTGAGTTTTCAATGGTAACCGTTGCGTTCATCTAGCAGCAGCTTCTTAAGAGGTCACACATCCCAATATTACTCAATACCGAGCATGCTTAACTATAAATATGTTTCGCCAACTACGAATCCAATTATGCTGAAAAGGTCTTGGTGTTAGCAAATGACAAACCATTACCTCTATTCCAACTTAATTTGGAGATGTCATATGGTACGAAATATGTTCAATTCTAGACTCTGGCATTTTTTCTCACTCATGAGACTCTGGAATATGTTCAATCCGTCAAGCATACTCTTTCGCCCTCGACATGTAACCCGTGGTTGACTCTAATACCATTTTTAAGGACCTGATCTTTGCCAATAATGTTTCCACTTAGTCATTGTGGTTATCCGATAGTGTGGGATTTTCAACTAAAACTGATGTGGACACCCATTAGCAGTTTTCTGGGAGGTAGCCCATACCTAGATTACTCTCGCCCGAGAACCCACAAATTCAGTGATTTTTACCAACTCTGGATCCAACTATGTTGAAAAGGCCACAATGTTACGAAAGGACAAGCCATTACCTATATTCCATTCGGTGAACTCTTCCTGCCAAATTGAATTGCGTACATAATATTTATGGGAATTTTGAAAAACTAGAACTACATCGTATGTGGGTAAAATGATTACCATCGGAAATGACTTAACATTTTAAAGTATAATATGTTAAGTGAATGAACTAGATTTTAAGTATGTCATCATCATTGAAATAGTAAGAACATACAATAAGCTTGGACTTCTCAATACATAGCACTGAGGATTTTTAGTTAAAAACCCCACACCTCTTATCCCAAGGTGGTCAAGTGGGGTTTGGTGTTATGTGGTTGGGCCCTGAGTAGTGTCCGATGGTCCATGAAGATCCTAATAATTGGTATCAGAACCCGTGGTTGGGGATACTGTTCGAACGTCGAAGTTGTTGTGGATGTCACCCGGTTTAGGGCGCAAGTGAAATCAGACTCAAGGTGAAGAAGGCAAGGCCCAAAGTTAAACTGGAGCTCAAGGTGGAGTTAGTGTCTCACTCATTAACTCAGGTGGACCAGGGATCTAGATCAGAAAGGCAATGCTCAAGGTTGAACTGGCGCTCAAGGTGGAGTTAGTGTCTCACACATTAAATCTCAAGTAGTAGGGTTCTATGTGGGCAAGAAAATGCTCAAGCTGGAGTTGGTGCTTGCCTTCTCATTAACTCAAGGTGAAGTAGGATTGTAGGGCGCATAATGACAATAATCCCGATCGATGGGTAGCATATACAAATGGTAATCATATGGTAAAGTCTGATTGGACTGGTGAAGTGGTTTAATATCGTCAAGGTGGAGATTGTTGGAGTATGTGGCACGATAAACCACTTAATTATATCTAGGGATAGTCCCACATGGAATAAAGAGGAGTACATGTTGATCTTAATAAACTTGGGCATCTCCTTACGTAGCGTTGTGGACTTTTAGATTAAAACCACACACCTCTTATCCCAAGGTGGCCAAGTAGGGACATGATCGGTGCTATGTTGACGGGCCCATATTAGGTTCCTATTTTCCATGAACATCCTAACACCATTCACTAAATATAAAAAATATGCAAAAAGGTAATACCATTTCAAAAGATCGATAAGATATCTTTTCAAACTAAAAAACATATCGAATAATATATATTTTTTTGGGACAAAATATGTAAAAATTAGTTTCAATATAATTTCATTGTTGGCTTGAGGATACAAATCTAAAAAGGAGAAACATAGTATGGGAGGCTGTCAAGGCGGAAAATGCTAGAAAGGATGTGAAGTGAAGAATAAAAATATCTATCGGGTTTCCCTTTACTTTTGCAACGATAAGAAGGGTAAACTTGATATTAGTACACATTATATTTGATATTCATATGTCGGAAAATTCATAACTAAATAAAAATTATGCCCGTGCCGTTACGGCACGGGTTAAGACCTAGTATATTAATATAATAGACATAATCGGAAAATTATAGATCTTGTTACACCGAAATTTAAGATAAAGAAAAATATATATCTATAGTTGTTTGCGAAAATGATGTAATTTTGTAGATTGTTAAAGCATCTTTTGATTTACATATGCTTAAGACCTCGTTACTATGTACACCTTCTTGTTGAAGCTAAAATATTTCCATCTTGTCAAGCATGTTTAAAGCTTCTTGTCGACCAATTTTTTTTGTATACCTCCCTATATTAATAAACTCCATATATTAATAATTTTGTGAAGTCCCAAATATATTAATATATAGAGTTTTTACTGTAATTTGATTTAACCCAAGTTATGATTCATATGTGACTAGTAGGATATATCACTACAAGCACTACCCACATTTATGCTACTTAGAATCAGGGACAAACAACGTTTTCGTATTGAAAACCCTAATATAGATCTAGATGTGAAAGCAAATCGGATTGATTCCGGACTCAACCAAATAAACAATCAAATCATAAACAATATGAACCATGAATCATAAATAGTAATTTATTGAGACAAAACTACATCATTGAATCAAATCTTATTTGTGAAATCCACTTATTATCCCATAACCAATAAAATGAAGTTTAGCTACTCATAATATTTTGATTCAACATAATTATTATCAAAAATAAAATGAAGAACATGAAAAATAAACGAAAGAAAACCCTAGTAGAATCGCTCTCCTCCAAACTCCAGTAGAAAAATACGTGATTTCTGATAAGTCTCAAAAAGAATAGAAAATTTTCCTTTTATAGCTTTCCAACTTTACAAATTAGGTCTTCAAAGCCCACGGTCCAACACCAAGAAGTCCACTCAACTCATGTGTGTGAAAAACCCATGTGAAAATATGACCCAAAAAGAGTCACCGGAAAACTGTGTTTTGTCCGGAATCCGGCGACGGAAAATTTCTCAGGTGACCTGAGTCAATAGAAGTCAATCTGAATCGAGACCTGGTCAGATGCTGAGTCAGAGCCGAGTTAGTTGGCTAACTCGGCTAACTGGGCTGAGTTGCTTGCATTGGACAAGCTATGAAGTGCAATCATTGCACTTCAGACATGTTGGCTGCAAGCTTATTTCAGTCACGTCCAAGATGGCCCTGCACTATTTACTACCCTGCTGTAGCTTCTGTCTTCCATCCCTGCACTATTTCAGTACCTGCAATTCAAATATTCCAGCAATAACAATCTACCAAATCTCCACCAGAACCCTAGCCATCATCATGACTGCACTTGCGCCTGCAATACCTCCAGCTGCAATCTCCCTAGCACATTTACACTTCAACTGCTTCACTTTCATACCAACTCCACCACTGCACTTACACAACTGCAGTACCCATATTCACACATCAAACTCCACCTGCTTCCACAACAACCACCAACATTCCACCTGAATCACCAGTATCACCAGTTAATCTGGTTCAATCACCACAGAATCCATAACTATCTCAGCTGCAGTACCACCAAACTTTCCTTCTTCCAGCTACAGACACATCAACTCCACCAATTCAGGCTCAGTAGTAGCTGTAGCATCATGTCTGCAACTTCATCATGGCAGTATTGCCTAGCTTCAAAACCAACAGCACACAACACCACTTGCAATGCCAATTCCTGAGCTTCACTGAAACTTCACAAACCCAACACCAACAGCTCCAACCCATTATCTGTAGCTTACAAGCAACACCTTGAGCCAATGTACATTCCAGCTGTAACCACCAGTCTGAACTCAAAAATGTTCACTAAGTCTGACAGCACACTGCAACCAATCAACTTCATCCTCAACATCAGATCAATCTCAACTGAACCCATTATGCTTCTCATACTCAGCTACAAATTGAGTTACACAATACCCATAATTAGCCACCTCCAGACTCATCATAACCTTCTCATATCCTTGCCCTGAACCATCAACTGCTCCCATATCAGATCCACTGCATAACCTCATCCACTTTGCTCCATTGTCCATGATCATTAACCACAGCTGCAATACCAACTTAAACCACACCTTCCTTGCACCATTCGAGTCCATACTGCAACAACATCACCAATTGGTGGATGTTCAATTCCACATGCTCATCACAGACTCAAAACATTCACCAATAACAGCTTCCCTGTTATATCCACCAAATACCCTGTAAACCTAGTCATAAAACTAAGCATACACCTGCAATATTACAGCTGTAACTCCATCCAAGCTGCAGCATATCAAAACACCATAAATCCTTGTTCTGAGCAGAACCAACACAAATAACTTTCATACAACATTACAAATTACCAACAGCTACCCTAATCATCCATGGAAACCCAAAACCAGCATCATACATCTGAGGTTCTAATTTTATCAATTCCTTAACCTCCAGACCCTTATCTACACAACAACAACTCTGGTACCACCATCAACACCAGTTGCTCAAGACCCACCTCCTGAAATCTCACAAATCCGAATCTCCATCTCCTTGTTATTCTCAGCAACAACAACCATACAACAACAATTAACCATCTCTGCCATTGACATAACCTTCAAATTAAACCCAATTTCATATCAATTCAATACCCCCAAATTCTGTTTCAAACCCTAACTTCCATTAGCTTCAAAAACTTCATCACACATAACCCATTTCAATTCTTTGATCTTGAAAGTTCACAGGACAAATCCCATCTCATATTGCACACATTCATCTTTCATGAGCTCAATTTCTACACCTTCTCTTCTTCCCTGAGTCTCTCGGCGTCATCATTAGTCAAATCGATTAATTGATCGACTAAAAGCTCCTATTCTGAACTCACCTCACGGCCAGCTCTTAATTCCACCCTCTCTTCTTCCCTTACATTTCTTGATTTCAACTCTTTGTATCGGTTTCGCGAGCAGCGGCTGCTGCTTCAGGTGTGTAATGAATGAGAGGAAAATCATTACTTCTCTGAAACTTAGGGTTGTGTAGGAAGTATACGTGATAAAGCCACCCCACTATATCGGCTAAGGGCCAACTAGTTCATGTATGGCTTGTCGGTCCCATGGAACCAACAATTTATTCTTCGCCTCCTCTTTGCGCATCTCAGCCCGCTCCAAATGTAGCTCGACTGTGAATTGAAGTGTTTGCATTTACGCTCCAAATGGGCAATTTTTCCTTCTTTTGCTCCCAATGACTCCATTGCTCCTAATAACTCAAAACTGAACATAAGATACATATTTCACAAAATAAATAGCAAAGAAAGCATAAATACTAGATATAAAATTAGGTGTTTTACAACACCTATCAATACACTAATGCGCAAACACATTATATGCTTATATCCAAAGATGGTTACATGTTCTAAACTTTTATTTCAATTATTCAAACATTCTTAGAGGATGTTAAATAGAGGTTATTCACACACTATTTCTCATTAAAGCAATTTTCAAGATATTGAAATAATCAACATGACTTTCGTCACTTGTAAAGATGAACTTGGCCAAAGCGAAAGCTTACCAACACATATTTCGAGAAATTGATAGGCGAGATAAACTCTTCTCGAAATAGCAAATATGTATAGTTGAAGTTTATATAGCAATACGACTTTTGTCTTAAGATAGGAGATAAAGTAGATAGATTTGTGATTGATAGATAAGTTCAAGTATCCACATACCTTTTTGTCGATGAAGATCCACCAGTTCCTTGAGTAGTTCTTCGTCTTTGCATGATGAATGTCGTGGAGTCTAGAGCTCAACTACACTTTCTATCCTAGTCCGAGACTTAGCTATAAGTAGACTAGAAATCAAGACTCATAGTTTTGGAAACTAAACTTGACAACAAGCTTGAGATAGCAACGCTTTCGAGTTCGACCGAGAAATGCTCTAACACATCACTTTTTGAGCAACTTTTTCCACAAGAGTTTATTTCTCCAAACACATCTATAAATACATAAAAAAACATAATAAGTACAAAAATGAGCACTAACAAAACCACCTCATGATAAAGATGGTTACCATGAATCGGCAATCCCGTAGCGCAACTAAATCCTATAAAACGGGGGTCGCCTCTCCCCATGCGAAGAAAAAAGTATGAACAAGAGGTACCCAGCGACAGCAAAGCCAAGTAATGTCTTGCTTGCACGTAACCACATCGCGGTAGAAGGATGCGTTTATTGCGTCCACTATTCCGGAGGACCTGATAGGAACCACATGATCAGAATTAAAAAGGATTTATTCCGTACAATGCGACCATATGGTAGGTGCCACCATCGTGGAAAGAAAGTCGATGATCAGAAGATTGTAATAACAGTGGTGGACAGCCATACGCGGAACCTTGTTGAAAGAGAAGAAAGTCGGTTCTTCCGAATCTGGGTGCATAAGCCACCCATGAAAAGAATATGGTAAAGCAGATGGATTTAGAAGGCGGGGACGAGTTTGTCATCCGTATGAGACATATTCTGACCGGTATGAAGGACCCCGGGTATCAGCGCGCGCTCCAGGTCTGCACTCCTTATGATCTCATCAATTATATAATCTACCCTATCCGCGGGTTTGGGTAGTTTCTCTCCCTCAGGGTAATCACTGGACACAGCTTTTTTCTCTTCTATTTCTCTATTTATATCGTTTTTTGTTTATTTTTCTCCGAATTGGCCGCTTCTTGAAGAGTCAGTCGATTATTAGAAGGGATAGATGAAAGATGTTAAATTAGTGGAAGTAAAAGAGAGGACCAACACATATATAGGTGATCTCTGACAGGGGTTAAAAATGCAGTTATGTAAAAGGGAAAAGTATATAACCGTCAGAAACTAGAGAGATACATCACACGTCGTGGGAGACCAATCGTCTCAAGAGACGTAGATTGTAGGATCAGAATATTGTCACAACAATATTCCTTCGAAATAAACAACAGTTCTGCGAGACATGTTTACGATACATCAATGATATTCTGCAATACATCTCAAAATGACGTAAGAAATGACATATCGGATGAAAACGACAGAAACATGAGAAAAGCGTGACATTTCCGCGATGAATCAATAAAACCTGCGAAAGATTAAGGCGGTGCAAACTGCGATGTATCGCAAGAACTTAGATCCGAAACTAAAGGGAATCTTAGCTGTAAATGAGCTGTAATCCACTATGTAAATGCCTATATAAAGGAAATGAATAGTTCTAGAGGAGAGAGGAATTTTTGAGTGCTAAGAAAGTTTTTAGGAGAGAGAAAATCTTATTAAGTGAATTGTATTCTTGATTACTGTAATTCTTTTAAGATCATATCAATAAAAAAGGTTCTTAATCTTCAAATTGTGTCATAAATTCTTGAGTTGGGTGTAGTGTGGGAATTCCTGCAACTACATTTTGGCGTCCAGAAACAGGGAGAATCAATTTGAGAAATTTCAAATTGCAACTTGAAGATTTGAAGAAATTGTTAGAATTTGAAGAAATGGCTAGGAGAAGAAGAAATACATCAGAACCACCAACAACAGTGATAAGAAGTAAAAGAATTGCAGGAGAAGGAACAAGTGAATTGGAAGGATCTTTAAGGATCAGATCAGGAAGAAGTAGAATGAGAAATGGAGCAGAAAATTCAATTCAACCACCGAATCAACAAATACAAGCACAAGATAGAGATGTGGATTATGATAGAGTATGTGTGCATACTTGGAGGTCGGATTCGATAGAAGAGGCAGAAAATCAAGAAGAGGAAAGAAATCAAGAAGTGGATGGAGGAGTAATTCATGAAGGGCATGAAGTAGTAGATGATTTAAGACAAAGGATACAAGAGGAAAGAAGATTAGAGGCATAAGAACGTGCAAATATTACAAGGCAAAATCATGAACTAAGAATGGAAAATTTGAGGTTGAAAAACAGAAGATCAAGAAGTAGCATGAGATCAAGTTCAAGATCATATAGAGAAGAAACAAGAAAAAATCACCCTATACAAAATATTGGCGAGAATCTGATAAATGATCGTTATATTCCGCGCGGTGAAACTTTGGACATTATACATAATCAAGATGAGGGAGAAAATCAATAAGAGAGAAGGAGAATGTTACGTGATGAAGAAATTCGAAGAAATCGCAGAATAATTGAAGATGATATTGAGAGGCATTATATTGAGCAAGTACATTTAGCGGGAGAGAGAGAGAGATTGCGAGCGGAAATAGAAGAACAAGAAATTCAAGTAGCATTGCGTCAGAATAATCATGATAATCGAGAAAGACGACGTGCACAAAATCGTAATAATGGCAATCTCAATGAGGAATATGAGAGAATTCGCAGAGACATAGAAAGGCAACGAAGAGAAACAATAAGGGGTGAGGAAATTCGCAGAGAAGAGGATGAAAGACAAATTAACTTGCAAGTTCAAGAAGAAGAAAATCGTAGAAGAAGGCAAAATCAAGATGTTGGAGAAGAAGTGCGAAATATCGCAAGACAAGAAAGGAATGAACGCAGACGAAGAGAGGCTGCATTGAAAAGGCCAATGGAGCAAAATTCTGATAGGAATGAACAAATCTTGCGAGAATTAGCAGAAATGAGAGGAATGATAAATAACAGAAAAGAAGGAGGAAGAAGACAACTTGATGAGGCAATCGAAGAAGCTGCGAAAACTCCATTTACTCAAGAGGTACAATTAGGAGGGATACCTCCAAAATGCAATTTACCGGTGTTGACCAGTATCTTTGATGGGACTACATGTGCCGTTCAACATATCAAAGCCTATATTCGATGCATGTTACAATGGGAGAACCATGATGTCGTTTTGTGCAAATACTTTGCGTCAAGTTTAACTGGCGAAGCATTGAAGTGGTTTGAAAGTATCCCCAAGAATACAATAACTTCATTCATGCACTTGCAAACTACCTTCTTAGGAGCATACATAAGTAATAACTCTACACGACCTGGAATTGAAGATGTGTTTGGATTGAAGCAGAGAGTTGGCGAGAGTTTAAATCACTTAACGATAAGATGGAGGACAATGTGTAGTGAAATGGCTGGAAGAGTAGATGAAATATATCTCATTTTATCCTTCATAAATGCTATGTTTGCGACAAATCTATTATACATCCAGGTATTTAGAGTTAAAAACACAATCACTGTGACAGAACTGCGAGAATTGCAAGAAGAGTATATCGCTTTGGAGGAAAAACAAAATGAGATGGATTCATATCCAATTCTCGCAGGCACAAGTTCAGCCGCAGCAAATGGAAGTTTATTACCAAGGATGATTAATACAGTAGCAAGTACCTCCCAAAATCAGCGAGAGAAAATGGAGATTGATAATAAACGTAAGATAGTAGCAATGGGGAGTAGAGATCAGGAGGAATTAGAAAAGGAGAGAAATTTCTATAATTACAATAACAATAATAAGGTCCCAAGGTTTGATCAACCGCATGAGACTTATGGTGGACAGAGGCAGAAATATTCAAGAGAGCAAAGAGGTCAAAAGATTATATGGGAAGATGTCAAATTTCCACCTCTAAATACCAGTATAGACAAGATTTGGGAAGCGATTATTTTGATGGAGAATATACCTTCACCCTGGAACATGGGGAAAGAACCACATCCTAACAACCAAAATCAAGAGTTCTGTCCTTATCATCATTTTCATGGCCATTTTGTGAATAATTGTAGAAATGTAAAAAGAATTATTCTGCGAATGATTGAACATGAAAAGTTAAATCATTTTCTAGCGAGATATCCACAACCCCAGCAATTGCCGTAAGCACCAGAAATTCGTAGAGTCAATGTTGCGAAAGACGCAGAAATATTTGTCATTGAAGTAGGAGCTACAACAAAAAATCTATTTTGCAATTCAATTGTACATTCGCAGAAAACAATAGAAGATTTCCATGATAATGTGCTAAGTAGAGTATTTGCGAGGGATATAGAGGGAAGAGAGGTGATGAATATTGCGAAAATTTCTCCGTTAGAAGAATGGCAGAAACAAGTTATTTCTTTTACTGCACAAGAGATACCAGAGCCAGGGAAGATGCATGACAACCCGTTGGTGGTAAAGTTAGAGATAAATCCAAAGTACAGAGAGGGAGAAGAAAATGATGGTGACGCAGCAAGTGATTCTTGGGCAATAGATAAGGTTTTAATTGATACTGGCAGCTCGGTAGACATCTTATTTTATCATACCTACCGTACAATGGGTGTAAGAGATGATGAATTAATCCCCTCAACTTACAAGATCTATGGTTTTAATGGCACTGCGAATAAGCCAAAAAGAGAAATCACTATGGAAATCCCATTGAACAAGATATCTTCAAAAATTAAGTTATGTGTAGTGGATATAGAATCTCCTTATAATTCCTTAATTGGAAGACCATGGCTCCATGGAATCTTGTGCATAGCATCCACATATCATCAATGCATAAAGTTTCTGCATCCTCATGGTATTGGGATAATTAAAGGTGATTGGTTTGAAGGGAAAAAGTGTTATGAAGTTGACATTAATACTTGCGAAGAAAGAAATGCCAGAAATCGTAATTGGCAACATAACAGGAAGCAAACTCAGAGAGCAGAGAAATTAATGGTGGACAATATAGAGTTGAGGGGAAAGGATATATTACAAGAATAGTTTGTGCCAAAAGAATCAATGGTGATTAATCGCGCAAAAGATGGGAAAAAATTTGAAATCTTCATTTCTCGCAAGAAAGTAAACAAATAGCAAAATATTGCGAATAATCATTCGTCACAGAAGAAAAGAAGTGCAGCAATGTCATGTTGCGAACAGTTGAAGAACAAAAATAGCAAGAAATATGCAAACCGAATATTAAAAGAAAAACTTTGCTCAAAAATAAGAATTTTTCTATTGAAAGAAAAAGATGATGATTTCAAATCATATAAGAATTTTTAATGCAAATGCATAAGACAGGCGCAAATCGCCTAAAAACATATAAGAATGGGACGAACTTTTATGGCGTACACCTTAGTTCGCGGATTCTATTCCGTAAGAGGCAATGTACTTAAAGTGCGTCATAAGGGGGGTATCTCTTTGCATGACTATGGGAAAGGCTATACTGCTGCTGGAACCTAGTCATGGAGATTTGGGATTATAGAAAATCCATCCGGGAGAAATAAATTGGATTCCCAACTATATAAGGTTATACCCTGGTTGGGCGCCCGAGAGTTTCTCCTAAGGAATGCAAAGTATGATCAAGGCGCCGAGGTACACGGTTGAGCCGTGGGTGCCCGGGACGGATGAACCTACCCTGGCCATCCATGGCAAGTCTTGACTTATGATGTGTTCGGCCCGAAGAAAACCCCACTAGGGTGTAGTCTCGTAACTATAAGCCATATAGGCATAAAGGATAAGAGGCTACGAAAACAACTGGTTGTTTCTAGAACCGGATGGGAGGAGCTAGTCTTGTATGGAAGAAGTACGTCTCCTTGAAGGGGCAACCAGGGGGAGAGATAAGGGCGATACCCTCCATTAGGGAGTTGCGTATCAAAAAGACGACAATGTCATGGGACTTTATATTCGCAAGATAATTTAGGCCCGTCATATTGTCGCGTGACATAGACATCAATGTCATGGGACTTTATATTCGCAAGAATATTTAGGCCCGTCATATTGCCGCATGACAGGCCAAAAAGCCTAAAGAGAAATGTTAAGATGAGATCAATGGGTTTTTGCGATAAAAACAAAAGACGAGATAAATGAAATCAATGATAAGAGGATATAAATCGCAAAGACGCCAATGTCATAAGTATTAAAAAGCAAAGAGAGGTTAATCTCACAAGATGGCTTAGAATTATCATATTGTCGCAGAGATCAAAATAAATGATAACACAAGATCAATGGATTATTACATGTAAAAGTAAGAATGTCATACGATCTTGTCGCATAAAAGTGGCATAATAAGACCTTTAACTAGGAAGGCGAAATAAGACCACAAGAGAGGTTATATCTGCGAAGCATATAACGGATTTTTCGCACTATTATTTGCGATACTTCATTTATCATATTGCATATTAATAACAAGGGGCAAGTATGGGAATGATGCATAGAATGGTAAATATTGTTATTCATCATTATATGATAAATTCATATAAATAACAAACAGATATAAGCAAAAAAGAATTTATATATTGAAAGACATCAGGAGTTGCAGATAATTCGCAGAATATTACAATTTGTCGCGGATAATTATCGCAAGAAATAAAGGGAGAAATACATAAGAAGATCAAAAATAAAAAATTAAACTATTGGGATTTATCTCCATCATTATTTTCATCATTAGTTCATTCCTCATCTTCGCTCTCACTTTCATTTGCATCAGCCTCACTGTCAGAAATAACTGGTACTTGAGAACTGGCTGGGATATTATCCATAAGACAAGGATATAGACTAAGAGTAAGATCGTTGTCTTTGCAAACTTTCTCAATAGCATTATTGCGAACGGTGAGAAGATTATTACGCAAGTTTGAGTTGGATATCTTTATTTTCTCTCGCAGTCTTGAGATTTTTTCATTACGGGAAGCAAGATTTTTCGCAAGACCACTTTTTTCTTCTTCAAGTTCTGCTACCCTTTTGGAATATCTTCCTTCAGATTCTGCGATGATACAACAACAAATTAGAAATTGGTTGGAAATATACAAGACATACAAAGATATTAGAGGAGCAATAAATAACCTTCTATTTCATGGATCTTTTCTTGTATCAATGTTGCTTGCTCGGTATGAAGACTGACATCTATCGCTAAGTTTTTCCTAGCGTTATCGAGAATTGTCGCAGCCCATGCGAATTCATCATCACTTTGAATGAGAAGATGGGAACGGATTTGTTTTTTTTCTTTTCAGAAGTTTAATGTTTTCATTCTTAAGTCTATCTCTCTCAAGTTCAGTATCAATAAGGGTATTGCGAAATTTTGATAGAGCTTCAGCGCCTTGAAGAGTAATGCATTCTTTATCCTTCTCAAGTTCATTCTTCGTGGCTTTTAAGACTTTGATTTTTTCTCTAAATTCATCTCTGCAAGTCTTTAAACTATTGGATGTACTTAAGACAGATCTATAATCCATTCTCATAAGGGAGATATGATATTTAATCTCATCAATGGACAAAGTATTAATTTTTTCATCTGAATAGTTATTTAAAGCGTCATTAAGACACTGAAGAAGAGTGGTTTCATCTATGGGTTCATCAAAAGAATTAAGAATGATGGCTTCATCAGTAAGATTATAGGCATCTGCAAAATGGTTGCCCAAGTAAGCTAAAAAAAAAAGAGAGAGAAAGGGGAAAGACTTATATCAATAACTTGTTTGCAGAATTTCTCCTTATCAACTAATTTCTGTTGAAGAACTTGAATTTCTACTTCAAGCGATTTGTTTTTATTAAGAAGCTCAGTATTTTCATCTACTTCCAACTGTTTACATTTTTCGCGAAGAATGGAGATTTCAGCTTCATATCGCTTATTTTTCTCGAGAAGTTTTGCAGATTCAGATTGTGAATCAGTAAGACTTTTCTGTGATGATGATAATCTACTTTCTAATTCTGAAGCAACAGAAAAAGAAGCTCTAGCAGTCTGTGACAGAAAAGAGAAAATGAGTAAGATAAGTAAAAGATCTTTGATACTCATGACAAATGTAAAGTTTACTACAAGAAAAATGAAGGAAAGGGGCATACCAACGAAGCTAACGCATGAAGAAAACCTGAGTTAATAAATCTTGAGACTCCTTTAAGATATTTATTATTATTCAAGATTGAAGCGTCGCAGATCTTTGAGAGATAGTCGCAAGTACGAGTAATATCATCCTCTCCAACACCTTGTAAGGGGTTTCTAAAAATGTTTGACAATTGATCCATTGGAGTCTCAGGTTGAGAAAGACCCATCGCAGACCTAATTATTGCGGAAGAAATATGTATTGAAGTTCCCACAAAGGCATCATTATTAATTCCACTATCTTTTTCAATTTCATTATCTTTTTCAGCGATAATAGAAGTCTCTCTGAGTTGAGAATTATCAGAAGGAAGTGGTTGAGTTTTTCTTATCTTCTTTGGGGGACCGTCAGCGGTTTGATTTTTATTGCGGCGAGGAGAAGCACCGGAACTTTCATTTGGAGTTGCTACTCTTTTGCCTTTATATTTGGCTTCAAACACCGCGACAAATGGTATTTCCTTGAAAACAATCACATATAAAGATAAGAAACAGGGGCAACAATATATTGTTAAAGGTTATAGAAGATTGTTTCTTACTTCATCTGTGAAGGTTTTCAAAATTTGAATGAGATTGGGATTCCCAGTATTGGCATAGTTAAGCTTTATTCTTTCAATCTGATAAAAGATATCTCAATATAATCAATAAGAATGATACATTTATCCAAATTTGCGAATAATGATAAATTTTGCGAGATATACCTCAGAATTCCTTTCAGGCCAGTTAAAAACCCAAGGACAATACACCGCAAGATTCGCAGGATTCGCAGGAAGATCAAGAGCACCATAAATATATGGACCTTCAAGGAGGAGAGGAAATCTACACCACTTATCATCTTTTGAGAAGCGTGGACCTTGGTTTTTACTTGAATGATAATCTATATCTTGCATAAGAAGTTTATCCTTCGCAACCTTTTTATTCCTATTCAAACGAATAGCCCAACACGTGCTATCTTTCTTCATGGGAATCACTTGATAATTCGCAAATAAATTCTCCACGGTATATTTCGCTGGAATAATTGGGGTATCTTTAAAATCAGGATGTTTCGCAGATTCAGGATAGCGAGATCCTTTACCAGCTCCACGAAAGGAATATTCGAGAATGAGACGAATACAATCTCCACTTAATTGATAGATTGCTCGTGAAAATTTAACGTCAGAAATAATTTCATAAAAAAGAGGGAGATCTGGGTTATAAAGAGGGATAGGAAGGCCAGCTTCTAGTTGACCTAGCGAAATAAGGATTTTCCTATTGGAAGAAGGAAATTCTGAAAATTGATCAATGGAGAGATCAGAGTCTGAAGATTGACCAGGGATCTCAGAAAGTGTGAAACCTAAGGTTTGGAACTTCTGTTGGTGTTTTTGGAAAGTAGGTTGACCTAATTTTTTATCAGGAGCCATTTTTTTAGTATGGGAATGATGATTAAGATGAATAACAATAAATAAACAATATTGAAACATTAGTAGATCCGAAATTTGCGGAAGAAGATGAAGAACAGAAGAGTTGCAGAGAAAAAGTAAAAAGAGAAAGTAAAAAGAAGAGGAGAGATTAGCGAAGAAGATATTTATAAGAGAAGAAGATTCTCGAGAACATCAGTGCATTCAATGAAGAAAAGACGTGAATGGGCAGAATTCAATGGTTGAAAAAAGATGTGTCAAGGAATAAATGAGAGAAGAAACACGCGTAGAATATCTAGCGATGGATGCAGAGACGTGTCAGAGTGAAGGTAGTGTGAAAAGATAAGGAGTTGCCGCAAATCAAGAGATTTAAATTCTCATGATCTTTATCTTCTTCGCATAAAATATATGAGAAGAGGCAAGATGTAGGATCAGAATATTGTCACAACAATATTCCTGCGAAATAAACAACAGTTCTGCGAGACATGTTTACGATACATCAATGATATTCTGCAATACATCTCAAAATGACGTAAAAAATGACATATCGGATGAAAACAACAGAAACATGAGAAAAGCGTGACATTTCCGCGATGAATCAATAAAACCTGCGAAAGATTAAGGCGGTGCAAACTGCGATGTATCGCAAGAACTTAGATCCAAAACTAAATGGAATCTTAGCTGTAAATGAGCTGTCATGAGCTGTAATCCACTATGTAAATGCCTATATAAAGGAAATGAATAGTTCCAGAGGAGAGAGGAATTTTTGAGTGCTAAGAAAGTTTTTAGGAGAGAGAAAATCTTATTAAGTGAATTGTATTCTTGATTACTGTAATTCTTTTAAGATCATATCAATAAAAAAAGTTCTTAATCTTCAAATTGTGTCATAAATTCTTGAGTTGGGTGTAGTGTGGGAATTCCTGCAACTACATAGACGGTTAAAGGGCACACCCTGAGGACTTGGAACTGAAAATGAGGAACGAGAGAGGGATGTTAGAGTAAGAGGCTAAATGTTTATCGGGTTATCTGACGATTAACGCAATAGCCATGGAACTAATGTCCATACATGAAAAATAACCACCTTTTAATAGGACAAGGTGATTCTTAAGAGGAGGCCAAGCCCATGGGGTGAGATGGGGACTTGGGGACTAAATTCCAAATCCCCATGGGCATGTCCATGAATATAAAGGATACAAAAGGAATTAAAAGGATGTTTAAGGTTATTTTAGGGGGAATGACAATAAGGGTAAATAAGAGAGTCCTAAGGACATGTAGCATGATGTCAAAGAAAGGGGAAATTTTGGGAGAACCTATAAAAGGAGGAAGGTAGTACAATGGAAAGAGTCTTGTCTCTCTTACTATTCTAGGAAAAGGTGTAGTCATTGTTGTGACTTGGTAGTGTAGGCATAGTATCAAATCATTCCACCAACACTTAGTTTCATATTTGGGTGTTGTTTCCGATTGCACTGTTACTGGTAATTTTAGGAGTTTCATTATCAAAAACACAAAATCATTGTTGATCCTACCAAAATTATTTGAATTTGTTTGGGGAAAATTATTTCTATCCCATTTTGTTTTCCTTGTTTTTCACAAACCCATTAATAAGATTGTATGTATAGAGAACCCATAATTAATTATCTTAAAAGTTTAATTACACAAATAACCTTTTATTAAAATCTAAAAACTAATTCTAATTATTTTTTACTATAAAAAATGTGGACTTTTTCTTTCTTAGAAAAACAATTACGAATATGCAAATATGCGTAATAATGCTAATCCCACAATTATCTCTCAAGAAAATCTCATTTCCTAATTTATTTTTCAATTATCTCCCTAAAATATTTCATTTCTTAATTTATTTTTCTATATCCTTTATCTTCCCCACGACTTTGTTTCTCTCCTCCTCATTTAAATTTGTTTTTTCCTCATTTCTCAAAACTCAAGTAAAATTTAATAAGGGGGAGAATCAAACATAATGTGAAAATCGTAATTATTACCAATGGTGATAATTTTAATTACACAATTCAGGGATAATCATATTTATCACCGGTTGTCAATTCAGTGATAATTGAAACAATCACCTATTATGTTATTCAGTGATAATCATATTTATCACAAATATACACAGTCAAAGACAAACTCTGAAAAAAAAAAAAGTAAATGTTATACTTAGTGTTGATTTCCAATCATAACACAACTAAAACTTAAATGATCACTTGTAAAACTCTTGCAAAAGGATACACTACACCATATCTAGTTTTTTGCAACGTTTGATTTTTCGGGTTTGTAACGGATATATATGTTGCATACGATTATTCGTTGCTCAAAACCAAACTTACGTTGCACTAAATCCTAATTATCGGGAGAAAAAAACTAGGACACGCTTGTAGGACTAGAATATCGCCATGGCATTATTCTTGCGAGATTAACAACACTTCTGCGGGCGTCACCGCGAGTTCTTCAATAACACTTTGCGAGCGTCATAAAATAACTTAAAGGGTGATCCAAAGAATGGCGTAATATCTGACGATTGAAGAAACACGAGAAGAGCGTGATTGATCTGCGATGGTTACAATGCTCGCGAGATTTCATATTATAACTATTGCGATAAGATCGCTGAACAAATCCGAAATAAAAGGGAAACTTAGCTGTCATCCATTATGAAACTACCCTATATATAGAGACCAAATATGTCCAGAGAGATGATGATGTATTTTTGAGCGTTGAGAAAGTCTTGAGGAGAGAGAAAATTCAAGAGAGCGGTTGTATTCTTGATCTTCTTCCTTTACTTGTAAACATGTCTAAAAATAAAATAATAAAGTGTTGTTTTAATCATCAAATATGTGTTAATTACTGTAAGATCTTATCAAGGGTGTAGTGTAGGATTTCCTGTAACTATATTTTGGCGCCCGAAACAGGGATTGAAAGTTGAAAATTATAGGAAAAAGCAAGGTAAAAGATCAATATTCGAATTAAGAAGATGATTGAACAAATTGGTGAAGCAGTTGAAGAAAAAATTGAAGCAAAGGAGGATTACATGAAGTTGGAGTGCAATACGATAACAAAAACAATGATTAACCAATTCCATGAAGATATTAGAGGAAGGATTCATAAACGAGATTTTGAAGGAAAAAGAATTATGACAGTGGAGAAAATATCACCTCTGAAAGATTGGGAAAAGCAAGAAGTCATATTCACAGCAGCAGAAATACCAAAAGAAAATTTGGATCATACATTTCCATTGGTAATCACGGTACCTACTATGCGAGTGAACAAGAAGAAATCAACAAGATCTGCAGAATAGTGGGCTGTGAATAGAACTTTGGTGGACACAAGAAGTTCTGTGGATATTATATTCTACCATACATTTAAGAAGATGGGATATAAGGATGAAGAGATGTCTTGTTCAAATTATCACATTCATGGTTTTGGAAAATCTATAACAAAACCTAAAGGTGAAATAATGGTATGCATTCCGCTAGGAGAGATTGAAACACAAGTAACATTATGTGTGGTGGATATGGAGGCACCATATAACATGATATTGGGGAGACCATGGATACACGCAATCAAAGCTGTAGCATCAACATTACATCAATGCATCAAATTTCCTATGCTTAGTGGAATTGGGGAAATTAGAGGAGATACTGTTCTCGCGAAACTGTGTTATCGAATTGAAATAAGAAACTATGAAGAGCGTCCAAAATTGCGAAAAGCTCACAAGAAATTGGAAAAGGAGGCAAAGAAGGAAGAAGAATTTAAAGTTTACTAGATAAGAGCAAGAAAAGGAAAAGGAATACCCAGCGAGATCTCACAAGAAGATGATGAGCCCGCGAGAGTCATGGAAACACCAACGCCAATGGGAGAACCTGAGGCCAGCTACACCGCAGCAGAACCAACAAAGGAAGTAAATGTTGGAAGTGAAGAAGAACCTAAAATACTGAAAATTGGAACTAAGATGGGTGCAGATGAAGAAGAACAAACCATAAATCTCGAGAATATAAGGATATTTTCGCGTGGAGTATGGATGAAATGCCTGGAATAGATCCATCAGTTGCATGTCATAAGTTAGAGATTAACAAAGATGTGAGACCATTCAAGCAAAGGATAAGGAAAATCGCGACAACTTATCACTCAAAAATAGAAGAAGAATTACAGAAGATGCTCGATGCGGGAATTATAAGGCAAGTAAAATATCCGGAATGGATAAAATATGGTAGTGGTTCCAAAAAAGAATAAAGGGATAAGAATTTGCATAGATTTTACTGACTTAAACAAAGCTTGTCCTAAAGATAGCTTTCCATTACCAGATATTCCTCAAATGGTCGAATCAGCAGCAGGAAATGATATAATATCTTTATTGGATGGGTATAAAGGATATAATTAGATCCCTCTTGCTAAAGAAGATCAAGAGCACACTGCATTTTTTGCTCCAAGAGGATTATATTGTTACATAAAAATGCCATTTGGCTTATGAAATGCTGGTGCAACGTATCAAAGAATGGTGGAGAAGGTGTTCGCAAAGTGGATACACAAAACATTAGAGGTGTACGTAGATGACATGTTAATAAAGAGTAAAGAAGCTAAAAACCATGTACAAGATTTGAAGGAGATTTTTGATCAAATGCGACTCTTTAACATCAAGGTGAATCCTGAGAAATGCATTTTTAGAGTAGCATTAGGGAAATTTTTAGGTTATATCGTATCAAAAGAAGGAATTCAAGTTGATCCAGATAAAGTACATGCAATTCGCGATATGCCAACGCCAGCAACAGTGAAAGATGTACAGAAGTTGAATGGGCTCTTAGCATCGCTAGGAAGATTTATCTCGCGATCTTCAGATAAATGCAAGCATTTTTTCAATATACTCAGGAAGGGTACGAAATTCAAGTACACAGATGAATGTGAGAAGGCTTTTCAAGGAATTAAAGATTATCTAATGAACATATCTATTTTACAGAAAGCGGAGCCGGGAGAATAATTATTGATTTATCTTGCGACAACATCGCATGCCTTAAGCGCAGTGTTACTACGAATAGATGCAGGGGTAGAAAAACCAATTTACTACATCAGCAAAACGTTTAATTCTGCAGAGAAAAATTATTCAAAAATTGAGAAGCTAATTCTGGCATTGGTTTATGCAACCTTTAAACTTCGCATATATTTTCAAGCACATAAAATAAAGGTGTTAACAAAGGTGCCCATTGAATCAGTAATGAAGAACTCAAAAATATCAGGCAGAGTTGAGAGATGGAATGCACAAGTAGGGCACTTTGAAATCAAATATGAAGTCCTATCCTCACCAAAATCACAAGTTGTGGCAGATTTTTTAGCATAATTCCCTCTAGAAGATGATGAAGACGTGGAAGAAATGATGGACATAGAAGAAGAACATGGAGATCCAAAAGATCTATTAAAGGAACCAAACATGTGGGAAATATTGGTGGATGGATCATCAAATGGGGAAGGAAATGGAATTGGAGTGGTCTTTATCTCACCAGAAGGAGACAAAATGGATTTCTCATTTCGTTTGGATTTCACATCCACTAATAATGAGACGGAATATGAAGCTGTGGTGTATGCTCTAAAGTTCACCGTAGATATAAAGTTGGAGAACGTAAGGATTACCAGTGACTCGCAATTGATTATTCGCCAGATAAAAGGAGAATACACAACGAATGAACCATCTCTGAAGAAATACAAGAAACTTGTTGAAGAATTGTCTGAGAGAATTCTAAAAATAAAATGGAGACATATATCAAGAAAAAATAATAGACTCGCAGATGCTTTTGCGTTCATATCAAGTATGATGACAAACCCAGCTGCGAGATGCATAAGAATTCAGACACTTGTATCACCTTCAATTAATAAAGAAGAAGAATAAAATGCGGATGTAATGATAATAGAAAATGACACGGAAGAATCAGCCAGCGACATTATCGCAGATTGGAGAGCAGAACTTCACGCATACTTGGCGACAGGCGAAACACCAAGAAATAGATTGGAGGCGCACAAATTAAAAAACCGTACAACAAATTATGAATTAAGGGATGGGGTATTGTATCGAAAATCTTTTAATGGGCCATTACTTAGATGTTTGACACGGGAAGAAGGAGAAAAAATATTAAAAATGTTGCATAGCGGTGATGCTGGTAATCATAGCGGAGGAAGATCTCTGGCTTATAGAACAAAAATTCAAGGATATTATTGGCCATATATGCATGAAGATGCAAAACAATTATCAAAACGTTGTGAAGATTGCCAGCGATATGGAAAGAGGATACATGCACCAGAGGCACCATTATCATCTTCAAAAAGTGTGTGGCCTTTTGGAAAATGGGGCTTAGATATTGTGGGACCCTTTGTGCCAGGTTCAGGGCAGAAGAGATACTTAATTATCGCGACAGATTACTTCACAAAATGGGCAGAGGTAAGGTAAAAGCAGTACAACACATTCGCGATAAGTATATATTTACATTCATCTTTGAAAATATCATTTGAAGATTTGGAACTCCAGCACAGTTGGTTTCTGATAATGGAAAATAATTTGAAGGACAAAATATAGAATTGCTACTCAATGCATTTAAGATAAGATGTGGAAAATCTACTCCTTTATACCCACAATCTAATGGTCAGGCTGAAGCAACTAATAAGACAATCACAGACATCTTAAAAAATAAATTAGAAGGGTACCATAGAGCGTGGTGTGAACAGGTACATAGTGCAGTCTGGGCTTACAACACAACCAGGAGAGAGGCAACTAGAATGTCACCTTTTTGTTTAACATATGGTGTTGAAGCAATACTACCAACAGAAGTTGCTATTCCTACAACAAAAAGAGAGGTTTGGGAGAAGAATCTTAATGCTAGTATGATTCTAAGAGAACTTGATGAATTAGAAGAGAAGAGAGAAAAAACATTACAACATATGGAAAATTACCAGCGAAGGTTGGCTCACAAATATAACAAACGAGTTAAGAAACGTGAGTTTCAACCAGGTGATTTAGTTTTGCGAGAAACACCGGAGTACCAACGAGAACATGGTGGAAAGTTGGCGAGAAAATGGGATGGACCATATATCATTAAGGAGATAGTTGGAACAGGGGCATATAGGCTGGTAGACCAAGAGGGAAGAGATGTTGGTCAAAGACTTGGTAGGCCATGAAACAGATTATTTTTAAAAAGATATTATCAGTAACAAATTTTTAATAAAAAATGGGCAAAACAAATTTTTACAGCTGCTAGTTTGTTCGCAAGATTATTCAAGATTACATAAAGAATGAAAGATTGCGATATATGCAAAAGAAACAAAGAACGGGAAGAACCTTTATGGTGTACACCCTAGTTCGAGAATACAATTTCGCAAGAGGAAAATGTAAGACCTAAAGTACGTTATATTAGGGGGTATCTCTTTGCATGACTCAGGGATAAGGTTATACCGCTGTTGGAACCTGAGTCATGAAGATGTTGGGGTTAAAGAAAACCTATCCGTGAGAGGTACCTTGGATTTCCAACTATATAAGGTTATACCCTGGTTGGACGACCGAGGGTATCTTCTAAGGAGTTCAGAGTATGAACAAGGCGCCGAGGTACACGGTTAAGCCAAGGATGCCCGGGATAGACGAACCTACCCTGGCCATTCTTGGTAAGTCTTGGATATGATGTGCTCGGCCCGAAGAAAACCCCAATTAGGGTGCAGTCTTGTAACTATAAGCCATATAGGAATAAAGAACAAGAGGCTGCGAAAACAACTGGTTGTTGGTAAATCCAGATGTGAGGAGCTAGTCTTGTATGGCCGATGTGCCCTCCTTTAAGGGGCAACTAGGGGGGAGATAAGGGCGGCACCCTCCATTAGGGAGCTGATAAGTGTCTAAAAGATGACAATGTCATGGGACTTTATGCTCGCAAGAGTATTTAGGCCTATCATATTGTCACGTGACAAATATTATACAGAGGAAACAAGCCATAAGAGAAAGTTAAGATGAGATCAATGGGTTTTTATATGAAAGTATAAAGACGTCCTGCGATTTCATCGCACGACGGCAATGTCATGAGGCTCTGTTCTCACAAGATGAACTTTGACTTGTCATATTATCGCAGAGAAATTGACAAAATACAGATAAGGCAAGATCAATAGGTTTTTGCAAACAAATGTAAAGACGTCCTGCGATTTTGTCGCAGACAGAAAAATTGGCAAAATAAGACCTTTAACTAGGAAGGCAAAATAAGACCAACAGAATAATCCCAAACATTAACTATTTTCTTTTAAGAGTACAGGAAAGATTTATTTATCGCAGGAGAAATGATGAGAAACAAAAATCCTTCAGAGTTCTTCAGAAACATTATTCAAAATCGCAGAGCAGGATTATTAGAAGAAAATATCGCAGTAGTATTCATCACACCGCATGCCTATTTCTAATTTCGCAAGAAATATAGCAACACAGCTCGCAAAAGAAGATACATGAAATAGTTGGCCATTACAAGTAAGATAATGAAGGGAAAGTAGGGGAGTGGATAAATAAAATCTCATTATCTTCCTTGACAATATTCAAAATAACAGAAGTGAAAGTTTAATTCAAAAGTTGCATAAAGTTACATTACTCCCAAGAAAGAGGAAAAAAGAAAAAACAGAGAGAAAAATAAAATAAAACTCAGGCTTCAGTATTGATATCGCCAGATTCACCATCTTTGTTAGTATTATCAACTTTACCAACATTATTATCATTGCGATTGATTCGGGATTCTTCTTCTTCGCCAACATTTGCTTCACCACTAGTGGTTACTTCTCTAGGAGGACTTTTTTCTTCTTCTGTTTGGTCTTCTTGAGAAATATTTTCTTCCTCACTTGCATATTCTAGATCCTTATCCATAGGAAGAGGAACTTCATCATCATCTACTTCTAGAGGAGAAATAGATACAGGGGGAAGAAACTGAGATATTAGAATGTCATTCACAAGGACTTCAGCACTAAGATGAACTTTGTGAAGGAAACCATTATCGCGATTTCTAATCTCCAAGTTCTTAAAATACTCAAGATAGTCATATCTTCTCTCTGCTCGATCGCGAGAGTTAACATAACGAGAAAGGAGAGATCCATTTTATTTGCAAACTTTAGCCAATTTATCAGTCAGATCAGAAATGGTAGAGTGAAGGCTTCTTTCAGATTCTGCGAGAAACAAAAATGACAAGAAAATATTCAGATGAAAATCTCGCAAGAAGTATAGTGGATAAATTAAATAGAAAAATTAACAGTCAAGATAGTCAAAATGACTACCTTCTTTTTGAGAAGTTAAGTTTTGAATTAAGGATAAGCAACAATTCTCCCATTGATTCATGGCATCATCAAATTTGTCCCCAACTATACCCTTCAGGCGAGATTTTATATTTTCTTCTTTGGAGAGGAGATACGAGTTTTCCTTTGCTAATAAAGAATAAGATTCTTCTAATTGGGAGTATTGATATTGAAGCTTGCTGGCCTTTAAACTAAGAGTTAACCTACCCTTAATAAGTTTATCCTTCTCAGTGGCAGATGATTCAGTTACTTCCTTGAGCTCATCCTTAAGAGAATTAAGAGATTGCTCTTGATTATTACATATTCTTTGAAGATTACTCAATTGTTGCGAGGAAATCGCCATCAAGCTTGAAAAACTATGTTTTTCTTGAGATAAAGTTCTATTTTCATCTGATAAAGATTCCTTCGCCAAATTAGCCTTGATTAACAAATATGAGAGGCGAGTAACCTCGCTACTTAATAAATTTTGGCTTTGCGATAATTTATTATTCTAATTAGTAAGATTATCTATTTGATCTATCAAATATGTGTAGAGATTATCTAATCTATTATACTGGTCCATCCAAGAATCTTTTTCAACACGAGCTTCTTCAGCGATAGACTCAAATTTAAGTCTCTCCATGAATCGATTCTGATTTAAAACTAAATATACGAACCAAGAATTTAAGAAGGAAGTTTGAGTACAGAGAAAATGAAAATTTGTTAGAACAGAAAAACCAGAGACAGAGGCAGAAAAATTATACCTTTTAACTCATTATTCTTGCTGCGAAGATTCTCGCAGTCAAGTGAAAAATTACGAATCTTTTGATATAGAATGTCACATTCTGAAGTCTTAGCTTGGAGATTCTTTTAAGCGATTCAACTTCACTTTCTAAAGCTTCTTGTGAAGCCATTTGATTAGAACCAAGATACTTACATAAAACCTCGCAAACGTCCTGCTTGACAGGGTCAGTGGAAAACCTCTTAGCCTCATCCAAAACATCAGACAAGACTTTAAAAGCAACATCCACTCCTATCAAAGTCTCCTTAGAAGAAGAAGGTGCATATGGTGAAATAATGACAGTAAAAAGCTGGGGGTTTTGATTGTTCGCAATGATTGCATCGTCAGAAGGAGGAGTGTTTGGAAAGGTAACAGTTGAAGGTAATAAAGGGCTGGAAGGAGTTTCATTGACAACAACTTTGAGGATATTAGTGGCGATAGTCTCGCAAAAAGAAGAAGGAGGTTCCATTTGCAAGGTTGTGGGAATAACTCTCATAGATGTCAGCTTGGGAATAGTAATGTTAGCCTCAAGAGTTTTAACTTTGTGAGGATTAGCAATACTTTCGTCATCCTGCGAATAATAACTTAGATAAGAAACAGAGGCAACAATATTGTTATTAAGAAGAAGTAAATGTTTCTTACTACCTTATTACTCGCAGGATTCCTTCTCTTGTGAGCTAATTTTTTTGAGAAGATTAGGGTTTTGGGTTGCAGACTGGGTGTTAGGGGGAGTTCCGCTGAAGAGAAGATATAATAGGGAAATTATGAAGAATCAAATAGAAAAGATTAATAAAATATGAGTAAACATGATTCAAGTAAGCAAAACGGAATTTAGTAACATCAGAAAAACACATACCTTGAAGATTCCATTAAAGCAGTAGCAAGTATATATGAAGAAGAAGAAAAATTGCAGGTCGGAAAAATTTGCAGAGGATGAAGAAACGAATAAGATAGAAGAGTAAAAGAAGAAAATTAGTTCTGTAACCAAATTCTACCTTTTATAAGAAAAAGGAGATGACCTGTTGAGGAGTGACGTGTCGGTAAAAAGAGAAATTCAACACGTATAGGCGGTTAAGCTAAATTCACGGAGTTTTGTCGAGAAGAAAATATGGAAAGATAGGAGGCTGCGAGCATTATGAAGAGTTGGAGATTCTCATATCCCCTCCACTTCGCGAAGAAGACATGAGAAGAGGCAATATGTAGGACCAGAATATCACCATGGCATTATTCTTGTGAGATTAACAACACTTCTGCGGGCGTCACCGCGAGTTCTTCAATAACACTTTGCGAGCGTCATAAAATAACTTAAAGGGTGATCCAAAGAATGGCATAATATCTGACGATTAAAGAAACACGAGAAGAACGTGATTGATCTGCGATGGTTACAATGCTCGCGAGATTTCATATTATAACTGTTGCGATAAGATCGCAGAACAAATCCGAAATAAAAGGAAAACTTAGCTGTCATCCATTATGAAACTGCCCTATATATAGAGACCTAGTATGTCCAGAGAGATGATGATGTATTTTTGAGTGTTGAGAAAGTCTTTAGGAGAGATAAAATTAAAGAGAGCGGTTGTATTCTTTATCTTTTTCCTTTACTTGTAAACATTTCTAAAAATCAAATAATAAAGTGTTGTTTTAATCATCAAATATGTGTTAATTACTGTAAGATCTTATCAAGGGTGTAGTGTAGGATTTCCTGCAACTACAACGCTAGCCTTTATTGATATATTTGAGGGCTTAAATGTCTATTGGAACTTTAATATCCTCTATTACTCTTCTGTTTTCATTTTCTTTATTTTTCTTCTTTCTCAAAATTCGCATCGAGTTTTCCTCTCATTTTTTCTTCTTCTCTTCTAACCCTAAACCTTGATCTCCGGAATCAAACCAAAGTTTTCAGAAATCCAAACCCGTTTCTCCTAGACCTTAATTTAATAAATCAAAACTCATCTTGCGAAAATCACACCCAATCTTTCAATGGATCAAACCCTAGAAATCGTTTCCTTCTACGAAGTTACATGCATTTGTCAGGTGTGCTCTGTTCCAACCTGAATTATTCTTCTATAGTGATAAACTATAGATCCTGTTAGGGTATTACCCTAATCTTCTTACTTGTTTTTATTATTATTTCTTTATTTTGACCTAATTCTATGAATAACATTTTTTCGTAGGTAATATTCTGTAAATATTTTGCAATTTTTGTTTTTGTGTACTGTATTTGATGGAGTTTTAAAGTATGGGTTTTCATTTGATTTCAGTTCTGTGGCGGCAAGTGTTTTTTTTTACTTGGTTTGATGTTGATGCTGGTGGTTCTGCAGCTTTTGGCTTGTAGGTGGATGTTAGTGTTGTTGATGGTTGCTTCAGTGGTGGTGGATGACCGAGCTTGTCGGTGGTGAAGCTATTTCTACTGTAGTCATCAACTTATGCAACCGATACTTTGATTTCCTTTTCTATTGGTTTGATTTTGGCAGGGTTTCAAGATAATGGTAGAATGCTTGGTGCTATTACAGCAGGTAGTAGCTGCATCCCAAGAGTACTAATATTATGTCAGTGATTTGTTTTATCCTCTTTCTTTTCAATGCTAAGATTTCTTTCGCTGAACTACTGGTAATGCATATATTTCTACACTGTATACATTCATGTCATTAGTCTGATTAACCAAGTTTAGGTTTTTTAGTTGTTTATGATATATTTTTTGATCTCCTGCTCTCCAAACGTCAAAGAACTTTTTTAAGATATGTTTCTTGTTGGTATGTGCAGATGTGAAAATGAAAGATTATGGATTTGAGTACTCTGCGGACGAACCGGAGGAGCACGTTGTTTATATTGAGAACCGATGTTACAACTCTAATGGTATTCCTTTTAAAAGTCTTAAGTATTTGAGTTTTCGGTTCAATACCCACTTTTTATTTCGTATTTGGGAATCTTTTAATCTGTTGGTGTTATTCAGAGGCATGGGTTGTTGTTTAGGATTAGTTTATTTATTTGGATATTGTTTGAAGTTACAATATGAAATTCTCTGTACAGTTAGTTATCATATTTATTATTGGTGCCTCTGGAACTATATTCACAGATGCTGAAGTTGTAAGTCTTACTTGAACATACCCCTCATGCTAATTTTTTATTTATATATTTGAAAGTTTGGTTGAAACTTATCCTGAAGGACGCTGGAAGGATTTTTTGAAGTGGTGCGGATGGAACCAGACAAGGAAGGATGGTAAATTTCGCAAAGTTCTAAGCTTGATGCACATCAAGGTGTTCCATAAATGGTTCAAAATTTGTTTGGATCGTATGTTTTCCATAGCTGTCTGAAATATATATAAAATTTGTTTAAAAGACAGACTCTAGCTAGCACCTTGCACAGTTTAAGTTCACTGCCTCAGAATTCATGGTATTGTTGGTGATGTTTTATTGAGTTCTTAACAATGAGTATTTGCTATTTATTTCTTCAGAGGTTTCAAATCATCTACAAGAGTTTTATCAGACCACATTAAGGGCCCTTGAATAGGAAAAAAATGAGGTTGATAAATATCTTATGTTGTATATTGTTGAAATGACGCAGATATGTTTTCTAAAAGATGAATTTTGTTCTAAAAAAAATCTACTGTGACACTGCTTTGCATTATTCTCTTTTTCTACAGAGATTATGGTTCAAGACGAAGATTTGGTTCAACATGGGTGAATATGGGAGAAAGAATAAGGTAATTGCTTAGTCTAGACCACTAAGTTTCTGTGGATGTATTTCAAATGAAAACATGTATAGCTATCTCTATGAAACTGTCCTATATCAATTAAGCACGCTTGATTGTAAACAATAATCCGATTGAACCCACTTTGACCTAGTCGATGTAGGTGTTGAGAAAACCGGGTAGCATTTCCCTTCATGTGGATGACAATGGACGCTACATTCTCAATTCAGCGCCAAAAGATGTTGTAGCTGTTTGTATTGGAGGCAGCTTTTTAGGTCCCCTCTTTGTGATAAAGCCTCGACTTTGCTATGAGAATGCGTGGTGGTGGTGTTGATGCAGGTAAAAGTTGGAGATTTTTTATTCCTAGGATTTTGTTACAGTGGGTAGAGATGTGTTGGTAGCGGTTGGCTGCAAGTGGGTGCTACTTCTTTGATTGTTGTAGTTTTTAGTGATGGTTTGGTTTTGATACTGGTGGTTCTTCATCTATTGGCATGTGGATGTCTACTGGTGTTGGTGGTAGCTTCAGCGATGGTGGTTGACTAAGCTTGTTGGTGGTGAAGCTACTGTTATACTGTAATCACCAACATACGCACCTTCTTTTACAACACCCCTCGTGGTAAAGTATTGTTATCCCTCATGTTCTTAAGTAAGATCTTGTTCCTGATTTTCATTTGATCTTAGAGTTTTATTTGATGTGTTTCTCATGTGTATCTAAGTTGTTTTTCTGTTTATATTTTAGGGGTTTGAGACTTCAACCTGAACACAAGTATTGCTTGCCGGAAACTAGCCATCTTATTTGATGATTTTCCACCTATTTATGTTAACTCTTGCAAGATGACTTACTGGTGTATAAAATGTTTATGCAGGGCTTATTTTTGCATTACACCTACGTTAACTAGGTTGGCTTGAGAACTACCTTCAGATCCAGTTCATATATAAATGGTACCTGCTCCACTATCTCCTACGCTAGAGGGGTTTTATGGAGTGTAGTCAAAATCACTCTCCAAGGCCGATTACTCCCCGAGTAATCGCTACAATATATATGACTGAGGCGGTTTCCGATTCCAAGCCATTCCTGATTTTTAGCGATTAAAGCGGCCGATTTTTCCGATTTAGACTAACCTTTGAGCAAAACGAGTTAACGATTTTTCCGAGTTTGCCTTGCATGCACTAAAATCAGAAAAGAAAATTTTTGTAACCCTTCAGATGGGAGTTACAAAATTGAAAAACCTCTAAATACATGATAAATATGTTCAATATAACAGTACTACACACTTAATTACACGATAGTATATTTTTTTTGTTTTAATTAGGTAAAAATCATGACTTATGAGCAGCAACATTGTAGCGCCCCTAAAGCTAGCAGCTGTCTAATCCAAGAGATTAACAAAAAAATGAGGCACTAACGATCTAAATCATTTACTTAAACATTCAATTAAGAAATCTGCTACAAAACTTAACCCAAAAACTAGCGCCACTCTGAAATACACATAAACAAGGACTCCTCTCAAATTTTACATATATAATAGTAATTCAGTTTGCAAATATATTATACAACATAATAATAGTAGAAGACTCAACGCCACGAAACTTCCGCTGCACAAATCTGATCTGTCTCTAAAACTGAAAGTGGTAATGGGTGAGCACATCATCCCTAAAAGGGGTGCCCTCTAGAAATAACAACTAGCTTTCAAGTAATCATTAATATGATTCGAAGATAATGAAGGTTTTATCGAAATTCAGTAATACAAGGAAAGACCATAAAACATAACGTATAAACTTCTTCAAAAACATTCATAAATAACAGTAAACATCCATGTATGAGATGTGTGTTGCCGCACATAAGGGAAGAATAATATTGCGGTGGATCTCCCTAGCCATAATAATATTGCGGTGTATCGCCCTAGACATAAAATACTGAATATATATAAAGGAAGAATAATATTATGGTGTATCGCCCTAGCCGTGTAATATTGCGGTGTATCGCCCTAACCATAGAATACTGATATTATGTCGGCACACATCTCATACCACACAGAGCACACAAGCATATGCATGAATTTCACAATATAAATATTGATTTGTAAAACAATAATGAATACAAGAGAGTTCGTTATCGATTCCCACCTCTTTTGATGACAAGCCTCGCCTACCTCGAGATCCATGATCCATTAGTTCATCCTTGAATTGGTCGTTGTTAATAGTCTAACTGTTAATCATACAAGCACTCTAAAAGTTTAGCCAAAAGGCTCACACAAGAATCATACAATTATATCTAATGGTTCTAAGCCCATTATAGTATCTTATTCTCTATCTTTAATATAACTAAAAGTTTACTAATCCAATTAGATTGATTCTATAGCCCATTAGATATGTCTTATGAATATATACAACTTTGTAGAAGGAACCAAATGCTAATTCGGACCACATGAGGTCTAAAGTATCATATTGAGAAAACATGGCACTAATCCCAAATCCAACAAACCATCTCCTTAATCTAAGGCCTGGTCCATCTGGGTCAACTAACGGTCAATAAATGTCAACGTCTGATCGGAGGAATTCAACTAACAGTCAACGTCTAAGTCTAGGTCCAAGTCCAGCTAAAGTCGAGTCAAAAGTCCAACTCAGGTCAAGATCCACTGAGTCGAGTCTGGTCAGGTCTAGTCACTGAGTTAACTCAGTCACATACACTAAGTTAGATAAGAATCTAAGTCAGACTGAATCTGTTCAGTAAGACATGCATAAGGTTCATCCTGAGCCACAAGCACAAGCCAAAGATTCTACCACACCTGCAACTCTAATCCTAGTTCAACTTCACCAACCTGATTCTATCATTTGATCAATACATAAACTATTCATTCTAACATATAATTATATAATATAATACAATATAATTGTAATTTAAGCCTACCTGCAAAAGCAGAAGCAAGCCCCAAAGGAACCACCAACAAATCCAATTACCCCATCCATTTCATACTCCATTCATAGTTCAATCATCTTACAACAACACCAACATCTAAGTCTTCAACTTCCAGTTATCCTTGCAATAATAATTTCATAGACACTATTGCAGCTCAGTTTCTTAGCCAATTCACTTCTACATAATGAACATCATTCTCAGCATTATAAAACTTCTTACTTCAGCTGGGATTAAGTACAATCCTAACATCCCCAATACAAAGCCTTGTAACTTATTAACCACCACCACCTGTAGTTGCATCTCAATATTATCAACTCAACCCATTCAAACAAACAACACCATCAGTTCACTCTATCTTGACCTAAACTACAACCACAGCTCATACCACACATACCACCATAAAGAATTCAACCATTCACTGCAGTTGTTGTTCACAATTCAACATCTTCATATCCACAATTATAGTTCCATTCTATAATCATCTTAATCTCAGTTTATTACATCCTCATCAATATCCATAACTCATAATTCATTAAATGAGATAAAAAATCTTTACTGAGATATTAAGAAGTAATTTATCTCAAAAAGACTCTCTCCATCAACTGAAATCAACCCCTTATTTAGACCATTTCGAATCAACACATCACCATCTAACCTTTCCACAACTCATCACGACCAATTCTCAAATTCTTCACTCCAAAAGGAAGAAAACCCTAACTTCCTGATTCAACAATACCACCGATTCACCTCATCAATTACACAATAACCCTTTCGTTCTTCATCTGTTAGTAACTCAATAAACCTGCTAATTCCATCCAAACCCCGACTCAAACTGAAACCCTAATTAAATTCACAAATCTTCCTTTAAGTTGAAATTCAATTAACAAATCCTCTTTACAGTCTCCAAAACGAAAAACACATCATTTATTCTTCAATAACTCCATCAATTTCATACTCGAATAATCTTCAGAAACCCTGACTTTCTGATTTCTAGAATCGACTTCATCCTAATACCAAACAACAACAACACCATAAATTGATTCCTGATTAGACTCTTCTTATCTCGATCTCAGAATCCTATTCTAATTCTCAAAATCATTCGCAGAAGAAGGGGAACGGAAGAAGAAGAAAAGAGAAGAAGAATGAAGAAGAAGAAAATAGAATGAGAGTTATCCTATCGATTTGGTTTGATAAGATCGACCAAATGCTAAAGGAACCCAATAATTTGATAAGGGAAAGCCACAACGTGTCCTTCTTGTATCCAAAAGCATTTTCCCGGAAATGACGATTTTACCCTTCAAATAGTCTTGATGTTTTCTTCCTAATATGATATCAGATTCACACGTTCGAGTAGTCCATTTCGCATAACTTTTCGAGATCTAACCGATGGTACTAGTTTCGTAACTAGATCGTAGTTAGATTAATTCTTATTAATTATCGCTCGTGTTAAACTAATCGAGTCATTATCGGCTAAATCGTCTCTTGACTAGTCTAATAGCGTTGACGAGCTTGAGGTTCCTTACATTCTCCCCACCTTCGACATTTTCATCCTCGAAAATCAAATCATCCTTCTGGTCCTCATAAACTCCCCACCTTATAGAATAATCCCATCTCTTGTCTAAGCGCAAACAATAAGAAAATAAAGCACAAAACTATATGGCTTCTACAACCAAAATTTGTAGCTCTAGGTTGAACTATGCTGATTTTAGATTTTAACAAATAGGGAAGTCTAAGTTTCTTAAACTAATTTCTATTTTATAAGATATATGTCTCTAACTTCCAGGAAGAATCCTACAAATCTTTCTAAGTGAAATTATATCTGTCAGTTTCTTAAAGAATTATATCCAGCTTCTATGATCAGTCATCTCTGAATGCAGTTGCCCTATCAAGGTTGGCCATGCCCAATAATGACTTCCTACGAACAGAGAAAACACAACCTTCACTATTTTCCAGTACTAGATTAACTAACTATTAATTTATTATGATTAATTAGTCTTTAAACTTTTATTGTAACTGGTGTAATTCTGATAAATTTATTTCGTAAAACATAAATAGTTTACATCATTTAAAGGAATTTAGTCATCTGATTTTTTTTTTTTACGTAAAAATATTATTATTATTATTAAAAATCAACATCAAAATCAATATTACAGGGAATGGTGGGAAACCTAGCAACAAGCTGGCCGCCAACACCTTTCTGAATAACGATCCCTAACCTATGAAAAAGAGAATTGCCCATCTTGAAATTGGCATCATGACGAGCCATGCAATTCCTTATTCACTTCAGAAAATTTACGAAATCTGTACACAACTCACCAAAGGTGGAGAAAGCCAACACACCAAAACCATAACCAAGAGAAGTGCAAACATTCAAATATTTATCGTTCTTGCGGGTGACAGCTGCTGAGATGGCGTGACCAGGGATGAAACTATTAGTTCTAGCGCTAGTGAATGGGGAGATACCAATGACATCAAGACAAACATCTCTGCCATCTTCCCAATTATGAGCCATAATATCTGTAGGCCGAAATTATTTGCCGTTGATAATGCCCAAAGAAACCTCTTTTCTGGCAACCACTCCAGCTCTATAACACATATCTGCTAGGATCTCTTTTACTAAATCATGTCTGAACTTGAGCCCAACCTCACCAGCACAGTGAATGACGTGATCACCGAAAATATCCATGGGCTTCCCACAACAAGAACATTTGCTACCTTCTTCAAAGAGAGGTATAGCTTGACGATACTGCAACACTGAACTAAACTTACTAGGCCCCACAACTTGATTAAGACCAGGTATCGGGATTTCCTTAAGGAAATCCATGGCATGTTCAACTCTATTGCATTGCCAAACCGCAACCTCACGAGGATAAAGAGTGAAACGAGAGGGTACCTACTCACGAACTTCGCCAAAGTAAGTTGCCGCCAATGACTTCATGTATTGGGGGGCGGCATCACTAATATTGAAATCCGTGGAGGAAAGCCCACAAGCTTGTTCGAAACTTCGTAAGGCGTCATGGAAACCAGGGCAGAGATACGTGGCAGTAGGGGTCTTCAGGATGGGATGTTGTAGATTCCTGGTTTGTGCTTGTGAAGCCAAATAACAATAATGCATTGTATATGCCATGGTAAGCACACCAAGCCCCCCATCCTTGATGGGGAGTGAAGCAAGACGCCGTTGGGTTAAACCAAAGCCAGCGCTATCACCGACGACTAGTCGACGAAGATAATTTGTAAGATACCCATCAAAGCGTTCAGAATCAGGTGACAACGACGAAGATAATTCCTTGATTTTATTTATTATTATTATTATTTATTTTATCAACATAAGTAATTCAAATTCGATTTCATGTCAATTTATAATATCTGATATTTTAAGTCCAATGTACTATCATATATAAATTTTATATACCATAAATTTGTTACTAGCTTACCCACTCACATAATATTATTAACTGTGTTATTATTCTCATTATTCTTAAGTTGATAGTCTGGTTGATACATTAAGCCTTATGATAGGTGTATAATACACCGTATTTACTATCTAGAGTTTATGCTTTCTTTGCTATTTTTTCTTGTAAATTATGTACTTTATGCGTGTTTTTGAGTTATTAGGTACTCGGGAGACATACAGAGGAAAAGAAGAAGAAATCGTTCACTTTGAGCTGAAAGGGAAAAAACGTCATTTCATAGGAAAACACTATCTGGATCCCGGTAACGGTTAAGGGGCAGCTCTTTGGAGGAGTACTAAAGATAGCCCGCTGTGGTTAAGGGGTGATCATTTAGGGTATCCCTTATCATTCATCAGTGGGTGTAATTATCATTGGGTGCAAGTATCCGTCCAACCCTAAATCAAGAAATATCTCCTCCCAATCATTTGAAACAGAAATTGAGAAAAAAAAGGCAACAACCGCTACTAATAATACCAGATCGATGAAGAGAGAAATCTGAGAGATGGTGAATTCTGTTGTGGAGCAGAACAGTGATGGTATTTATTTGAGATTGATTAATGGCGAGAAGAAATAAGGGTCTGATGTTGATATGAAGATCTGAAGATGTCTGGTGTTAATGGATTTTCGGTGGAAGATTAAGGTGAAGAACGAGATGGGTTTTGCTGTTAGATTGAAGGTTCAGATCGATGCCGATAGGTTCCTGGAACTGAGATTAAAGATGGGTTGTAGCTTATTGAAGAATTATTGTTTGAATCTGGGATAATTTGATTGCAGCTGAAGGAATTGATTTACAAGGAACATGGATTTGGCCATGAAGAAGATGGGTTCGATGGCTGATTTAAATGAGTTTCTGAACTGATTAGGGTTTGATTCAAATCTGAATCTATATTGCAAATGAACCGAAAGAAGAAGTGGAATCGATGGATTCAAGATGAAGAGAAATAAATCAGAGATGGGTTTAGTCTCTGAACCGAGAAATTAGAGATTTACAATGAAGAATTCGTGTTATTGATGCCGCAGATTTCAGGGAAGAACAGTCAGTTGCTGCCATGAATTAACTGAGTTTGCTGAGGGGTTGAATCTCGAGTCTGTGAAGGAATTTGGTTGTTGATTCAGTGGAAGAAGATTAAAGGGTTTTGAGATGATTTGTGTGTTGGCATAGTTACAGATGAATTCGAGAATTGAAAGAGTTCAAAATGGTTTGTATGGGGTCTGGAGGTTTTTACTGCTGTGGAATTAAGCTGAAGAACAAATGGTATTGAATTTTGTGTGGGGTTGGAATTGAAGCAAGATGGTGGTGGTGTTGGTAGAACCCGTGAAGAAGATGTTGTTGTTGGTTGAGCTTGAGCTGGTGATCAATAATGAGATTTGCTGGTGCTATGAAATGGCGGATGTTGTTACAGTTGGTGTTGGTATTGCAGGTGACTGATGTTGCTAGGAAATGGAGGATGAGATGTGTTGCTACCTGGAGGTGTGGGTTGAACTTCATACCAGCTAGGAGTTGCGGCTGGTGTTGCAGTTTGATGGACTGTTGCTGAATGGTTTGTTGAGTTGCTACAAGGTGATACCGATAGTGAATGTATGGTTGCAGAAATGGAATTATCTGTCTTTGGATATGTGAATTGTAGGCGGAGTTGGTGAGTGCCAGTGGAGATGGTGGCTGGTTTATGGGTTTGTGTTGATTCACAGAATGAGGAAGATGATTTGAGCTATAATTAGAAGATGGGCGGGAAATTGCAGTGCAGGGAAGGCACATCCATCATGGTTGGAAGTGAAGCAATGAAGCACAATGATAGTGTAGCAGAAGATTTGGCATGTGCAGAACTGCAATGGCTCAGGCCTGACCTTACTCAGACCAGTTAACCTAGTCAGTTCACCTGACTCATATCTAACTAGGTTTTGACTCGGAGCTTGACCTGAGTTAACTCAGTTGACCCGAGTTGGATAGTTGACTAGTGACCGTGTGGACTTTGTCGGTCATCTGAGCTACTTTCCGGTGACGGATTCCGGCCAACTTCCGGCCAAATACCCAGTTTTTCGGCGAGCGTATTTTGGGACAGAGTTTTACACGGGTTTTCTCACATGGGCTTGGTGGACCACTTAGAGATGGGTTTTGAGAAGACCTAATATTGAAAGGAGTATCCTTTATGGAAATTGAGAAACATATAAAAGAGAATAACCTAATCTCTGGAATATCATATCTTCTACTTTTGTTTCTAGGGTTTTACAACATGATAGAATTTCTCTTTCTTCTTGTTATGAACTCCTTGAATATGAATACCTAATTTTCTTTTGGTTATGGATTAGTTGGATTTCACATAATATGATTCTTTGATTCAATATATTAGTTTTGTCTCTATACTTTATCGTTTATGATTCATCATTTATATTGTTACATGATTTGAATGCTTGTTTGATCGAGTCGCGAATCGGTTGAGTTTGTTTTCATCTCTATTGCTAGATTAGGGTTTGTTATACATAAAAGTGATAGATTCCTGATTACAAGTAGCATGAATATGGTTATATATTGTAGTGATGCATCCTTATGATCATATGTGAACCATAACCTTTGTTAAATCGGATTAGTGCGTTTTCCACGTTCGATTGCTTTGATTGGCCTGATTTCATAGAACTTAATGCATCTAGGGAATTAAACTTGATTAGTGTGTAGTTGCAGGATTTCCCACACTACACCCTTTTTAAGAATCTATGAAAACTAAGTCATAATTGTGGATGAACAAAAACACTTTTATTAATTCACTTTCAGGAAGATTTACAAGAAATATCAAAACTCAGAAGTACAACTTTATTTCTGGAGTTTCTCTCTCCTTAAAATTCTCTCATCTCTCAAAAGTACATCATCATTTTCTGGATCTATCGTGCTCTTTATATAGGGATTTTCATAATGGATGACAGCTAAGTTTTCCTCCTATCTCGGATTTACTTTGCGATCTTATTGCGATCGTCACAATATTTCTTTATCGCAAGCATGATGACCATCGCATGATCAATCATGTTCTTCTTTTATTTCTTTTAGTTTTTCTGTAACGCTCGTGAAATTTCGTTGAAGAGTTATCAGTGACGCTCGCAGAAGTGTTGTTAATATCGCGGGAATAACGTTGTAGCGATATTCTGGTACTACATCTTGCCTCTTCTCATGTCTTTTCTGCGAAGAAGAGAAGATCATGAGAATTAAAAAAAAAATGCGATAACCGCTTATCTTTTCTGCTTTCATATTCTGACACGTTTCTTTGTCCTTCGCAGCTGTTTTCACGAATTTCTTTCTTCCAATAAACTTTTGACACGTCTTCTGTAACCGCTGCGATCTGACCATCCACGTCTTTTCTTTGCATTAATTGCCTTCATCTTCTTCGAGAAATTTCTTCTTCTATAAATACTCTTCTCATTCCTCTCCTTTTTCTCTTTTACTTTCTTCTTCTTTCTCTTCATATTCTCTCTGCAATTATCATTGTTCTTCCGCGAATTGCGCTTCTATAATAGCTGTGATTTATTCCTTCTTTTCAACTTTTTCTTTCATTCCCATACTAAAAAATGGTTGCTGCTGGTGCTAAAAATTTGAAGGCCTTCAATGGAATGTGCGAGAAACTCAGACTTAAAGGTTTTAACTTATCTTTGATTCCAGATCAAGATTCCAAATCAGAACTTTCCCTTAAACTATTTACTGATGACCAATGTTCTCGCGAGAAAATCATAGTATCGCTAGGACAACTTGAAGCTGGTCTTCCCATCCCTCTTTATGATCCCGAGCTTCCGCTGTTTTATCAAATAATTTCTGACGAGAGATTCTCATGAGCAATATACCAATTAGGTGGGGATTGCATCAGATTACTACTTGAATATGCTTCTCGTGGCGCTGGTAAAGGAACTCGCTACCCCAAGGCTCCAAAGAATCCTTTGTTCAAAGATGTCCCCATTGTTTCTTGCGATTATACTGTGGACAATTTTTTTGTAAACTATAGTATTGTCCCTATGAAGAGGGATAGTACATGTTGGGCTGTTCATTTGAAGAAAGAGAAGGTCGCTGGTGACAATGCTCTTATGATGGATATTGACTTTCATACATCTACTAACCAAGGTCCTCGTCATTCTAGCGATGAAAAGTGGTTCATCTTCCCATTAAGTCTTGAAGGTCCTTATATATCTGGTTCTCGCAAACTTCCCGCGAGTCTTGCAGAATATCAACCCTGGGTCTTCAACTGGACTGAAAGATCTAAAGAAGTATATTCTCTCAAATTTTCAACTTTTCATGTTATTATTTATTGTCTTCTTTATATTCTCGCTAACTTTTCTGATTTTTCTCAGATTGATAGAATGAAACTCAGCTATCAAACTCTTAGGAAACCCAACATTCTCTTGGATCTGAGATCTTTTATAGATGAAGTAAGAAATATTTCTTCATAAATTTTAACAATATATTGTTGCCCCTATTTCTTATCTTCATCTGTGCTCGCAGGAAATCGAAGAATTAGAACCACTGCCTCCTCCAAAAATCAAGGAGAAATCTCCAAAGGAACCATCTGGGAAATCTATAAAGGAGAAGCCTACTACTTCTTCTAGGGGAAGATCTTCTGCCCCTCGCAATGATGAATCTAGCGATCATCCGCTAAAGAAAAGAAAAACTCAACCTTCTTCTTCTTCAATTCCTCAAATAATTCCAGAGAATCCCAGTGTTGTTCTTGATAAGGATATTGACGAGGAGTTTAATGTTGGCGGTTTTCCTTCAATAAGAAATTCTTCTTCTTCTGATTCTTCAATGACTCATCTATCTAGGATTTTTAGTGATATCTCTCACAGCATGACTTCTAATGACGAGGATGAAATGATTGAAAAGACATCCCAAGCCCTTGATCAAGTTTGCGATGTTCCTATTCTAGTGGATAATTATTCTCTCCAAGGAATCTCAAGATCTCTGACTCACAGTCTCTTGAATTCTCTTGGTGCCTTGGTATGTTTTCATTTCTTCAATTTGTTCATATTTTCTCTATCGCTAGATTTTAATTTATTTCTTTTCTTCGCAGGTTGGAAGAGCTTCTTTTGTTGTTGCTTCTGACTTAGATAAAAGATGTGTCAACGCTGAAGAAAAAGCAGCTAAAGTTCGCCAAGATAATGTAAAACTAGAGTCTGAAAATATAGAGCTTCGCAAGAAGAATAAACAATTGGAGACAGAAGCTTCTGTTAATAAGCAAAAAATCATTAATCTTGATAGAGCTAATCAACAACTCTATGGTATGACTGATTTCCCATCTCTCTTAATTCCTTTTATTCTATCGTGGCTTATTCAAGCAATCACTTTTAACTTGCAGATATTTATGGTCTTACTGACGAGGCTATAATCTTTCAAACTTTCCCTAAACCTGTAGATGATCATACTCTTCTTACTAGTCTTAATAATTCCTTAAGTAATTTCTCAGATGATAAGATTAACTCCCTCCCCATAGATAAACTTAGATCCAAGTTTAATCTCTTAAAACTTGAACACATATTCAATTTAGGCTTGACTGACAAATATAGGCGCCTTTATTTTGATTCAAAGAAAGAAATAGATAAATTAAGGCAGAAGAATAGCGATCTTATTGACGAGAAGGATCTTGCCATAAAAAAGGGATCTAAAACCTTAGAAGATTTTCATAAAACTCTCCTTGACGTTCAAATGGTCAGAGATAAACTTATCCGCGAGAATGAAGATCTTCTTGCGAGGGAGACTCAAATTCGATCTCGTCTCCTCATTAATAGAGATGATGAGTTTTCTTGGGCTGCGAAGGTTCTTGATAATGCCAGAAATGATTTAGGTGTAAATGTTAGCCTTCAAGTTGAACATGCGACTCTAATTAGAGATATGATTTATAACAGAGAAGGTTATTAGCTAATCTTCTTCTCGCTAGTTTCTTGTTTTTATTATTCTTCTTTATAAAATTTCTAACTTGTTGCCATATTCTTGTAGAAGCTGAGAAAGGTTATCTTGAAAGAATCAAGGAGCTTGAAGAGGAGAAGGATCAACTCGCGAATACTCTTGCTGCTCGCAATAATAAATATTCACAGTTGAAGAAGCAATTTGGCATCACTACCGCGAACTTCAATAGATCTCTCATTGTTGTTCGCAATGATTCTGTTAATTTGGTTTGCAATGACCATGGGATTTCTTCTTCTATATATCCTGATCTTGCAAAAGAAGTACCCGAAGTGATTCCAAATCTCGACATATATGATAGTGAGGTTGAGGATTCTGACGAGGAAGAAAATGATAATAATGATGATGAAGGTGAAAAATCTGGCGAAGAAGAAGATTATGATGACAATGATGAAAGGGAAAAATCTAACGATGAAGAGGAGTCTGATAAAGAAGATGGCGATGGATCTAACTAGTTCTTCCTTTTCTTTCTCTTTTTTTCTGTAACATTGCCGTTAGTTTCTCTAAATTTGAAAATTTCTTTTGCCTCTTTGCTTCTACCTGTAAGAATCAGAAAACATCTCTTTTTCTACAAGTTAATCAATCAATATAACTATTATTCTTTTAATTATCTGCGTGCCTATTTCTATGCAATTTTTATATGATAGATGAATAATAATTTCATCGTTCTCATGCATTCCCATACTTGCCTCTATTATTCATCTGCAATATAAAAATTGATTAAAAGATTAAATAAAAATTTAAAATTTGCCTTAATATTGGCGATCTTACCGTCAATAATAATTGCATGAAATGGCAATTCTCGTAACATCTGCGAGTATTATCGCAGTATTCTTGTGGTCTTATTGTGCCTTCCTAATTAAAGGTCTTACTTTGCCACGCTCTTTCTTTCTTCGACAAAATCGCAGGACGTATTTACATTTGCATGTATTGACCCATTGATCTTGTCTTATCTTTATATCTTGATTGTATTGCGACAATATGACAAGTCTAAGTTCTCTCGCGAGATCAAATCCTCGTGACATTGTCGTCTTACGATGAAATCGCAGGACGTCTTTACATTTTCATGTAAAAACCCATTGATCTCATCTTAACATTGCTCTCGTGGCTTGTTGCCTCTGCATCATTTACATCACGCGACAATATGACAGGCCTAAATGTTCTTGCGATCATAAAGCCCCATGACATTGTCGTCTTAAGATACTTATCAGCTCCCTAATGGAGGGTGCCGCCCTTATCTTCCCCCTGGATGCCCCTTCAAGGAGGGAACATCGGCCATACAAGACTATCTCCTCCCATCCAGATTTACCAACAACCAACTGTTTTAGCAGCCTCTTGTCCTTTATGCCTATATGGCTTATAGTTACAAGATTGCACCCTAGGTGGGGTTTTCTTCAGGCCAAGTGCATTGTAGCCAAGACTTACCAAGGATGGCAAGAGAGTTTCGTACGCTTCGGGCACCCTTGGCTCAACCGTGTACCTCGGCGCCTTGGTCATAATTTTCACTTCTTGGAAGAGACTCTCAGTCGTCCAACCAGGTTATAACCATATATAGTTGGAAATCCAAGATCTCTCTCCCGGATAGGTTTTCTTTAACCCCAACATCTTCATGACTCAAGTTCCAGCAGCGGTATAACCTTATCTCTGAGTCATGTCAAGAGATACCCCCTTTATAACGCACTATTAGGTCTTACATTTTCCTCTTACGAAATTTTATTCGCGAACTAGGGTGCACGCCATAAAGGTTCGTCCCATTCTTATGTCTCTGCGAAATTTTATTCGCGCTTCTCGCGAGTATTGTAACTCTGATAGGATTTCATAACTTTGATCATTTTGGTAAAGTTTTTGCGATTCTTTCAAGCAGAATATTTTGTTCAATTACATATTTTCCAAACAAATTATTCGTAGAGTTCTCTAAGGTTCATCATTTTACCTCTCTACTTACTATTTTATGATTCTGCTTTTGTTCTGCGTTTTGTTGTTGTCTTTTTTTCTGCGAAACGCTCGCCATCAGCTTTCACATCCTCTTTTCGTTCTATTGCATCAATCATTAACCTTTCACATTTCTGTCGTTGCTTGATTTTGCACTTCCAATTGCTATTCTTTTCAGCTCTTTCTTCGCAAGACTTCATATCGATTTCATAACATTTCTTGCTTTCTCCCCAGTCTCCTTTAATAACTCCAACACCTTTTGAATGAGGAAATTTGATACACTGGTGATAAGTAGATGATACACCCAATATCCCGTGTAACCAAGGTCTTCCTATCAAAGCATTGTAGGGTGATTCGATATCTACCACACAGAATAAGATTTTTGAAGATATTCCTTTTAACGGTATTTGCATTTCAATTTCCCCTTTTGGCTTGTTAGCTGTACCGTTAAATCCATAGATTTTGTATGTTGATGGTATCAGATCTTCATCCTTTCCACCCATGGTTTTAAAGGTATGATAGAATAAAATATCAACTGAACTCCCTGTATATATTAAGACTCTGTTGATGGCCCATGAATCTTCAAATTTACTATCATTTTCTTCATCCTCTTCTTGCATTTATTTTGGGTTAATCTCCAATCTCACGACCAATGGGTTATCATGCTGCTCGCCAATCTCAGGTACATCTTGCGCAGTGAAAGAAAGAGTTTGTTTCTGCCATTCTTCCAATGGCGAAGCTCTCGCTATATTCATTATTTCTTTCCTATTCATGTCTCTTGCGAAGACTCTACTTAGGATATTATCATGGAAGTCCTCCACAGTTCTATATGAGTGCACAATGGAATTACAGAACAAGTTTTTTGCTTTAGCCCCTACTTCAATCACAAATGTTTCTGCTCCTTTTACAACATTCACTCTGCGAATTTCTGGTGCTGGCGGTAATTGCTGAGATTGTGGATGTCCTACTAGAAAATGATTTAGCTTCCCCTGATCAATCATTCTCAAAATTATCCTTTTTACATTCCTACAATCATTTATTGAATGGCCATGAAAATGATGGTAAGGACAGAATTCTTGACTTCGGATATTTGGATGGGGTTCTTTCCCCATGTTCCATGGGGATGGTATGTTTTCCATCAAAATGATAGCTTCCCAAATTTTTTCTATGCTAGTATTGAGAGGTGGCATCTTGATTTCTTCCCATATTATCTTCTGATTACCTTGCCCTCTAAAGTTATTCTGCCTTTGTCCACCATAAGTTTCTTGCGGTTGATCGAGTCTTTAAATCTTATTATTTCCACCGCGATTGTAATAATTCTTCTACCTTTCATATTCTTCTTGATCTCGACTGCCCATCGCTACCAATTTTTGTTGGTTATCAATTACTACTTTCTCTTGTTGTGCTTGCGAGGTGCTCGCCACATTATTTATCATTTTAGGGAGAAAACCTCCACTTGCCGCTAGCGAGCTGGTGTTCGCGATTGGATATGATTCCATCTCATTTTTTTTCTCCTCCAAAGCAATATATTATTCCTGTAGCTCTCACAATTCTGTCATGGTAATGGTATTTTTTATTCTGAAAATTTGAATGTACAGCAAATTAGTCGCAAACATTGCATTAATGAAGGATAAGATCGGGTATCTTTCATCCACTCTTCCATCCATCTCACTCAACATTGATTTCCACCTTATGGTCAAATGCTTCAAACTCTCGCCAACTCTCTGTTTTAACCCAAACACATCTTCAATACCTGGCCGCGATGAATTGTTGCTAATATACGCTCCTAAAAATGTAGCTTGTAAATGATCAAAAGAAGTTATGGTATTTTTTGGTAATCCATCAAACCATTTCAACGCCTCTCCAGTCAAGCTAGATGAAAAATACTTTCACAGCACAGCATCATGATTCTTCCACTGTAGCATACATCCAACATAAGCTTTGACGTGTTGAACAGCACAAGTAGTTCCATCAAAAATGCTGGTTAATGCTGGTAAATTGCATTTTGGAGGTATTCCTCTTAACTGTACTTCTTGAGTAAAAGGAGTTCTCGCAGCTTCTTCAATAGCTTCATCAAGTTATCTTCTACCTCCTTCTCTTCTAGTATTTATTATTCCTCGCATTTCTGCTAATTCTCTCAATATTTGCTCGTTTTAAGCTGAACTTTGATCTATTGGCCTATTTAATGTTGTTTCTCTTCTTCTGCGTTCTTGTCTTTCTTGTCTTGCGAGATTTTGTGTGTCTTCTTCTTCATCATCACCTCGTCGTTCTCTGCGATTTTCTCTTTCATCTTCCTCTTGATATCGTAATTGCCTATCTGCTTCTCTGCGAATTTCTTCATTTCTCCTTATTTCTCTTCGCTGTCTCTCTATTCCCCTCTGTATTCTATCATACTCCTCCTGAATATTACCATTGTAGCGATTTTGTGTACGTATCCTTTCTCGATTTTCATGATTATTTTGTCGCACTGCTTCTCGAAATTCATGTTCTTCTATTTCTGCCCTTAATCTTTCTCTCTCGCGGGATAAATGTGCTTGTTCAGCATAATGTCTCTCAATTTCTTCTTCAATCATTCTTTGATTTCTTTGATTCTCTCGCCCCTGTAATATCCTCCTTCCTCCTTCTGGATTTTCTTCTTCAATTTGGTTGTTTCTTCTTTCTCGACTTCTATTGTCACGCAGATTATAGCGATCTCCGATTACCTATTCTTCTCTATTTTGCATTTCTCTTCGAGTATTTTCTCCAACATTTCTTATAGGGGAAATTTGCCTTGGTTCTTCTCTGAATGATCATGAATTTGATTTAACAGTACTCCTTGATCTCCTTCTTTGTAACCTCAAATTCTCCATCCTTAGCTCATGATTTTGCCTTGTTAAATTCGCACTCTCTTCTGCCTCTAATCTTCTTTCTTCCTTTATCCTTTGTCTCAAATATACTACTTCATGTCCTTCATGAATTAATCCTCCATCCAATTCTTGATTTCTTTCCTCTTCTTCTTCATTTCTCAATTGTCGATTTTCTGCTTCTTCTATCGAATCCAACCTCCAAGTATGCACACTCACTCTATCATAATCCACATTTCTATCTTGTGTTTGTGTTTGTTGATTCGGCTGTTGAATTGAATTTTCTGCTTCATTTCTCATTCTATTTCTTCCTGATCTTATCCTTGAAAATTCTTCCAATTCACATGTTCCCTCACCTGCAAGTCTTTTACTTCTTCTCACTGTCGTTGGTGGTTCTGATGTATTTCTTCTCCTTCTAGCCATTTCTCCAATTCTAACAATTTTTTCAAATCTTCAAGTTGCAATTTGAGATTTCTTAGATTGATTCTCCCTGTTTCTGGACGCCAAAATGTAGTTGCAGGATTTCCCACACTACACCCTTGTCAAGAATCTATGAAAACTAAGTCATAATTGTGGATGAACAACAACACTTTTATTAATTCACTTTCAGGAAGATTTACAAGAAATATCAAAACTCAGAAGTACAACTTTCTTTCTGGAGTTTCTCTCTCCTCAAAATTCTCTCAGCTCTCAAAAGTACATCATCATTTTCTGGATATATCGTGCTCTTTATATAGGGATTTTCATAATGGATGACAGCTAAGTTTTCCTCCTATCTCGGATTTACTTTGCGATCTTATCGCGATCGTCACAATATTTCTTTATCGCAAGCATGATGACCATCGCAGGATCAATCATGTTCTTCTTTTATTTCTTCAATCGTCAATTTATTTCAGTTGTTCCGTAACGCTCGTGAAATGTCGTTGAAGAGTTATCAGTGACGCTCGCAGAAGTGTTGTTAATATCGCGGGAATAACGTTGTAACGATATTCTGGTACTACATAGTGCTTTTACACGTTAGGTTTTTCTCTTAGATAGAACTCATACTCGCATCTTTTAATGCGTTTGTTGATGACAAGAGGGAATTAGCAGGATATTCTTGTGATCAAGGTATTCTAGGGCCATTGATAAACTAGAGATTAAATATCAATTCTCATTATTGTTTTGAAAGCATATTCGTGAATGAAGATGAATTCTTAACCAATATCTCTTCTATTTGATTTGTTTGCTTATTTCTTTATTTGCTTTTATTTTATTTTTCCTTTACAAAAATCAGAAAATCCCCCGTGTTATTTATAGGAAACCGAAACAACTTGACAACCTAGACCTCTCTGTGGGAACAATCCTTTCTTGCCCTTGCTATATTTATATTTTGAGTAGTAAGAAAGTGTAATTTATTTTTGACGCCTACGACAGCGATCACCTTAATCTTTTTAAATATAATTCTACATCCACATAAATATATAATAGATTTTTATTTATTCATATTGAATTCGTATATTATATCTTGTTTAAATATTGACGTTGGTAATTTAATATAATTTAAATTTGAGTCTACCCAAAATTTATAATATATCCTCATAGATAATAATGTGAAGTGTCTTATTAATGTACGGATTTATTTTCTTTTAATTCTAATATTACACTAAGCATCAGAATATTATTATTGTTATTTCATGTATATTTGTTTCATTATTTAGATTCACTAGACCATAATAGTATTTCACTTTATACATTAATCAATAATTATTTACAAATCATAATTAAAGATAACTTATAATTAGATTAAATATAACTTATAATTAGTTTAATTTACAAATATTAAGCGTACAATAGCATTACCCATTTCCCATAGTTATTTAATCATACTTATTATTTTTATTGTTATATATCTTTATTGAAATTTTTGCTAATTTAAGTTTATTATGATAGTAATTGAGAAAAGCGAACATTACTTATCCAAATTATTATTACTTTTATTATCATCTATAATTACTACTAGTTACTCTTACAAATATTATTAAGATCCAAGAATATTATTAACATTTATGAAATTATAAATTGTTGATTTTATGTATAAGTCAAGGTATTCAATAAATTTCTACATGACATTCGATCAATAATACTAAACTTACTAATTTTTAGTATTGAATTGTATACGTGTTCATACATTTTAGAATAATTATTATCAAATCCTAAAGTTATTGGTGTACCCTACAATTTTTACTTCATTACAATTACAAACAATTAACAAACAAATCAATCAGATAAATCTTTTAATTATTTATATCTTTTAGTGATTAAGATTTATCTCACAAACCCAACCCAGTTCTAAACTAATCTAGTTAACTAACTGACACTAGCTATTTCTATCATTCCCATATAAGATCTAATAATGAGCTCTGATACCAACTTTGTAGCGCCCCTAAAGCTAGCAGCTGTCTAATCCAAGAGATTAACAAAAAAATGAGGCACTAACGATCTAAATCATTTACTTAAACATTCAATTAAGAAATCTGCTACAAAACTTAACCCAAAAACTAGCCCCACTCTGAAATACACATAAACAAGAACTCCTCTCAAATTTTACATATAGTAGTAATTTAGTTTTCAAATAGATTATACAACATAATAAACATAGTAGAAGACTCAACGCCACGAAACTTCTGCTGCACAACTCTGATCTGTCTCTGAAACTGAAAGTGGAAATGGGTGAGCACGTCATCCCTAAAAGGGGTGCCCAGTAGAAATAACAACTATCTTTCAAGTAATCATTAATATGACTCGAAGACAATGCAAGTTTTATCGAAATTCAGTAATACAAGGAAAGACAATAAAGCGTAACGTATAAACTTCTTCAAAGACATTCATAAATAACAGTAAACATCCATGTATGAGATGTGTGTTGCCGCACATAATGGAAGAATAATATTGCGGTGGATCGCCCTAGCCATAATAATATTGCGGTGTATCGCCCTAGCCATAGAATACTGAATATATATAAAGGAAGAATAATATTGCGGTGTATCGCCCTAGCCGTGTAATATTGCGGTGTATCACCCTAGCCATATAATACTGATATTGTGTCGGCACACATCTCATACCACACAGAGCACACAAAGATATGCATGAATTTAACAACACAAAGATTGATTTGTAAAACAATAATGAATACAAGAGAGTTCGTTATCGATTCCCACCTCTTTTGATGACAAGCCTCGCCTACCTCGAGATCCATGATCCATTAGTTCATCCTTGAATTAGTCGTTGTTAATAGTCTAACTGTTAATCATACAAGCACTCTAAAAGTTTAGCCAAAAGGCTCACACAAGAATCATACAATTCTATCTAATGGTTCTAAGCCCATTATAGTATATTATTCTCTATCTTTAATATAACTAAGAGTTTACTAATCCAATTAGATTGATTCTATATCCCATTAGATATGTCTTATGAATATATACAACTTTGTAGAAGGAACAAAATGCTAATTCGGACCACATGAAGTCTAAAGTATCATACTAAGGAAACATGGCACTAAGCCTAAGTCCAACAAACCATCCCTTTAATCTAAGGCCTGGTCCATCTGGGTCAACTAACGGTCAATAAATATCAACGTCTGATCATAAGAATTAAACTAACAGTCAACGTCTAAGTCTAGGTCCAAGTCCAGTCAAAGTCGGGTCAAAAGTCCAACTCAGGTCAAGATCCACTGAGTCGAGTCTGGTCACTGAGTTAACTCAGTCACATACACTAAGTTAGATAAGAATCTAAGTCAGACTGAATCTGTTCAGTCATACAGGCATAAGGTTCAGCCTGAGCCACAAGCACAAGGCAAAGATTCTACCACACCTGCAACTCTAATCCTAGTTCAACTTCACCAACCTGATTCTATCATTTGATAAATACATAAACTATTCATTCTAACATAATTATATAATACAATACAATACAATTATAATTTAAGCCTACCTGCAAAAGCAGAAGCAAGCCCCAAAGGAACCACTAACAAATCCAATTACCCCATCCATTTCATACTCCACTTATAGTTCAATCATCTTACAACAACACCAACATCTAAGTCTTCAACTGCCAGTTATCCTTGTAACAACAATTTCATAGACTCTATTGCAGCTCAGTTTCTTAGCCAATTCACTTCTACATAATGAACATCATTCTCAGCATTATAAAACTTCTTACTTCAGCTGGGATTAAGTACAATCCTAACATCCACAATACAAAGCCTTGTAACTTATTAACCACCACCACCTGTAGTTGCATCTCAACATCATCAACTCAACCCATTCAAACAAACAACACCATCAGTTCACTCTATCTTGACCTAAACTACAACTACAGCTCATACCACACATACCACCATAAAGAATTCAACCATTCACTGCAGTTGTTGTTCACAATTCAACATCTTCATATCCACAATTATAGTTCCATTCTATAATCATCTTAATCTCAGTTTATTACATCCTTATCAACATCCATAACTCATAATTCATTAAATGAGATCAAAAATCTTTAATGAGATATTAAGAAGTAATTTACATCAAAAAGACTCTCTCCATCAACTGAAATCAACCCCTTCTTTAGACCGATTCGAATCAACACATCACCATCTAACCTTTCCACAGCTCATCACGACCAATTCTCAAATTCTTCACTCCAACAGGAAGAAAACCCTAACTTCCTGATTCAACAACACCACCGATTCACCTCATCAATTACACAATAACCCTTTCGTTCTTCATCTGTTAGTAACTCAATAAACCTGCTAATTCCATCCAAACCCCGACTCAAACTGAAACCCTAATTAAATTCACAAATCTTCCTTTAAGTTGATATTCAATTACCAAATCCTCTTTATGGTCTCCAAAACGAAAAACCCATCATTTATTCTTCAATAACTCCATCAATTTCATACTCGAATAATCTTCAGAAACCCTGACTTTATGATTTCTCGAATCGACTTCATCCTAATACCAAACAACAACAACAACAACAACAACACCATAACTTAATTCCTGATTAGACTCTTCTTATCTAGATCTCAGAATCCTATTCTAATTCTCAAAATCATTCGCAGAAGAAGGGGAACGGAAGAAGAAGAAAAGAGAAGAACAATGAAGAAGAAGAAAATAGAATGAGAGTTATCCTCTCGATTTGGGTTGATAAGATCGACCAAATTTGATAAGGGAAAGCCACAACGTGTCCTTCTTGTATCCAAAAGCATTTTCCCGGAAATGACAATTTTACCCTTTAAATAATTTTGATGTTTTCTTCCTCATCCGATATCAGATTCACACGTTCGAATAGTACATTTCGCATAACTTTTCGATATCTAACCGATGGTACTAGTTTTGTAACTAGATCATAGTTAGATTAATTCCTTTTAATTATCGCTCGTGTTAAACTAATCAAGTCATTATCTGCTAAATCGTATCTTGACTAGTCTAATAGCGTTGACGAGCTTGAGGTTCCTTACAAATATATTAGTTATTAATAATAGATTCCGAGTACTGGACCGAGTTTTGGTGATTTCCAAGTTTGAACTTTTTGCTCCTTGCTCCCCAACCGAGTACGACCGAGGAACCGACTACTTTGGTTTTACCAACAGAGAAAGATGAACTCTCTGCTCCACTACATTTCCCTAATGGTAGGAATGTTGTTTTCGAAAGAAAGTATGACTCCCCCAAGTGTTATGTAATATATATTTTATTTTTATGTCTATTTTGGACTTGGACCGCATGAACCTTAATTTTCAATTTATCTTATCTTTGTTTTTTTGCAAATTTGTGCAGGATCAAGGTCTTGATGTTATTTTAGAATCTATGAACATAATAATCTTCTTCCAGTCTCTTGCTGTGGATATGGAATGCCTTTCCATGAAAGCAGGTATCTAGTGTTTGCTCATAAACCAGATATAATGTTTTTTCAGATTTCTTAGCAAGTGGTTGAAATATTAAAGCATTATGTGTGCCATCAGGTTCTTAGAAGTACTCAAACACTTCTCTTAAGAAGGGTGACTTGTACCGCTAAGCAACGAAATATGGATTAAATGGTTTTCCTTTCCTCAAGGTCTTAGATGATGGTAAGATGTTAGCTTCTATATCCATCCTTTGTTAAAAGTAATATAGTATCTTTCGGTGGCCGATGAATAAGCAATTTCATGGCGGGAGATGGAAAGAATCGTTGATGTAGGTTGGCTTCAGGTTTTGTTGGTTGGTGATATTTTGCTTTCCGTTGTTGGTGGTTTTGCAGTTGTTGGAGTTTCTCGTGGTAGTTTCAGTGATAAATGCTAGACTTGTTGTTGTTGATGGTCGATCTATTGCTACTTGAGATGATGGTGGTATGATTATTTAGGCTTGAACATGTACTAAGTCTTTACAAGCTGCATATATCCTGTGTAGAAATGGAAACAACTACGTCATGTGCAGAGGGTAATGCTTCATCTAGTATTTCATTCATATCTTCAATTTTGTTGACCATCTTATTATTAAAGTAACGAAACCCAAGTTCGTTTGAGGATGAAAATAATTCTAGTACTTTCCTGACATTTTTCATTTATATTTATTAGAGTTGTTACGTACCTTTCGTGTGCTTGTGTCTTTTATTCATTTGTTTAAATCCTTACTATGTATTAGCAGTGTATGAGTTTAAAAGTATAATAAATTTGTTTTCATCTTTAATTCGGGATAAATTGGCCGAAGAAGTCTGGGAAGCTTCTCAATCTAAGTCATGCAAATCTATTCGCCCCAAGAGCCACAAAGGTTTGTAAATATTCTTGTTCTTCTTCCCAGTTCTCACATGTTAGACGATGCAATTTTTAGTTACTGCCACAACGACTTGTTTTATACATTACTATCAACCTTGCCCCTTACTATCCCAGTGTCGATTTTAAGCTAATCTGTATATTCTTTGAAGTCTGTCAACTAATGTAGCCATCGTGTCAGTGGGAAATATCTGATAGTGTACATCTTCTATATCTTAAAAGTGTTGTCTCAAGGTCAGTTGTCGTAATTGGTATATTTACAAGTTCGAGATTTTAGAGAAAATAGACATCTTAACCAGTTTTGTTTGTTTACTTAAGAGAACATGCCAATAGAAATGTTTAAGAATTGAAAAAGTTGTAGTGAACTGGTTTTCGGGTGAACCGTTCCTTCTTATATAGGTTCACGTAATCTCATAGTGATCTAGTTAGATAATTCATTGTTTTTTCTTCTTGTCATCCGCCACACCTTTTGCAAGTGATGGAGAAAGGGACCCTCTTGGAATAGATTTATATTCATTTTCTTATGTTTTGGGAATGAACATTTGATCATTCTTTCTGCAGAAAAGATGGTATGAAGCTGGTAATGTCAAGGATGTATTGGTTCACTATATCATGTTATCGTGCCAAGTGCAGAAAAAGAATCGAGATACCTTGTACCATCTATGTTTGTTGTTCAAGTTAAGAGTATGGTTAGAGGCTATTTGAAACTTGGGCAAGTCCTGTAGTGTGCCACTATTTTCTTATCGATATTGATATAATCATTAAAGCTAGGACCAAATACTGTGAAGATATTTTCAATATCGATAATATTAATACAAATTTAGCTATTTTACTTTTTGTTCTGGTAGCATATTTCACAACGTATATAAATGTTGCTTAAATAGTTATATCCGTTACATTAAGTCTAATTAAAGCAACAGATGAAACGTTGTTTTAATTATTTTAAGCAACGAATGTAAATGTTGCCTAAAATTTGTGATGCCGTGTGGGCAATGTAAATAAGCGTTGCTAAAATTAATAGCAATGAAAATAAACGTGGCAAATATGGGATTTTGGTGTAGTGATAAGCATTATGGAGAATTAAGATGCCAGAAGATTATCAACGAATAATTGAACACAAAATATTAACCATTGTTAGTATTATAGAGAAAACCTTTCCAAAAACTCTTTTTGTTCGTTTATCAAATTAATCATGATGTATAAGAAAAGAAAAAGAAGAGATGAAATGAATAAAGAAGATTATAACCTTTGCAAGGCGTAAACCATAAAAATTGCTAAAAATAAAATAAAATAACAGTGATTACATATACTATAATTACAACTAAAAAAAAATAATACCAAATAAGTAAGGTCCACCAATAACGCCCACAAATACGCCCATAATTATTTGTCTGTCTATTAATGATTTAAAAAAAAATAAAAATAAAAATTAATAGTATGTGATGGATAAAGCTTAATTTAGTCTTGCTAAAAATTTCAAAACATAAAATCAATCTAAAACTACTAATTTTAATGATAGACGCATTTATTTGTTTATTTTGATCTCAATTACATAAATTGTTAGTGCTCATTTTTGTGCTTATTTTGGTATTTGATGTATTTGTAGGTATTTTTGGAGCAATAACCATGTGTGAAAAAATTAGCTCGAAAAGTGGTATTTGGACTCCCGGGAGAAAATTACTAAAGGCACCCAGAAGATATGTTAAAGGCACCCATCAGTTGGATAAGGGGCATCACATTTCCAAGGTAACGGCTATTGGCACACCGTACAGGATAGGGGGAGGTCATCTTCAACATTTGAATTAATTTTTCTGGTGGGAAAATCTGATTCTCTCCCGACAGATTACAGTTGGATTTTTGAATGGTATTAACGAGATTCAATCACTAGATTAAGTTATAATAGGCCTTCTACGCCCAGACAGGGATGATATGTGTAATTTCCTCGATTATATCTCGGGCTAGAATTCGAGTTGGATTGAAACACATGTGAAGAAAAGTTACGGGTCTTTGTACGGTTTGATTCTTGGTAATCTAGTTAGACTAAAGGCCAGATAAGATTCCCTAAGATTTGTATCAATCTATTGGAACATCTCAGAAGCGCGTGAATCAAATAAGGAAAGTGAAAAATTCGTGACTTCCACAAAAAGAAAAAGAGAAATTAAATCGGGGTTTTAGGGTTGTTTGCAAGGTATAAATAGGTTGCTCGATCAATCTCTTGTGGGGACAATTGAGGTTTAGAAGAAGTTAGGGGAAGTTTAAAACACCACAGAGCCGAGAAATCGAAGTTGCAGGAAACCGGTTTATGTTGTTGCTGAAGAACACAAAGAACATTAGACACATTAGAACATTCTTTTATTCTACATCATATCCCTTCTATCGTTTCCTGTAACAATTCTTTACTGCAACAGTTCTCTGTAACAGTCAGTTTGTAACACCGATAAACGTTGCAAACTGTTTGCTTTATTAGTTTCCTCTTGTTTTTCACTCTTTTGAGCCATGAACACCTATTTTGAGCACATGAATAATATGAGGAGCTATACCCCTTAGTTGAGGCGACGGAGGAAGCCATTGTTTCATGAAAAGTGGTATATTTCTATTTTAATTAATTTTTGCAATTTCTTTTATGATTATTTGCATAGAACTAATATTGGAAAATTGATTTTTATTGAATGATTGTGATTCTTTTTGATGGAGCATGCTTAGTTTTCAACTTTCGATGTTTCATGCTTGATGTTTACAATTGTTACTTCGAAAATCTACTAGAGACAATAAATTAGAATCACTTTAAACTCAAAGAATTGCATGAATATTGATTAGATTGAATCACTTAATTAGTCAATAGTGGAATCCTGAATCTCGATGCTTTTTTATTATCTTGATAACAACTTCAATTTGAGTTTTCTAGTTTTCTATTTTGAATTTGAATCTAAAATCGAATCTTCACAAGTTCGAGAATCGAATCCTTTTTACCACTATCTACAAATCACATCATTTAACCCTACATCTTATATTTTGGACTAGACATATACATCATCTTATCGATGGATCTCCGGAAGAAAGAGGGTTTTAACATTTGAGAAATTTCTTGTTTAGTCCAGAAAACCCGACCCGGGTAACTGGCTAGTCCAGCGGGATTAAACATTTATCCTATAGTCCAAAAAGGTTTAAACATATGTAAAGTTACTAGGCTACCCTCACTCACTCTTAACCGTCTCCTCCCACTACTTCCTTCTTCATTCTTCTCTGCAATTACTTTGTTCTTTCTTCTCGATCAACATTACCGAAATCAAAACAGCAAAAACAAACTAAACCCCATGCTTAATCTTTACAAAAACGATCAAGAACCAAAAAATGACATTCAAATCTTCTTCATCGTTAACCTAGAAAAACCCTAATCCTTCCAGAAATTTTCAATCTGAAAAAACTGGTTCTCAAAATAGAAATTAAACGAACAATTAGAGAAGTAATTACAGAAGAATCTCCTTTACCGGCAAAAACAAGAAAGAAAACTGCCGTTGATTCACCAACGGCAAAAATAAAATAAAAAAACCCGCTGCAAATTCACCAAGAACAAGAAGTATGTCGAAATCTTCTCAATCTGTTACTCCTTCGTCAACAAAATCGAGTAAAAACGACGGTACTCCACCACCATCAGCCGACGACATCCTGGAAAAAGGTAAATATTCAAGTGCATACTAATATGTACTATTTTTTAGCCATATCTGTAAATAAGTCTGCATATGCAAACTTATGGTATGTACTGATACTTCTAGACAAATTATTGAATACATATATATACTAGTCTGTATTCAACAATTTCTGTTTCTTCTAGACAAATTGTTGAATACATACCAGTCTGTAGTGTTACTTTTGTTGATACCAAGATTGAGAAATGTAATGTTGGTAGATTAACAATACCAATATGTAGTGTTTCTTTTGGGATACTAGCAAATAAAAAGGTAAACACATATCAGTATGTAGTGTTGGTAGCTTAACAATACCAGTATGCAGTGTTGGTAAATTTGCATGTGGAAAATATGATATAAAAACCTTTGATCATATTTTTGGACAATACATATCAATATGTGGTGATATTTGTTTGATGTTTTTATCTTTTTGAACAATACATATCAATATGTGGGGACAATACTACTAAAGAAAAAAAGGCGAAAAAGGCAGATAATCTTTCACCGCAAGAGAAAACGACGGTACTCCACCACCAGCAGCAGAAGACATCCTGGAAAAAGGTAAATATTCAAATACACCAGCAACATAGCTGTAAATAAGTGGGGATATTTGATTGATGTTGTTTTTGGTTTATAACAGCAAAACCCAAAATAAAAACAGCAGCAGCTACTCATGAAGCAAAAGAAAAGCACTAGCGGTTACTACTAAAGCAAAAAAGGCGACAAAGGCAGATAATCTTTCACCGCAAGAAAAGGTGGAAAAAGCACTTGTCCTGAGAGATGCTACTCCTTCACCAAAAGCAAAGGGGGGGGGGAGCAAAGCGTGGGAAAGCAAATGTACCCCTGAAAGAAGGTATGTTGTACAACTGCATATAACAAAAAAGCGTATGACCCCCGTAGTGATGCATTGTTGTCTTTATAATTATCAGTATGTAGTTATAAATACCTATATGTTGTGGTATCTGATATGTACCATATCAGCATGTAGTTGTTTCTTGTTCATGGTAGATACATTAACTACATATTAGTATGATATATTTGATATGTTATGTAATGGTTTTAGATTCTTGATATGTTGTAGGGGAAGAGAAGGGGAAAAAAGCTCTTGCTCTGAGAGCTGCTACTCCTTCACCAAAAGAAAAGGGGGGGAAAGCAAAGCGTGGGAAAGAAAATGTACCCCCGAAAGAAGGTATGTAGTACAATTACATATAATATGTATTCTTAATAACGAGGGGGCGCTGCCCCATCGACCTCCGTACTGATATTTGTTTACGAGTATGTAATAATGTAGTTGTACCAGTAGAGATCTATCACCTTTTATGTCACCAATACCAGTATGTAGTGGTATCTGATATGTATCTTTGATATCAGTTATTACTACATATCAATATCTTTGATATCTTTGAACATATCAGTAAGTACTGATTGTATTCTTGTTACAATGTCAGTATGGTTACACTACATATCATTACATATCAGTATGTAGTGGATAGATGCTTAAGTTACAATACTGACATTTAATATCAATATGTAATACGACACTACTGGTGGTACAGACTGACATGTAAGATCATATATCACTACAATACTGACATTTAATATCAATATGTAATGATATAATTGTACCAGTAGAGATCTGTCACCTTTTCTGTCACCAATACCAGTATGTAATCTGATATGCACGCCCTCCGTTCTATTTTAGATGATGTTTTTGGAGTTTTCACGTAGATTAAGAAATGAAGAGAGATATGAAGGTTTTCTATCTATACCCTTGAGAAAAGTCTTCAAACATTAAATGTTATTAGTGCATTTAAAAATAAACTTATAGTTCCAAGACAAAATGTAAGGGTTTTATTAGTAATTTTGTGGAAAAATATGAAATCTTTCAAGTATTATGGAACAAAAAAATAACCCTAAAACATCATCTAAAATGGAACGGAGGAAGTAGTATGTAATGGTATCTGCAATACCAGTATGTAGTGGTATCTAATATGTAGTTATGATTACAAGTATGTAGTTATTATAATTTTCAGTATGTAGTGATGAATACCAGTATGTAGTGGTATCTGATATGTACCATATCAGCATGTAGTTGTATCATGTACATGGTAGATACATTAATTACATATTTATATGGTATCTTTGATATGTTGTGTAATGGGTTTAGATTATTTGATATGGTGTAGGTGGTAGTAAGCGTAAGAAAGGAGATGCAAAACCAAGAAGTTTATACCGAGCCGGTTTCAGGGGCTTGTGGGGTCTTGTGAACACTATTAAGAAGGTTCAAAAACTTAAGTTGAGTAGGTTGCAGCTGCGCCTGATATCATCATATGGTAACCTTTTCCTAATATTCTGCCACACAAGTTTTGATTTACAACATTGGTTGAAGATTGAAGAGGCACTCACCAAAATGATACACTGTTACGTGAGCGGTGAAGATCCAAACCTGCAAAAAGGAATTATTAGTTATGTTAAGCAACTGCTTGACACAACCATTAGATATACCATACACCCATCTTCCACTACATACTTATATACCATATAACCATCTTCCAGTACATGTAATACCAGTGTATAGATATTACATGCCCTCGACCCCCGTAGATGGTGAATCATATCAGCATGTAGTGGAAAAGATGGTTACATCACAATCATTATTGTAGTATTACATATCACTATGTAGTGGAAGATGGTTCCACTAATAAGGGTAACTGACATGTAATATAAGTACTAGGAATATGCTATCAATACACCAATACATATCAGTATGTAGTGGAAGATGGTTCCATTAGTAAAGGGTAACTGAGTATGGTTAACCGCGTACTCAATAAGGGCAGTATGTAGTAGTATATGAATATGTATCATTAACTATATGTAGTATATGAATATGTACACAGTATATTGTTCCTAAAAAACTATATATGATTTTCCTCAACAACAAAAAAATATATGAATAAAAAAACCAGTTACCTTGATTGCCATTAAGACATGTTGCTGCCATGAGACCTCCTCTAAAGGTTCCAGTGAGAAATGTACAATCACATAATATCATGGGTCGACATAGTTTATATCCCTCTCTACAAGCTCCAAAGCAAACAAAAAGTCTGTTGAATCTTTTTGTAGCATCATTGAAGTCGAAATCAATAAATGACCCGGGGTTTGTTGTCCTAACAACATTCACCCACCAAGAAAGATCAGTGTAAGACTCGACATCATTACCAAAAATCTGTTTATGCGACAACTCGATTGCATGATATGCGTGGTGATACTGAATGTCGATCCCGCCACCAACTTTCATATAATCTATGATCTCTGCTGGTGTTATGCGAGGGTTATGCCTGACATACTCATGAATTAGACTGTTCATGAGTTTCTTTGTAACTCTTGGATTCTTCAACATATAACCACCGCCACAGATGTTCCTTCTTTCATATTCCTTTATCTTAAAAATATCAATAGAACTACCAGTGGTAGTTGCGTGAAGCTTCCATGAACAACCTTCCACGCTGCATACGGAGGTGAATCTCTCAAGGCCATTCTTATTCTTAATTATCTCATATCCAGTTCTCATGCATTATTTTTGGTATGTTATACGAACGACATCAACACCACCATAGAATAATTGTTTTGTATCATCAAAAATCTTATCCTAACCATCTGAGAAAAATGCTTTTGGGACCTCTTTATCATCTTTCAAATAACTGTTTTTTGCACTGACAACTAAGTCTGCGTTACTGTCGACTTCCATACACCTAGAAGAACTAAATGCACCAGCTGAAATTACATCCACCTGCAAATCAAAGAAAGCCGATTGCTTTGCAGAATGTAATGCAGCAATTCCCTGGAGCGTTACGTCGGCAAGAATATGAACTATTGCTTGATTCTGGATATAGTTAACCAGAATAGTCGCTGGAGTCAACCAGCTCCACATATTACAGATGCAAAAATTCAAATCCTCTAAAGTTGAAAACGATGTAAACAGATACGCAAAATGGTATTGGTTATGGTATACATGAGAATAGATCGAGAAATCTGGTTCGGGAGCAATGTCAGACACGTTAACCCTGTAAAAAAATGATCCAAAAATCAACTAAGTCTCTGAATGGATATACGTTATACATACTGATATGCAGGATATATGCAGTACGTATTGGTATATAACATGTAGAATAGATAACATATATTTTTCAACATATCAATATGTATCGTGCCTATGAATAATCTAGGAATTATACATACTGATATGTATTGGCATCTACTGTATTGCATGATACATACTAAGAGAGCAGGTTATATGCAGTACGTATTGGTATGTAACATGTAGAATAGATAACATATATTGAACAATATATCAATATGTATCGTGCCTATGAGTAACTATGTTCTATATATTTTGAGAATCATGATCATATAAACAGACGAACTGCAGCTATATCAAAAAATAGAATACAAAATTACTACACAATCTGTCGAATAAAAGAAACCTATATCAGATTTGATATCAAACCTATATCAGATTACAAAGAAACTAAAAACGGAACAACAAAGAGAGAAAAAGGTGATTACATAACATACCTTGTTCAAATCTGAGATTAACCTAATTCAAATCTGAGATACCTAATTGAAATACACAAAAATCACAATGTAAATCGAACGACGTAAACTGAAATAAACAATGTAAATCATCACAATACTAAAATCATCAAAGAAAGATAACAATGTACATCACAGACAATACATTGATCAGAATAGAACTAATTATTGATCATGATTTCAAGAACAGCATCAGAGGAAGATACAACAGCAGAGGAAGATGATTAAAAGTAAATACCTTGTTCGAATATGAGATGAACCTAATTCGAAGTTGAGATAAACCTAATTCGAAGCTGAGATAAACCAAATTGAAACGAAGAAACACAAAAATGCAGCAGCAGAGAAGCGATCGACTTGATTTGAGATGAAGAAAAAAGAGAGGAAAGAAACAAAGGCGGGTTTTGATTGCTTCAGTATATACAGTTGCAGAAGGGTATAATAATAGGTATATTGGAAAGTGTGATTTGTTTGAATCTCACGTGCCTGGACTAGAGAATAAAAATTCTGGTCCAAAAACATATTTTTGGACTAGCGGATAAATGATTTCTGGCACTGGATTAACCAGTTAACTGGGTCGGATTTTTTGGATTAACTAGTAATTCCTAATTTTAACTTAGATTCCTTGCAAATTTCCACTTTGTGGGCAAATTTAGTATCAACAATAGTGTGAACCAACACGGGCAGAACTTTAATTTAACAGGCTGACCAACCGACGTTCTAAGAATAGCCGGTAAATATGTCATTGTCAGCTAATGAATGCATACATTTTTAACCCCATGAAATATGGAGTAAAAGAGTAACTAAGTGACTGCTAGGACTATAAAACAAACCATAACTAGAAAGAAAACGACATATCATTGCTGATGATTATGAGAGCTCCTGCCTGATGATAGACTGCCGCGGGAATTAAAGGACCAAAATCACTACAACTGTCCAGTGTAATAGTGTAGCATGAGAGAGGGGAAATCAAACTTGCCCTCGTACATGCGTACAATGGCAAGCAGCAAATATTATATACCCTACGTACTTACAATGTAATAATATGCAGCACCCCCACCATTAGTACGTACGGATGTTATATAGATCTGCAACTGAACCGAAACATGCAAATTCTGTACATTGCTGACGCAGCGAACGTATGCATATGTTTTAGTACCCTCCCATCCACCAAATTGTTTATAATAACAACATTGGCGACCTTGTGTAAATGTGTTGCTACTTGTTAGGCGATCAAGGAGATCCAAGTCTAATTCATTTACCTTGGCGTCTGAAAGGATGATAACTTAGTAAAATTTCTATGTCAGATTAGAGTCTGGAGCAAGTGTGAGTTCAACCTCCATAGCAATGAATGCAGTTTAGAACGACGAGCAATAGTCGGTGGATTTCCAATATTTGTAACTTTAAACACATGAAATGTGAGGTAAATGAGGAGGAAAATGATGATCGTTAAAACTACAGTATCGAACAATCTACAACCAGAAAGAAAATGATATGTCATATATATATCTGGGAGTGAGAGCTGGCCTGCTGCTTAACCTAACCGCTGATGGCGGGAACAAAAATTGCAGCAACTGTCCGTTAATAATGAAGAAGAGGACAAAGAACTAAGGGTCTTATCGATATAGCTTTACCCCACTAAGGATGGCAGGCGCAACAAATGTTACACCTAAAATGCAGTAAGATGCAACATTCCCGCCTTCTGTATTTATTTACTAATGCGGCAAGCACCTTGCATTTATATGTTCGGGGCCTTGGTTCTTACTTGCGTTTGCGCATGCAAACCTCCATAATTCTTTTAATAAAATTTGGCAGCATGTACTGCATTCAGTCTTCAATTATTGAATGAGCTCTACCTTGAAGTGTCTAAAAGGTAATTTTGTTGCATTTATTATTGGTGTATTGGGCAAATTTAGTGTCATTTAGATACTAAGAAGGGTTGGATATTTGGTTATTTGCATTTAGAGCTTTAACACAATCCACATAACGGCTCCTCAGTATTGGTGTATGGATAAGAAGCTTTCTTCTTTAATTGATAAAGATCCTAGCCATGACGAATTGCGAATTCATGTCACTGCAATATACACCCAATGCCATGATACTACACATTGAACTATTGATCAAAAAGAATAAATTCAACACCCAAAAAAACCTAGCACATTTTGGGGCTACTCCAACGCAATTAGGAGCGACACAAAAGACAAAATAAATTAAAAATACTTATATGCCCTTTTATAATCGGGAGGTTAGTCCATAATCGGTAGTTTGGGGCAAATCTATGTTCGGTAGTTATATGAACTATTTTGACTACCGATTATGGTAAGATTTCGACAAAGATTATACTGTATAATCGGAAGTCATGATAACTTCATTTACTACCGATTATAGGCTCAACCAAAATTCAGAAAAAAGAGGAATTTTGCAAAATCTGATTTTGGGACTACTCTATATTCGGTAGAGTGCAGACAACGTCTCGTGGAAATATTTCGGTTAATGAATTTGAAAACCTATTCTGTTTTCCAGAAATTTTTACAAAACGTGTATGTTCCCATAGGGTTTCTTCATTATCGGAAGTCATGATAACTCTGATTTTGGGGCTACTCTATATTCGGTAGTTATACGAAGCATATTGACTACCGATTATGGTAGGATATTTGCAAAGAGAGTCACTGTATAATCGGAAGTCATGATAACTCTTCATTTCTTACCGATTATAGGCTCAACCAAAATTCCAAAAAAAAGAGGATTTTTGCAAAATTTCATTTTGGGGCTACTCTATATTCGGAAGTTAAATAACCTAAATTCCCTACCGATTATGGTAACATTTTTGCCAAAGGTCTACTGTATAATCGGGAGTCAAGATAACTCTTCCTTTCTTATCGATTATAGGCTCAACCAAAATTTAAAAAAAAAGAGGATTTTTGCAAACTCTGATTTTGGGGCTACTCTATATTCGGTAGTTATACGAAGCATATTGACTACCGATTATGGTATGATATTTGCAAAGAGAGTCACTGTATAATCGGAAGTCATGATAACTCTTCATTTCTTACCGATTATAGGCTCAACCAAAATTCCAAAAAAAAAGAGGATTTTTGCAAAATTTCATTTTGGGGCTACTCTATATTCGGAAGTTAAATAACCTAAATTCCCTATCGATTATGGTAGCATTTTTGCCAAAGGTCTACTGTATAATCGGGAGTCAAGATAACTTTATTTACTACCGATTATAGGATAATCAAAATTCAAAAGATTTATGATTTTATTTTAGGGATACTGTATAATCGGAAGTCATACAAACTAAATTTACTCCCGATTGTTGATTACCTACCGATTGTAAAGGGTAGTTTGGACATTAAAAAAAAACGCCCCAAAAATAACCTACCGATTATGGCATATTTTTTCGTTTTGTGTCGCCCTAATTACATTGGGTCGCACCAAAATGTGGAAGGCAAAAAAAAAACATGAAACCATATATCAATCTAATGATCTAAATATAGTATCCTTCACCTTTTTCAAAAAAATATTGTAGCACTGAAGTAGTGAACTAGTTTGTGGATGTGTACGTTTTCTTGTATCAACACAGCGGGTCCATTTCAATGATCGGTTTTCAGGAAGCTAATATGTGGGGTCAGATAAGAGTGGTACCATTTCCTTCTCCCCACATGCTAGTCAAAAGATGGACTGTTGGAATCCTAATATAGAACGGAAGTGCTACACTTCCACCAACCGTTTCCACCATTATCTTCCCCCATTAGGTGGCTTCATCCACGCCCTAGATTCTACCCATTTTGGTCACCATGGGAAAATAGGGGGTCCCATTATTATTGAAGTCCACCAATGCCTGCACGACACATAAGCGGTGGAAAGGAGTGGGGGAAGGCATCGGTGGACATATAGCATTTTCGAAGATGCAATTGCACATAAAATGCGGAAGTGTTACCCCCAGCTCATTTCCCCCGTTACGTGTCATCGTTCTTAACCATTGATCCTGGATTGAGATTAACAGGGGATCTCATTATTATTGGATTTAACGAACATATACTTAACACATAGGCGGGGGGAAAGCATTGGGGGACACTAGTGGGAGAATGGAAGCATTTTCGCATAAAATGAGTCATGTGACAAGATTTCTGCACATCATCCATCCATCCAAAACATATACTGATCCGCACAGTAGAAACTAGGTAGAAAAAGTAACAAGGACTGTTGTTTCTAATTTGTTTGCTTCGTTCATAATATTCTTCTAAAACAAGTACAACAGATAATTTTTGGACCATTAACAGATATGTTCATGCTACGTACAAATAAACTATGATTAGTTTCGAGTTTCATATGTTTAATGTACAGTAGCCACAGCTAGAAGAGCAGAAATCAGATATCATTTTGGAGTTTGGACCACTTATCCTCCTCATGGATAAAGTTAAGTAATCTCGTCTACAAGACTATTATTATCCACCCATATTAAAGGAAGAAAGAAGCCAACCGACACACAGTATGCTAGCTATTTCCTAGTTTCATCGTCAAACAAAAAAAGCATGTAAGAATCAGTAACACTGCGTTCCTCTTGTAACATTTCTACACATACGCAGAAGAGAAGCATGGATTTAGACATGGAAGTGCAAAAGTGGACGGTGCACACGTTTTCTTTTAAGCAAAAGTAAGAATACAGTATGAGCAATTGTATATTGCTGGATATGCATCATGCATCTCCAAACTGCAAACTGTGATCATGACAACTAGCCTTAAAAACTTTACCATTGTATATTGGAGTACATGTTAGTGTCATGATCACAGTTTAGATGAGGCATCGTGTATAGAAACCCTTTACAGTAGTATAGTCATCATCATCATCACAGTTCGTGTAAAAATGGGGTAACAAACATAAAACAACGGAAAACTCTGGATATGGGACAATTATTATTGTCCAGATATGGGACAATAAATCTGGACCTTTAATCATTTTCCTCTTATCCCATTACTAATCCCGATACTAGAATTATTCTTCTCTCCACCGTTAAAATTGTGTCATCTTATGTCCAAGATTTGGACCATTCTCTGTGTCCCGGCTGTAGACGCTCCCGTAAACAACTTGCACTGACAAATAAACATCTAATTCAGTGTAAATGGCCATCATCATGATCAATCTCGTAACCAGAGTAAAATGTAACTTCCATTCAGTGAAATCTTAAGCAGCCCAAGCTAACATTCTCTTCCACCACCACACTACAATTTGTGCAGCAGATCCAATGCAAAGTGGAAAATGAAAAAGAAAAATGGACCACCACGTGCCAACTTGCAACCCCCCACCTTATTTTTGGCGTATAAATCCTTTCTCTTACCGATCCTCGACACGTGTTCGTACCTATCTATCACACAATTTGTCTCCTTCTTACTCTCTCTCTCTGAATAAACTTCACCATCTCTCCCCCTAACTTCGTCCTCTCCGCTGTAATCAAAATATTCTCTGTATTTTACCCCACAAATACTACAATACAGTCGCATCACCACCAATACAAAGACCCCCATTCTTTACGCCCAGGATGAAAAAAATATCATACGGAAAATCTCTCCGCTCCCACTCCGGTGGTGCAAGCGGAAAATTGTACATTTTACATTTACAATCAGTAAGTCACAAACTACAAATGAATTTAATGGGAGGAAAAAAATAAGAAAATGTAAAAAGAGAGGAATTTGTATTTTAGGGAAACGAAAAAGAAACTGACTAAAAGAAGTAAATAGACTGTACCACTAGAGAAGATGAACCCAAACAAACAAATAGTAAGCCAGAATAGAAAAGGAACTTGACAGAGAAAAAGATGGACATGGATAGAAGAAGAAAAGAAGAAAAAACCCTCGAAATCTAGGGCTACAAATCCATGTTTCAATTTTTTCATTTATTATTTTTTTGGATTTTTGTTTTACAGAAGCTTCTCTGAATCTCTGATCTGGTTGTATATCGTACACAAATTAAAGCTAAGCTTCTTCTTCTTCTTCAGATAATAGATACGAGAGAGATTTGTACAAAAACCTAAAATGGAAACAAAAACTACCTAGAATTTGCAGAATTTTTTCATCAGGTTAAAATATTAAATTATAATAATAATAATTTAATTTCTCTTTTAAGTACTAAATTTACTAGTAGTACTACTTATTGAAGATCCAATTTTAGTTGGTTGGTTTTCATTCTGTTAATCGAACCCATTCATAACGACCTTCCATGGGTAATTCTCTTACGAAATCGAAATTATACCTGCAGCCATAATTGAACAACGAAAACTCAGAATTACAACTCATTTATCAAATAGTGCACAATTCTGATACGAAATCTATAGTTTAATCTAATCTTTATACCTTTCAGAGAATCGCTGCTGTTCTTTTTTCTCTGCTGCTGAAAAGAAATCATCAATTTCTGATTCTATCGATGCCATCCTCTCTTTCATAGATGAGGATGTTTGGTGGTGGGGTGAGGATGTTATCAGACGCCTCTGTGTGGATTCCAGATCTCCTGATTCTTCTGTTGCTCTTAAATTACTGGAAGGAGTTGTCTCCCTTCTGAAATTAAACATGGATGAAAGTATTTCAAAAATCATATCAGACAAACAGCACATGAATGGATACATACTGAATACGAATTCTTATAACCAAAGAGGATTAAAGAGATGAGAATTGAAGAAAAGGATGAAGATGAAACCAACTTTTATACACTAGTATGAGAATTTGAACCGTTAAGAATCTTTTCATTTAAAGGAATGAATTTAAGGGGTTAATTAAAACCTTTTTCTACAATCAGAAGAATACGTTGAATTATCCATCAATTCAAAACCTTCATCACCACCACCCTGTAAATTTAACAAAAATGATACTAATTAATACCACCAGCAACTAAATTGGAAACTGAAATTTAATTAAATTCCAAAATTTGAAATATCTACCTCTATTAGATCTACAGCAACTGATGATGAGGACATTAAATTCTTCTTATTATTAACAAGCATGCTTGATCCGTTACTTGAACACCGAGAGTCAAAGTGGTGATGAGAAACATTATCTGCTACTGCTGATGAAGAACACGGAAGTAAACGGTGATGAGCCGCTCCACAATTATCAGAATTCTTATCCCCGTCTGAATTATTATTACTAGCAATTGGAGTAGTGATAGTACTCGGTTTCTCAGAGAAATTAGTGATGAAAAGCTTACGACTACGGAGTTGAAGAAACGACTGTAATTCATGACTAGAATCTGTAGTAGAATTAGTAATAGTATTAGTACCAAATTTTCTTTTCCTTGCTGTTGTTGTAGTACTAGTAGTTGCAGTAGCAGCAGAAGCCATGGCAGCTAAGGTTCTAGCTCTAGTCCTTGCACCTACTTGTTCTTCTGAAACTTGATGATGATGATCATTACTACTTATTCTTGCCTTACATTTCCTCATGTACTTCCCCATTCTTATCAAACTTCTTCTTCTTCTTCGATCCTCCTAATTCTAATTTTTTGTTGAGAAAATTTGGGTTTTTTTTAAAGTTTTTGTTTGAGATTAAAAAACAAATATATCTAAAAAGAGAGAAGGAGAAAGGAAATGGGAAAGTTGATTCGGTTGAATCGTTTTGGAATTATATATATTCTTTTTCTTTGATTCCGTTAACAGTAAACGGAAATTTATAGAAACGGGAATTTCATGACGGCGCTGTTATGTTAGTTGTAGAGTAGATTGTCACTTGTTATTTCTTATCGGAGTAACACTTCCATGTGTCGAGGCTTTGCTTTGTGGTGAGAAGTTGGAATCTAATTAGGTAAATAATTACGAGTAGATTTGTGTTCGTGTAACAAATATTACACGTGCTGTTGATCTTCTTTTTTGTTGGTGAATGTGGTTTGTTTGTGCTTTGAGAAGTTATTGCATGATTATATTATCATCCAACTAAAACTGCAAATGGATATTACCTAAATCACTAACTGAACTATAAATCATTTCTAGAGTGTAAGCATAGATGTGAAATTGTTTTATGGCTTTGTTTTGATATGAACGTAACTTCTTGTTCTTTCTGCTTATGGCGCTTCCGCAAAGATGCAACATTTGGCTATGCAGCTTTTTTTTTTTTTATAGTCATGATGCATCATGATGCAAAATATTATTTGGCTTCAACGCTTCCTCGAGAATGCATCATGATGCAATTGTATTATTTGGTTAAAAAACAAGAAACGGAAAATGGATCTCCTCTAAAAAAAAGTTGATTCTTAAAAGTTAAACATGGACGCTACTGCTAATTAATACAAGCAAATTACAAGGTTAGGCATGAATATTGATAATAATAAATATGATGATTGTCCGGTATTTTCATCATCGTTTGTATCGGAGAACATCGTGATATGGGATAATTCTTCTCCTCATCATATGGTTTGCAGCCAGTTAGGCGTGGTTATAAGAAGAAAAATGCTAAACCAAAACAAGAATTTTATTAGAAAGCTCATGAAAAAAGCTTTCAGATGAATCACTTTGGCGCTTTTTCATATTTTTTTTCTTTTTTTTTTCAGTTTCTTTTTTCAGGAGGTTCTAGTTTTATGTCCCTCTTCTGTTTTCGTTTTATGTTCTTTTACAAATAGATTTGTTTGCTTAAAAAATTTATAAATCATTTGTAACTCACCGCTGAACTGATAGTCAAGGTTTTAGATTTTAGATACACAAAACAAAAAACAAGCTGCCTTTAAAACACTGACATACACAAAAAAGAAAAATCAACCATTAGTTAGCTAATATGAAAATATTATGCACTTAAATCAAAGACGTTGATAAGTTGTAGACCACTAACACCTCATTAGATTGCATTTATCACGTTAACGCCATCTGAATATACTGATTGAGATGGGAAGCAAATCCTGAGAGTCAATAGGTGAATACTATGATTCGAGAGTAAGCGTGTTACGTAGTATTTATTATATATATAATGGATAAGTGATGTTGGTTTTTGTATTTAAATTAGATTGATTGTGTAACTTGTATGTTTGTCTGTTTATTCGGTTAAAATAAGGTGTGAGAGCAGTTAATGAACTGAAATATGAATGTTTGATAGATTCTTTCTTGACTTTGATTACATTCTAACGTAATTATGGGAAAAAATTGTCTAATTATTCATGCGCTTTACATGCGGTATCAAAAGCACTTTGTTGCAAGATAGGTATTTATTTTTGTTTTTCCTCATTTGTTATTACGTCGAAAAAAAGCGTAATTCTGAGGTAATTTGGTCATAATTTGCCATGTTTATTTTCTTTAAGGTCTATAAAAAATGAAATACGTTTAAAATATATCTTAAATCTGATTTTGTTATCCCAAATTTGGAATATATTCATTTAGATTTTGTTTCTTCAAAATGACTAATAAAAGTAGTTTTGATTTGTCTTTTTATCATTGGAAATTAATCTTTTCAAAGGTGTATTAATAAAGTAAGAATAATACTTAACGATATCCATTACTAGATATTTCAAAGTATAAAAACTGTCAAAGTCAGTCGAAAAAAAACTTCAAGATGTAATAAATTTTCCAAAGGTGTTAGGGAGTTGCTTAAATTATAGCATAAAAATTTGGATCGACGTAAAATGAAAGACAAACACGATTCACATGTAAATAAATAAATAAGTAAAATATGCAAGATTTAACGTGATTAAAAAGTAATAAACATTGTGCGTATATATATTATCTGCATCCACCAAATCGGCTACGGATTTTCTTTATCACTATGAAACCACTAAATAAATAATTATACAATTAACATTGACGATTCAATCAACAAACTATGAGTCAATATTGTGTTGATCATAAGTCATAAATTAACTTTATTAATTGGGGGATATGGATTTTAATTGGGGGATATGAATTACTTCCCCCAACCATTTGTGGCTGATAAGGGGTGTCTTTTGGGTGCGAAAAATACCAAAACACCCTTTCATTAATTAAAAAACATTATGAAATTACTATTTTACCCTTTCTACTAAACATTAAAATCAAAACCCAAAATCATATATCCCCCTTCTCAAATCGACTAGTCATAGGGTTAGGTTTTGAATTTATTTTTTTCTTCATCGTCTTCTTCATCGTTCATTCTTCATCGACGATTAATCGTTGAATCAAAAATTTCTTCGTTGACTAACCTACCATAACCATGCCTCCACGAAAGAAATCAAAAGCAAAACGGAACACTAAATCGATTGCTCAACAAACACATGAACAACGAATCGAGAACATTGCTCAAGAACTAGAAGAGGAAGAAGCATCCAACTCGGATGATCAACCAATCATGGCTTCTCCGAGAAGGTAAGTGTTTTTTAGCTCATTTATGAATGTTTGAATCGATTTGTAGCCATGGGTTTAGGTTAGAATCACCAAAATTCTTTGAAACTGTTGAGTTATAGAAAACGAAGCATTCAATCTTAGTTTGAATACCAATAGGTTTAACTTCTGAACTCGAAATATCTATCGGCGTACGATAGTAGTTGAACACCATACCGGCTTTAGTTCCTGAAAATTAGATTTTAGGACCGGCATTCGAATTGGGTTGAAGGCTATTAGGTAGTCAACTAAAAAAACACAGAATAAAAACTGAAAAACTTAGGCATTATATCTAGGTTTCGTCATTGCCGGTTTTGAAATACCGGCATCACGTAGTTCAATTCGTGTATGCCGGTTTGACACTTGAAACATTTAGTAAGAAAAACTGAAAAACCGGCATGCTCGATATTTGAACATATATGCCGGTACATGTTACGTTTTAAGAATTTCAATGGCGGTTTACAAACTGTGATGACTTTTCTTATGTTTGTTTCGTTTGCTTATGTTATAGGTCAAAAGCCAAAGTATCGAGGAAAAATAAAGGTCCTATTCTCACTAAAAAAAGGAGAAAGGACGGTCTTGATACTCCCCAGTCCCTGCCTCCCCGGGGGATAGATGCGGGTCGTAACTGTTTTGTATACCCTCTTAGTCTTCTTTTCATATACATAACCCTTTCTCTTATGGCTATTCTCCTTGTATTTTCCGCTTCTCTCACAAACTATCTCAAAACGAACATCTGAATGTTGACTATTCCTCACTAAGACACACATGTTCTTAAGAGCCGTCTCTTTTGCCCAAGCAATTACTTCCTTTTCATCTTTTATTCCCTACATAAGAATGAGAGATTACAAATAAATCCCAACATTAAATTGTAAAAACTAGGTGGAAGACTTGTTTGGTAACATACCCGAGGTATTTTATAGTGTTCCGACGTATCCCGATGGAGCGGTTTGGAGTTTGGTTGATCGTTGTACAGAATTATCTAAATGAAAATAAAATTGGATTAGTTAAAACCCGGCAGTGTCGATTAGTAAATTAAAGTGCGGTTTTCAAAACCGGCCTACAAGGTAATTGTCATTCTATGCCAGTATTAAAACCGGCATTGTTACAAATTAACTTAATATGCCGGGATATAGTACCGGAATACATAGATCAAAAAAAGGAATGCCGGTTTTTAAGTTCAAATTATAATTTGTTTCTGTATGTTTTCCTATTAAACCGGCACCATCGACATGCAAGGATATATGCCGGTATCACAAACCGGCATGGTGGGTCAGGTACGGTTAGTGCCGGTTTAAGTATTCCATACAATATTCGGTGGTTGGTAAAAAGTAAAAATTCAAACCGGCATGCAATCTTGGTTTGAATGGTACGATAGTATGTTCTTGAACAGTTGGGGATATTTTGAACCGGCATTCCAATTTGTATGAATACAATGCCGGTTATAGAGGTTCCGGCATGGTATTCATATAACGAGCATCTTGGGTTTTCGCTTTTTTCGGACAGAAATGGCGGTTTAGAAAAAAAAAACAAATTTTCGACCTCTTTGAAGCATTACCATGTGTTGGGGATGCTTGTATGTTGAACATGTTTACTTTCTTGAGTTGGTTCTTCACATAACTCTTCATGGTCACGAAAATCGTGATCCAAGGGTGTTGGTTCATCATATAACTCCAATTGGGAGGTGTTATCATTAACCGAAGATTGAAGATATGATTGTTGTTGTAGTTGAGCCAAGGATTCAAGAAAACTGCAAGTCTCTCTTCAAATTCATCTTCCATTTTCAAAAAAAAAAAAATTCTACTCTAAAATTTTTTACCTCCTTCTACCCACAAAAATTTCAAATAAACTCAAAAAAACTAATTATATCCCCCAAATCATTAAGATTTTACTAATCTTAATTAGTAACTAATCCTAATTAGGGAGGGTTAGATTAGGAAATAATAAAATAATTACATAAGGGGTAACCCAGCTAGGATATTCGGATCCCTATTTTGTCCTCTAGTGATATCCCCCAATTAAAATCCATATCCCCCAATTAATTGTTCTTTTATAACTCAACGAACGACATCTTCAACTAAACAAAATAATTCTTGCAACATTATTGTATATAACAAGATGATTTACTTATAATTTCTAGCATAGACTATATATCTTCCACCTTCAACGAGCAAGACAACATTCTTCTTACAAAATGATGTTTCATCAGATTTATAACTAATACTTCATCAACAAGCTATTATCTCCAAAACCATAATGATATACTCTCTCCGCTCCAATGAATGATCTGTCTCTTCTCACCATACTTCACCAATAGAGGTGGAATGGAATCCCTCGCAATCTTATCTTAAATAACCTCATGATAAAAGTCTTATTGTTTAATAATCACACCATTTCTCTCTATGCAAGCTTTACCTCCCAGAGACATGGGAAACAAAAACCTTAACATATTTTTCTAATTAAGATTGGGAAATCCCTCAAACCTGGAAGCAAAAAATAAGACAACTCTAAATCTCCATAATTATATTTTTCAAAAAGACCATCACGTAACTGAATCATAATTCAATTGCTCATGAAACCTTTGAGTTACATAATAAATAAATCCAATACGCAACGATGGTTTTCAAGCACCATAATAGGGTTTCTAAACCAAATCGCTCCTAGTCAAAGATTTTTTTTTTTAAAACTTTTACAAAAAACACATACGACTTATGATCGATCAATAGTTGAATTCTGAAAACAATGTTGTTGTTATTATTAAGTTGATTCTTTCGATAGTTTAGAGGGAAATATTTAAAATTGCACCTATACAACATTCAAGGCAGGGCTATTCAAGGGAAAGGGAATTTATGCAATTAATATTTGAGCATAAAATAAGTTATTTGTAACTTATGTATGGGCTTCTTTGCAGTTTGGAAACTTGGTGCTTCATGATTCTACCTCTGTAGATAATATTTATGATTGGATTAACAAGTATTTTTTGTCCAATAATAACCCGTGCTTCTCTGTTTTAACCACATCGTGGCGTCTATGGAGGGATAGATGTTTCCTCATATTCCAACAAAAACCACTTAATGCTTTAAGTACTGCTATACTTGCATCTAAACTTATTAGTGATACTAGTGAATACCTTACTACTAGTAGCCCTAATAATCACTCTTCATCAAGTCAAGTGTATGCGCTACCATCTGATAAAGATTTACCTCATGACTATTATATGGTTTACTGCGATGCTTCTTATGATAAAGACACTAATAAATCAGGTTTGGGTATTGTCATTTTCAACCAAGCAGGTGATTGCAAAGGATGCAAGACAGTCACAGGGCAAGCCATGAATTCCGAGTAGGCTGAATGCTTAGCCTTACTTGAAGCTACGAAAAGGGTTAAAGCAAGATGCTACAACAAAATATGCTTTAGAAGTGATGCTAAAGATGTTATCTCTTTTCTTAACAAAAGTATAGTTCAGATTAACTGGTTTAACAACTTTATTTTGGAGGATAGTCTCCTTATTTTAAGTGATCTTAGTTTTGTTAAATCTGAGTTTGTTAGTAGAAATTTTAATGGTTGAGATGATAAAGAAGCTAAATATAGTAGAAGGTTCAATGTACCAGGCGAATGGTTGGACATAGATCCGTCATTTGGCCTAAATATGATGTAATCTTTTTACATATCAATATATCTTTCTTTCCTAGCAAAAAAAAAATAAAAAAACTATTAAAGCATGAAATAAGTTTTTTTTTTGACGAAGGAAGGGCAAATTTAATTAAAAACAAAGATGTCACCAAGAGTGATACCAAAGTTACAAAAATAAAAAAATAAAAAACAAGCCCACGAAGGAGCAAACACAAACAACCCGAAAGAAAAACTTCAAACCTAAGCTCCAAAAGAAAAAACTTAGGAAACTTGACAAACTAGAAACCCCAGAGACTGGAGAAAGCTAATCAATCTTCAAAATCCTCATTTTCATGTTGAAACGAGCATTTGACAGCATCAATTTGCTCATCATTCTCGGTGTCAGGGTCGAAATCTCCCAAACCATCATCATCCTCAAAGGGCGGTGCTTCCATCTCTGATTGAGACTTAGAATTCTCCAATATATTCTTACACATAGATCTCATCAAAGGATGGTCAGAGATACCCATCAATTTGTTAAAAGCGATTTGAGAATCTATTTCGGCATCAGTAACAGAGATAGTAGCAGACTTAACTTGATTATCTTGAGTCAAACGCCTAGAAGAAGGGGGGGACTTTTTCTTCTTCTTCTTCTTCTTCTTTTTCCGAACCGTAATCCAACTCAAATCTTCTGGAATACTCTCCTCCGAACTCACCTTCATATTAGAAATAGAAGTCACCCTTGGAGTTGATAACCCATTTGTTTCGGTAGAAAGTAAAATTGGGCGTTCCCCTCCTCTAGAGTCTAAGTATGCTTCCAAAGACAAAGCAACTGCAATTGTCGATTCAGAGCAAGGTACATCTGAATCTAAGCAGTTCTCCACTGTCACTTGATCCTTATTGTCTTGTTGTAGACTATTATCCTCTTCCCCAATAACCCTCTCATTACCACCTTCTTCATCTACCCCAATTAAAACTTCCTTGCCTTGTCGATCATCTTCTTTGGTTTCTTCTTCTTCTTCTTCGAATCCGTGAAACCTGTTATGAGATTCAAAACCCGGGGGAATGGCTAGATCAGCAGATGAGGTGCTAGCATCTTCCACAACCGGTTGACCATTATCAGGATTAGCATACGGGTTCACTGAAGGAATCTCTAAGTACTTCTCATTTTTCTTTTTGCCGGTGCCTTTCTTTCTTTTAAAAGTTTTCCACTCACCAAGCACCTTTTCTTGTTCAGATTCCCTCTCACCATTCACATACATCTCTGCACATGGATCAACAGCAGAAGACGATGCTTTCAGAGTAGCACCCCCGCTCAACTCATTCTCACATAGCAGCAAGGAGGACTCATTATCTTCTTCATTGCCTGCAATTTCACTCCCATTTAAAGTAAGAGCATCATCCCCTTGCCCAATAACTTCACTTTCATGCTCTACCTGTGCAATGTTCGTGGCGACATCCTCCACCTCTACATTCTTTGTAGCATCATTCCCAACTCTCTTTTTGACACATGGAGACCAAATTTTCTTTTTAATTTTGTCTGATGTTGGGCAAGATCCCCTAGAGTGACCAAATGAAGAGCAAACATCACATCTTGGTGGCTTCCAAGAGTACTCCACGGAAACTTGAAACTCAACTCCATCAAAAGATATTGGGATGCAATCTGGATAGTTGAAATTTACCTCTATTTCTACACAAACTCTAGCAAAGCTCATCTTAGTTCTAGATATCGTGTGCTTGTCAGCGAGTAAAGGAACCCCCAAGTAGCTAGCTATCTTACTTATCCCTTTGGCATTCCATAAATGGATGGGGATGTTCTTCAAGTTTAGCCAAATAGGTACAGTCTTCATCCATTGCACTGATTGTTCCAAAAATAAGTGCCATGGTTTGATCAAAAACAGTTTGTTTGAAATGAAAACTGACCCAATCTCCATTGCAGCGAGTCTATCTTCTTCAAGGTCAAATTCAAAAATGTAAACGTTATCACCGTTCATAGTCACACGAAATTCCCCTTTGAGTTTCCAAAGTTTTTTCAGAGCAATCTCAACTTTAGGAAAGTAAACTCTACTACCCACAAAATAGCCAACAAGAAAAGATTCACATTTCCTAATTTCTTCTGCAAAATCAGTAGCATACATTGCAATTTTCTTACCTTCAATTAAATTTGGTTTGTGGAAGGATAATTTGCTTGTAGAGGCATCTTCACAGTCAACCTTCTCATCAGTGAGCACTGATTTCCATTCTGCAGGCTGAAATGTTTCAGGTGTAGCCCCATTTAAAACCCCAGTTGAAGTAGCACCATTTGAAGAAATTGGTTGAAGAAAATCTCCCCCTAACAACCGATCCCTTTCTCTTTCTCCAATTACAGAGTCCCTACCATCAGTATTTCCTCCAGCCAAAGCAGACGAAGGATTTGATTTCAAAGGGGGGAAATCCTTTAACCCCAGAGAAACCCCTGAATCCATAGCAAACGGGACCCTTCACGAATCACAGATCAGAAAGAATACCTCATACTAGAAAACCAGAAGAATATGAACATACAGAGCCCAATTTTTTTTCAAGAATGAGAACCAAAATGAGATCGAGATCCAAAAAAAGAGAAGCAGAGGTTGAAAAATGGAAACTAAAAGCAGATCGAGAATCGCTGAACTCCTTTTCTCTACCTAGAGCTTTGAAAATGGAAACTAAAAGCAGCAGACCGAAACTAAACTAAAACATGACCACTAATTTGCAAATTAACGCAAACCTTCCTTTATTGTCGAAATCCAGGAAAGATTATGATGATAAACCGAAACTGTGGAAGCGAATATTAAACAACATCTTTTATTGTTTGCATATGAAATTGATACTTGATACGTGAAGGAGGAATCATATTTTAGTCCCGTAGTTGTCGATCTGTCATCCGGATCTTGTTACGAATCGATCCGATTGATGGAGAAATTTCATCGAAATAGCTTGATTGATTTTTGAAAAAGATACTGTTGAAGAGATACTATTTGGGAGCGTCTCTCTCCTCACCAATATCGTTCAAAGCATGAAATAAGTTGTTTGTGTAACTTATGTATTAGTCTTAAAGAGAACATACCCTGTTACGTTGCATTGAATATAATAGATCATTATGTCATCACCATGCACGAGTAAACCGAAGTCACCATGCATGAGTAAACCACGGGCATTTGATATACTACCTCCGTTTCAGGAAAAGTGTTACTTTCATTTTTTTTCATTTTAGCCTAAAAATAGGCTAAAATGAAAAAGTGAAAGTAACACTTTTCCTGAAACGGAGGGAGTATCATTTTTCTTTAATAAGTGCATTTCCGATTGTTAGTTATTTTCAACAAGTAAAATCAACAACATTGATGTTATTCCAATTTTGAAAATAAAATAAAAAATTTAGGGTATGTTATAATGCATATTTGTGTCTTTTATCAAAGCTGACATTATTACATTTTTGCAAAAGGCAGGTTATACAGCATGTTTATGTCCTTTATCTAAAAATATTTTCTAAAAGTACAAGCATAGATTGAAAAAACTGTGAACCGGTCTAGTAGCAGTTGGAGAGGTTGGCGGATTGATATAGCGGAAAGAGTTCAGCCAGATGTGAGATGAGTGCGGGGTAAAAATGCATTCCCGCGTCCTGTGGTTTCATGCATCCTCCGATGCTCATTTGGTAAGAAACTGATCTTGAGCACAATAATCGTGCGACTGAAATAATTAGTGTTCTATTAAGCAATAGTCTTGGCAATTACCACTCCCTTGCTTGACTAGATCTACCGATACGAATCATTATGCAGTGAACAACAAAAGAAAAGTTAATTATCAATATCATAATTTAACGATTTTAAGACATGTGGGTGAATATTATTATTTTTTTGACATGTAAAGAATGTGATGCTCAACTGTCTTTTATCTATCGACCTGTCGGTGAACATTTTACTTTTTTTTTGGTCAATTTTGACTGCCCAAAAAAATAATCCACTTAAACTGCCCCTATTTTAGAAAACATTTATTCTACCCCCATTCCGTTTATTTAGAGGTTAATTCACTATTTGGGCCCAATTTTTGTACCTGTAAAGACCTAAATGCCCTCAACCCATCGGATAACCCTAGTTAATCTGTTGATCATCTCGATAATTTTTTGACGGTGGTAGATGTAGATTACGGATACAGAAAAGAGAAATGTGTACCTAATTTTTTACGGCAAAACTACTGTACCTAAATTTTTTTACGGCAAAACTATTGTACCTAAAATTTTTCACCAAAATATTTTTACGGCAAAACTACTGTACCTAAATTTTTGTGGCAAAACTACTGTACCTAAATTTTTTTACGGAAAAACTATTGTACCTAAATTTTTTCACCAAAATTTTTTTACGGCAAAACTACTGTAACTAAATTTTTTACGGCAAAACTACTGTACCTCTATTTTTACTGCAAAACTACTATACCTAAATTTTTTTAGGCCTTGGTATTTTCCTTCAAATGATGTCACCAAAATATCCAATAAGTTATTAGATGTTTAGATTTATGGTTGGATTTAATATTTTGATATTTTTCAGTTCCTTCCTACGTAATCTGTTGGATATCCAAAAATTTACGCAGTTCTTTCCTACTGTAACTAAATTTTTCAAAAATATTTTTCAGTTCTTTCCTATTTTTCAGTTCTTTCCTACTGTAACTAAATTTTCCAAAAATATTTTTCAGTTCTTTCCTATTTTTCAGTTCTTTCCTACTGTAACTAAATTTTTTCACCAAAATATTTTTACGGCAAAACTACTGTACCTAAATTTTTGGATACAGAACTATTGGAAATTTTTTGGATATCCAACAGATTACATAGGAAAGAACTGAAAAATATCAAAATATTAAATCCAACCATAAATCTAAACATCTAACAACTTATTGGATATTTTGGTGACATCATTTGAAGGAAAATACCAAGGCCTAAAAAAATTTAGGTACAGTAGTTTTGCCGTAAAAATAGAGGTACAATAGTTTTGCCGTAAAAATTTTAGTTACAGTAGTTTTGCCGTAAAAATATTTTGGTGAAAAAATTTAGGTACAGTAGTTTTGCCGTAAAAAATTTAGGTACAGTAGTTTTGCCGTAAAAATATTTTGGTGAAAAAATTTAGGTACAATAGTTTTGCCGTAAAAAAATTTAGGTACAGGAGTTTTGCCGTAAAAATTTAGGTACACATTTCTCTTTTCTGTATCCGTAATCTACATCTACCACCGTCAAAAAATTATCGAGATGATCAACAGATTAACTAGGGTTATCCGATGGGTTGAGAGCATTTAGGTCTTTACAGATACAAAAAGTGGGCCCAAATAGTGAACAAACCTCTAAATAAACGGAATTGGGGGTAAAATAAATGTTTTCTAAAATGTGGGGGGGGGGGCAATTTAAGTGGATTATTTTTTTTTTGGGGGCAGTCAAAATTGCCCCTTTTTATTTTTTACATCATGGAGAATGTGGTGTTGACGAGTTTCAAGTCGTTGGTATCATCAGCCATTAACTTTACCAATATACATTACAATGACATAGCTGTTGGCAGGGGCGGAGCCAGCCCAGTGCGGGGGTGTGCACTTGCATCCAAACCAGCTGGCTCCAAAGCCTAATTTTGGCCCAAAGCAAAAAAAAATTAACTACCCATAAGCCTAATTTTACATTTTGCACCCCTAAAAAAAATTTATCTCCCCAAAACAAATTTTTGCACCCTTTCTTAGAAAACTTGGCTACGCCCCTGGCTGTTGGTGGCATTATCTTGTACTACAAAATAAACGAATTTCAATTCGAAGTGCACCCACGGTTGCGATTTCATATTTTCACGAAAGGGCCGCTTAACAAGACCGTACTTTGAAAGGCGCTGCAGTTGGTTTTTAGTTGGCCCTTTAAACTACCATGAAAGTTGCTGCAGTTGGTTTTTGGTTGGCCCTTTAAACTACCATGAAAGTTGCTGCAGTTGGTTTTTAGTTAGCCCTGAAAACAAGAAGAATTAAGCATTGGATCCTGTCTTGCTCGTGTGGTTTAGGACCAATAAGAGGAACGTTGTTGTTAGGTAGTTTGATTATTTTAATGATCTGCTTTATAAACACAATATCATGCTAGCTACTTTAGCGGAGTAATTTATGCTTTGACCTTTGGTAATTACATTTCGCTAGTGTTGTAAACTTGTTGCACTCGAGTATTTTGAATTATTTCATGTCAGCTGATTAAAAATAAAAAAACTTAAACCTTGCACGGTTGCACCTCTTAAATTACATTACAAAATTCTGAATTCTCGTTCATCTCAAGCTATGAGATGAACAAACTGTTATTGAGAATGGTTTGTGGCATCCAAAAATCATGCCGCCATGCACCTAGTATTGACAATTGATAACAGATCGGCAAAATGTACGTTTTCACTTGCTCATTGTCTTATTGACTGTTGAATGCTCGGAAAATTTATCACCTCTGACCCCAAGAACCTCGCCATAATAGGGTACACATCTCTCTTATTCTAAGATGGTTTCAGTGCAGTAATAACAAATGTCTGTTCTCTATCTCGGTGTCATACCGAAAAAGCTACCATTAGATTCAATTAAGCAGGCCCCACTTGTATCTAAAATCTCCACCCCTTATAGATCTCAACCGTTCAAGAGATTAGTACACCATTGGTCTGCCCCTATACAAGTCGGTGTCATACAACAGCGTCCTGCACTTGATTGAATTTTATACCAAGAATATGCGCGCCAACGCCTTGTACTTGGAAACCATCCTTAAGCAGTTGTACCTGGGACCGTGTTATCTCTAAGTTCTGTGTATTGGGATCAGTTTAATAAGAATCCAGTTAAGCCAAATTAATGGAAGAATGTGTGTACTGTCTATAACTCGACAAGAGCACATGGATGTTTCATATCTACTACGGGCAACGGCGTAGTTATTGGCACGGAAAGCTATACAAAGTATTTACCACCTGATCATGGTGATGGTCCCTCCCCAGCACCAAAAACGCAATACCTATTTAATTTTACCGAGTCCTTTTTCCTTTCCTGCAAACTTTCTCAAAGTTGCTTTGCTGATTAGCATCAAAATTTAAAGCCAAAAAGATAAAGAGCAAAAACAGCATAGAAAGACATGAATAGAGAATGAAAATATTTTACCCTAGCCCTTCCAACTAACAATCAGGAGATTATACCATGCACAAAGTAGACTTGTGATTGAGAATAAAAGAAAATTGTGGGGTTTTGGTGGTTGTAGATAGCAAGATAATATAGATTAGTCATGAGAATAGAGAGTGAATAGACTGGAGAAAGGAAGAGGATGGAGAAATGGAGCTGTCACAGGGATTCCTTTTTCATGTCCAAAGCTAAAAGACTACACTACTACTAGTTTTGTGTACGAGTACCATGCTAGTGCCTTTTCTTTTGGTTTTGGTTGGCTCAATGGATCATTCATTGATGCATCAATAGTGGTCCACCAAGAAGGAATCAAAAGAGCAATAATAACTACTCTACTTTTTTCTTCACTGCATAAAATTGAACCTTTTCTATTCTCATCCATGCATTTCTTTTGCGGCTTATTGCATTCTTTTAAATGCTTCCCATCTTTAGCAAAGGGGTTGTCACATATTCCATGCAACACGAAATTCTATGCCCATATTTTGTTTTGCTTGATAAAAGGAGAAGAGAGAAAAAGGAAAAGTGGGTTCATATAACTGTAGCATTATCAAAGGACCATATTACCTTGATACCTAACTTTCTTGTTCATTATTTGGGTCGTTTGAAAAGATTGTACTGCAAATGCCTTACCGAATGTGAACAAACGTACGACGATGCGGCCTGAAATTTAGATTTTGCAGAACCAAACATAAACTAGATTCGCCAGTTTTTTCTGCAAGATACTCTTACTAAAAACATGATGAAATATCCTTTTGACTGTTTAAGGGCGGCCATATATAAAGCAAAAGGGAGCAAAAAGGAGGGATTTCAAGTTTGTATCGACTCTTTGAATATTAAAGAAATTTTTTTTTTGAGAAAGTATATCTTGAAGTCATTGTTCTTGATTACTCCGTGCATATGCACACGTAAATTACGATGTTAACTACGTATCCACAAACAATGTTCGCACATAGTGAAATCCGTAGATATGATATAACGTGCGGAATGTAAAGTGTGTAACGTAAGTGCGGAATGTAAGGTGCATAACGTAAGTGTGGAATGTAAAGTGCATAACGTAAGTGCGGAATGTAAAGTGCACAATGTAAATGAGACGGATAATTACGTGGTTCAGCACTGAGGCCTACATCCACGGGGTAAAAGAGGGGTTTTATTATATGCAAAGTGGATACAAGTGTAGTCAAATGACTTTGGTCGAGTTAGCTTAGGCTGCGGGATTAGGGGATTACTTACTCTTCCTAATTCTCTCTCTCTTTCTCTTCTCGAATCAACCTGCCTTCCTCTCTTAGTGAGGAGGGGTATTTATAGGGGCTCCACCGTGGGCTCCACAGATGGAGCCGTTGTAACCTTATCCTCTTGTGCTTTGTGCCGATACGTAGAGTCTTCGGTTCCTACGAGGCCCTCTTCGTGTCTTCGCTATTACCGCAGATGCATGATCGTCTGTTCCGTTGGTTGGTTGACACGTGTGCTTCCCCAGGTGTTTAATGCGGGTCGTTGGGTCATCTGCACGCGTCAGACCACGGTCTCCTGTCCTTGTCTTGTCCGTGTCAGTCAGTTGAGCCCTGACCGTTGATCTAGGATTTCTCTCAGGATGGGATAAAGCAGTTCCGAGGGTGCATTGGGTCCAACGCAGGGGTGCTTTACTTCGGTGCTCCTTCATTTGTGGCCATTGGATCCCCGAGATGAGGGTCCTAACCTTCCGGTACACGCTTCTTGGCTATATCCATGTGGCATCGTCTTTTGATGTCGCGTGTTACATGCTCTCCACGTGCTTACCCGAGGACACGTGGCGATTGGTGGAAATATGTACTTACAATTTGCCCCTTTTCTTCTGACTTGGGGCGTCAGTTGAAGTGAGAGGAAAACCTTCACATTCCCCACTCGCCCAATAACTTCCCCTTGATTTTAGGGTGCGTTTCCCATTACGCATTAACTTCTTGCAATAACTTCCCCTTGGGAGAAGGGACGGTTTCGATTTTCTTGGGTGTTTATAAGGGGGGAGAGAATGTGAAATAAATTTCATTCTCTGTTGGTCCTTCATTCTTCTCCTCTGCTTAAATTCTTCTTTTTCGTTTGGACGCATTAACTGCTGCTGCTACTGTTTCCTGCTGCTATTTTGTTTTGAATACGACCTGTCCTTGATTCCGTGCATTCGCTCGTTGTTGCTCGTTCTTCTGAAACTCTTGGTACATGTAAGGTTTTAACTTTTGGTCTTGTTTCTTACTAACCGTTCATCTTTTGCTGCTGTCTTGTGATGAAAAACGTATATACAAAGTATATTTATCACAAGGTTCATAAGTTCATAGTAGCAGAGCTTTTTCCATGTGTCATAAATCAGCTAGGGTTTTTGTTCTGTTTTTTTCTTTTTCTTTTGAGATTTTTTTAGAAAGTTCAGCTTTTTGATCTTCACTTGAGATTCTGCGGGATTCACAACTTGTTTGCATATCCGTAGATATGGCCGATCATCCGCGGGTTCCTTATCAGACCCCGCCCTCTAGTCCTCCTAGATCTCCTCCGCGTAGAGACCCGGACATATCTCCGCCAGGAGGCTCAAGGGCTTCGCACGTGGATCTTCGTTCTCAGAGGGTTTCTTCTTCTTCTGGTCATAGACATTCTTTTAGGAGGGGAGATCCCCCGCGGGATCCCCCTGGTTCTAGATACGCTGCTACCCAGGCTTCTTCCCGTCCGCGCGATGAGCCTAGAGACCCGCAGGGTGTTCCTCGTAACGAAGATTTGGCTGCTCATCCCCTTCGCTCTTCGGTTACTCTGGCGTTTCAACAAAGTCTTCTTCCCCCTCCTCCGGCGGTCCCTTCCAGAGGAAAATCTGTCAGGGTTGGTGCTTCGAAGGTCGAGCCATCTAAGAATGTGCCTTTGAAAAGGAAATCCCTAGATACGAGCCCTTCAAAAGACTCCGCGCAGGATTCTCTTGATGAGGAAGACGCTGCGTTGGTTATTCGAAGCGTCCCGGTTGGTAAGAAAAAAGTTACCTTCAAACACATTGATCTGGAAGTGTTTAAGGAGAAGCATGAACTTCAAGCTTTTGATGTTCGCTTTTATGCCCCTGATGATGACATTACTTATGATCTTATCTCGGGGTACCAGTTCGATGAGTTTTATCTGTTGACCACTGTGGGGGCCTTTGAAGCGGGTCTTATGCTCCCTTTGTACAAGTCAGGTGATTCTTTTTATTACGATGCGTTGGCCGGTCGTGAGGGTTATTCGACGAATACACATAGTCATTCTGTATCACGGTTGACTGGGAATTATCTCCGCGCCCTGAAGGAGTGATATCTTCGCAGCAAGGGAGAAACGATGTTGACCTGCTATACACCCAATCCTGCTGAGAGGGAATGGTATACCCCTCAGAATTTCAATAGTTCTTTCGGGGATTATGTCAATAGTAGGAACCGTAAGCCATGGAGTGTGAGTCTTCGTAATATTGTTGCTTCCCGTGGAGAGGTTCGTCTTTTGAGTGAGGTTAGCGATACCAAGTTGAAGTATGTTCCTGGTACTGAAGGGTCTGCTAATAAGAAGCTTTTTCCTTCTCGTGAGAGGATCAAGCGCGACCATGAATATGAGTGGCATGCTACTGTTATCGAGGTTGTTGGTCCGTGGGCTTGGGGTTGGATTCCTGGTCCCGAAGGATGGCGTCCTACTGCTGATAGCGTTCCTCGTGTGGTTCCCCCTCTTCGTTATGGGAATTACTGCCCTTGGCAATTGAACTTCGAAGGTATGAATTTTCCATACGATTTCGATGTTGTTGATGCTGATGACGAGATTTCGGGTGCTGCCCCTTCCTCGAAGAGTACTTTTGTTGTAAAGGTGCGGATCCGTTACTCCTTTAGTTGCCCCTTTTTTCTTTGCTCAAAGGAAATCTTTGAGTCAAGGAAAGAATTTTGACTTGATTCCCTTATTACTCTGTAGGTGACGAAGAAAAGGAGGATCGGTCCCAAGAGCTCTTATACCATTGTTGTTGATGAGGCAGAGGTCCAAGAGGAGGTTACTAGTCCTGCTAATGAAGACTTTGATGAAGATGAGGATATATCCGATGGGGAAGAACGTACTGAAACTTCCCCCCCCCCCCCTCGTGAAGATTCCGTCGATGTTGATGGTACAAAGGGTGCCCCGGTGGTGATGCCGCTGATGGTGATGGTACGAGGGGTACCCCTGGTGGTCATGATGCTGAGGATACCAACGCTGATGGTGATGGTGATAAAACGAAGGGTCCCCCTGGTGGTCATGATGCCGATGATAATACTGTTGCTGGCATTGGTGGCGGGGACCCGGTTTGCTAGGAATTATCCTTTGGCCGAGTCCACTCTGTGGGGCATTCCTTTGATGTGAATGCTGCCATGGGTTTTGCTGGTGATTTTTCCCTGCTTTCCCCAAGCGATGATTGGGACGTACTAGGGTTCTTCCGGCAAGGGGAAAGCTTTGGATAAGACTTCCTCGCATGTTAATGCTTCGGAGAGAGTTCCCGTTTTTGGGGATAATACTGCTGCTGGCGTTGGTGGAGGGGACCCGGTTTGCTAGGAATTCTCCTTTGGCCGAGTCCACTCTGTGGGGAAGTCCTTTGATGTGAATGCTGCCATGGGTTTTGCTGGTGATTTTTCCCTGCTTTCCCCAAGCGATGATTGGGACGTAATGGGTTCTTTCGGCAAGGGGAAAGCTTTGGAGAATACTTCCTCGCATGTTGATGCTTCAGAGAAGGTTCCCGTTGTTGGGGAATCTTCTACTCGGTCCCCCCCGGATGATTTCCCACAGTCCTTGATGTTGGAGGGTGATGACGATGTCCTTGCTTGGCTGAAGAAGAAAAATTTGATGTTCGTCCCAAATCCTGCTCCCGTTGTTGCTGGGGAGAAATATTCTGACGCTTATACCCGTAAGATGATGCAGTTGTCCGCTGAAGATCGAGTTGCGGAGGTGTGGGACAGGAATCTGAGGTCACTGGAGGCTACCTTAGTGGTTGACCCTCCCGCCACCGTTGTTGACATGATGGCCATAGCTGATGGATATCAGTATGGTTACCCTCACCAGCGGATGCTGGAGGTACGTGGTGTTTTGTTTTATTTTTTGTGGGTACTCCGCGGTATTCTGACATGTTTCTTTTCGTAGGTGATGAGGAGCGAATACTGCAATCATAACTTGTACCAGTTTTTCAAGGACAAGTCCCTTAAGTTAGAGGGTAAGCTTCATCACATAGAGGAGGAGTTGGCTGTGGCCGAGGGCGTCATCTCTGCCAGAGATAAGGAGATAAGTGAGATGAAGAATCATCTCAAGGGGAAAGAGCATCTGGGAAACGAGGAAGATAGGCTTCATTTTGAGCTTGCTATGGTGCGTAGTGAGCTGGAGGCTGTTCGAAAAAATGCTTCATCTTTCACAGGTTTGTCCCTTGTTGTTTATCGTTGTTTTCTTCTAGGTAATTCCTATTCCGTATGAGTATCCCCACCCTATCTTCAGTGGGCGGAGTCCCCAAGTTGATATGGCTTCGAAATGAGAGAAACCGACAGAAGACCCGTATTTCCGAGCTAGTGGAAAAACTTAAGAGTGAGGCCGAGAGGTGGGATGCCAAGGCCGAGGTATGGCGTCTACGGCATACCCAGACAGTTGATATGCAAAATAATTATAATGCAGATTGTCGTCTTTTTGATGGTACTTTGATGTGGACGCGCGATAATCTTCGCGATGCCCGCGAAATTGCTTCGTCTCTGTTGGCTAAGATGAATCTTCTGGAGGAAGAGCTACGGCAGGCTCGTTATTCCCAGGATTCCAACGCACGGGGGTATATACAACGCCTTGCCAAAGAAAGACACGATGCTCGGGCTGAAGCTTATGCCCTTGGCAAGGCCTTAGCCGCGTCTCGGGCCGACGTAGCTCGTCAAGCCGAGTCCGAGAGAAATCTTGAAGTTAACATCTACCGACTTAATAAAGGATTGGAGGAGCTAAATAACGAAGTCAATCATCTTCGTCATTTGGATTCAATGAAGCAGGTAGAGTTAGACGTTAGTAAATTTGCTCTTTCCACTCTTCAACGGGAGTATAAGAAAATGTCCAACGAGTAAGACTTTCTTGACGAGGCTCGGGATGCGGTTGTTAACGAATATGAAATAGCTTCGGCTAGAGTCGAAGGTATATATTTGATTTGCCGGGTGTGATTTTAGTGCTTCGTTGTCCTAACTCTTCGTTTTATTTTTCAGAGCTCCAGGGACAGCTTCTCGCTGCAAATGAAAAACTTGACAAGGATCAATCTGAACTAGAACGATCTCAGACTGCTGATCGCTGTCGTATGCGTCAAAAATAATTACACTTTCTTACTACTCAAAATATAAATATAGAAATGGCAAGAAAGGATCGATCCCACAGAGAGGTCTAGGTTGTCTCGTTGTTTCGTTTTCCTATAAGTAACACCGGGGGTTTTCTGATTTTCATAACGTAAAAGTAAAATAAAAGCAAGTAAAGAAAAGTAAACACTCAAATCAAGGTAGTGAGAATATTGGTTACAGATTTCATCTTCAATTGTAAGCAAGTGTTGAATATATGAATAGAATTCGTATTTAATCTCGCTATCATCAAAAGCCCTAGAATACCTTATTGCAAGAATACTCCGTAAATTTCCTAAGTCATCAACACACACATTAGAGCTGCGTATGTGAATTCTACCTAAAGAATAACTCAACACCTTGCGCGAATCAAGTTCAATTCCAAGGAGCATTAAGTTTCAGAAATAGGCTAATCAATGCAACTATCACACATTGCGCATGACAATTCGGACAAAGGTTAATTTCTACATATGATTACAAGGATGTATCACTAAAAACCATAATCATATCATGCTACTCATATTCAAGGTTATCGCTCGATGAGAACCCTAAAATAGCTATAGATATGGATGTATGTTCAATCAATTATAGACTCAACCAAACAAACATTCAATCATATTGCAATACATCAATCATGCAATTATTATAACCCAGCAGAAATCAAACGATAATATTGAGAGAAAACTATTTCATAAAATCCATAACTTGGTTTTCAAAATCCAACTACATCTTTAACCAATAGCAAAATCAAGCACTCATGTTAAAGGAGTTCATCACAAGAAGAAGAAGAAACCCTAACATGTTTCTAAACCCTAGAACAAAGTAGAAGAAGATATAATATCCTTGTCCAATTAGGATATTTAACCTCCTCAAAATCCACCAAAAACCCTAATTTTCACGTCCATAGCAAGCCCAAAACGCATCTCTCCTTTCTCTTTTCGCGCAGGCCCAATAAGGCCCAACAGAAAACCTAATCCAAATTGGTTTCACCATTTTGCTCATAACTTCTTCATACGAACTCGGAATGACCTCATTCTTTTTGCGTTCTTTTCGCGTTTGAATTCTCTTAGAGATGGTGATAAGAATTTCTTGAGTGAAATGAGTTAAAATTGGTCTTTGGCCCTTCTTCATCAATAACACTTTACTTGTTTGCTCCTTTTAGCATTTTGTAGCTCCTAATGGCTAATTTCTCCTTCTTTTGCTCCAAACGACTCCAAAGCACCTAATACACTCAAAAGTAAGCATAAGATACATAATTCACACTAAAACTCGCAAAGAAAGCATAAATACTAGATATAAAATTAGGTGTTTATCACACCTATCAAATTCCCCCACACTTAGACTTTGCTAGTCCTCGAGCAAATCAAACAAAACTAAAATACAACAACTCCGTGACGTCGAGGCTACGGTTAATTTTTAGCATAAATAACAAGACTTTAAACCCCTAGGTGTCCCTAGTGGACGAGTTATAGTCTCGTGAAGGTTCACTAGAGATATACCTACAAAACCTATATTTCCAACTCCGTCTATTTGTTACAAATCAATGAACGAATCTAAAATGACTACAGGAGGAGGTACCTTGCAAATTCAATTCAAGTATTAGTAAATAAACTCTAATTAGATAGTTGAACAAGCCACAATACTCGGAAACTAACAAACCACAATCACAATGAAAAGATTAAGAAGATGGATATAGATGTAGATGTTGGCGAATGTTCACAAGTGATCGATGTTTCCCATATACGTCGAAGGTCACTGCCAAGATGAACCTATTCCTATTGGATTGAGCTACTTGGTTTGAATTCTACATCAACTCACTGGCATATACAAGGGAACCAGGAGTGACTTTATTCAACCAATATAATTCTTTTTTTTTTCTTCTTTTTTTTTAGACAACATGATTGGATCAAACTGGATCCAAGCACATGATTCTTGTTAGCAGATTACACGATAGTTCCCTTGGATCCTGCATTCCACGCTTGTTTAGGCGACGGAGACAGGGAGAACACACATATTGCTTTATCCAAGGGTCTTTTATTCCGTTTGGTCTAATTGGTCGGTCTCTTTTTTTTTTTTTTTTTAGCAACTCAATCACTCTATTTCATCCTAGCAGAAATAACACGTCGATGTTTAGTGACCCACCAAAGCACTTAGAGAACAATAGATAAATATGGAAAAATAAAAATAGAATGTGATATGGTGACATTCCGAGATATGGTAACAACTATCATGTTAATTTGTGATTTCTGAGCTATGTTCGTCCCATTTAGTTAATTGGTTCCTCAACTCCTGCATTCAAAATGGTTCCATCCACTAATGGTGTCATCCTAAAGGCACAAGTTTCTAGATTTCGGAGTTCAAAAAGCACATTTTTTCTTGGTTTTTCTATTTTTCTGATTTTTTTTTAATAAAGGCATAAAAGAAACTAAAACAAACTAAAACAAACTAAACAAACATATAAATGCTCCCCAACACTTAAACTGCACATTTACCTCAATGTGTAAAACCGAAAGTTCTGAATTCTGACGTAACAGCAGATAAAACGCACAAACTGTGAAAATTGGTAAGGAATTTGGAAAAACTCCATTTCACAAAAGTTGTTCTGCTACGTGTTTTCTACACAGTGTCAAAATTTCATAGTGTTTTGATAAACGTTCTGACAGGTATGGTCTCTGGACTGAACTACGCGCAGTCTGAAATTTTCTGACGAAAAGGTATTCATCATAATTCTCTTCTAAGATAGATTATGGACTTAATGAAATTAAACATGGGGATGCAAATATGATATGAAAACAATAAAAAATAAAATAAACAAAAATAAAATAAAAAGCAAAAGGATAAAGGATAAAGATAAGAGATACAAAACCGGTGGGTTGCCTCCCACTACGCGCTTTTTTTTAAGTCGACGGCCCGACTTAGCGGCTTGAAAGATTCATTCCCCATACACCAATAATCTGAAAATTTGGGGATCCATCCATAGTACCTGTTTTGTAAACACTAGCTTCACACAAATATTAGTACAAGAAAACAGAATTGAAGCTATGAACCGATAAAAGCTTCCCCCACACTTATTCTTGTCCACACTTGGAAGTGCATAAAGAATATAAAAGGTGGGTACTTCCACGGTTTCTTGTTCAAAAACCTGCATAGTATGAGAATCTAATGTTTCTAATGGCGGATATCGAGAAACAAAATCATTCAACAATGTTCTCGAAGCACATACATTCAAACCAATAAGAGGTAAAGGAGAAGAATCAATATGTAAAGGGTTAGACAAACCTCGCACAATCTCTTTTATCACGAAATCCTCTCCATCCTTGAAAAACTCAAGTGAATTATTCACCTCTTGTATATCATGGTCCTCTATCAAACTTTGCAACCATTCTTCGTCCGTTTCTGCCATAACCAAAATCTCGGCATCAACATCTTCATTACAATCATTTGCAAGTTCAATTGGGTCTTCCATAATATTGGTCATAACGGTTTCATTCTCAACATACTCCTCTTTATTGCAAGGAAAATACTCTTTTGCGGATGCAATTCTGTCCATAAGGAATTTATTTAGAACACTCATTGCATCATCCTCAAGCTCTACCTTTTGAATAGGTTCTTGATCATTAGAAATATCAATGCTTGAGTAAGCTACACTAGTGTCATCATATTCCTTTTCAACTTTACCTTGATTGCAAAGAGACTCCATTGTATACTCTTCGGGTATGTCACCATGATTTGGTTCAAGCGACTTATTTTCATAGTCATCGTCACTATCATAGTCAACATAAGATTGGCTACCACTTCCCAAAGATTGGTCTTTCACAGAATTTTGCATGTCCTCTTTGTATTCTTCAATGCCCTATCTTAAATTGGAAACATCTTTTTGAAGCTCTTGGAGTGATCCATTCAAATCCTGAAAATATGATTCCATTTGTTGGTAAAGCTCATTCGACAAGGAAGAATTACTTACTTCATATTCGGGCGATGAAATTGGTTCCACGCTTGGTTGTCTACGAATTGACTCCATGCTAACCATAAATTGTTGCATCTCATCTACCAAACTCGAGGAAATATTTAGAGAAGCACAACTATTCTCCCCTCTTTGTGGTTGCTCACTTACATACCCGCCATAAGAAGATTGGGATGTATGAGAGTAACTAAAAGGGTACGTGGAGTATTGATCATAACCAAAGGATTGGTTTTGATTGTACTCCCCATAAGGGTGATAGTTTCCATAATGTTGTTGAGGTTGAAAACTGTACCCATTGTTCCAATATGCTCCGTCCATAATAAGTACCTGAAACAAGAGTTCTCAAACCAAGGTTAAAAAAAGAAAAGAAAATAAAACAAAAACAAAAACAAGACTAAATGCAAAAAATAAGAAACCAAAAACAAGTGACAACCGTTGCCTCCCCGGCAATGGCGCCAAAATTTGATCGCTGTCGTATGTGTCAAAAATAATTACACTTTCTTACTACTCAAAATATAAATATAGCAAGGGCAAGAAAGGATCGATCCCACAGAGAGGTCTAGGTTGTCTCGTTGTTTCGGTTTCCTATAAGTAACACCGGGGGTTTTCTGATTTTTATAACGTAAAAGTAAAATAAAAGCAAGTAAAGAAAAGTGAACACTCAAATCAAGGTAGTGAGAATATTGGTTACAGATTTCATCTTCAATTGTAAGCAAGTATTGAATATATGAATAGAATTCGTATTTAATCTCGCTATCATCAAAAGCCCTAGAATACCTTATTGCAAGAATACTCCGTAAATTTCCTAAGTCATCAACACACACATTAGAGCCGCGTATGTGAATTCTACCTAAAGAATAACTCAACTCCTTGCGCTAATCAAGTTCAATTCCAAGGAGCATTAAGTTTCAGAAATAGGCTAATCAATGCAACTATCACACATTGCGCATGACAATTCGGACAAAGGTTAATTTCTACATATGATTACAAGGATGTATCACTACAAACCGTAATCATATCATGCTACTCATATTCAAGGTTATCGCTCGATGAGAACCCTAAAATAGCTATAGATATGGATGTATGTTCAATCAATTATAGACTCAACCAAACAAACATTCAATCATATTGCAATACATCAATCATGCAATTATTATAACCCAGCAGAAATCAAACGATAATATTGAGAGAAAACTATTTCATAAAATCCATAACTTGGTTTTCAAAATCCAACTACATCTTTAACCAATAGCAAAATCAAGCACTCATGTTAAAGGAGTTCATCACAAGAAGAAGAAGAAACCCTAACATGTTTCTAAACCCTAGAACAAAGTAGAAGAAGATATAATATCCTTGTCCAATTAGGATATTTAACCTCCTCAAAATCCACCAAAAACCCTAATTTTCACGTCCATAGCAAGCCCAAAACGCATCTCTCCTTTCTCTTTTCGCGCAGGCCCAATAAGGCCCAACAGAAAACCTAATCCAAATTGGTTTCACCATTTTGCTCATAACTTCTTCATACGAACTCGGAATGACCTCATTCTTTTTGCATTCTTTTCGCGATTGAATTCTCTTAGAGATGATGATAAGAATTCCTTGAGTGAAATGAGTTAAAATTGGTCTTTGGCCCTTCTTCATCAATAACACTTTACTTATTTGCTCCTTTTAGCATTTTGTAGCTCCTAATGGCTAATTTCTTCTTCTTTTGCTCCAAACGACTCCAAAGCACCTAATACACTCAAAAGTAAGCATAAGATACATAATTCACACTAAAACTCGCAAAGAAAGCATAAATACTAGATATAAAATTAGGTGTTTATCACACCTATCAACTGCCTTGGTGCAACAAGAGGGACATACCTCGTTTTTCAAAGGCTTGGCTACGTCCAACGAACAAGAAGCTAACTTGGCCTCTTCGGAAGTAAACCGTCTATCTACCCTGTTATCCTAGGCTGAGATGTGTAACACCGCTATTACGTACAAGGCTCGCTGTCAGCTGATCGAAGAGATGAACAAGGTGCTGGCCAAGATAGAGCATGACCTCCTGACTGAGCATGGTATTGAAAAGCACTATCCTCATCGTCCTAAACCTTCGGCCTTGTCTGCGTCTTCGGGACCTTCTTCAGGTGGGATCGTACCTTCGCTGCAAAGGGAAAGCCCTATGGGTGTTACTGAATCATCTAAGTAGATTCTTCTATTATAGAAAGTTGATCCTTGTTTATTATAGAGTTTTTGCTGCGTCTGTCGAACTTCTTTTGCTTGTTTTGTTTCTTTTTTGCTTATTTTGTTGAATCTTGTAATCAACTTTTATGGAATGGATCATCATTTGTTGGCTAGATTTGTGAATATCTTGAGACCTGTCACCCTGCTGGCCAACCCTTAGTAAGAGAATTCCCAGATGGTTAGGGTTGGTGCAGCGTTCTAGGATATGGGTTGTCACTATGTACATGTCCCCTTTCCGTCGACCCGCTGACTTTGTTTTTGAGTGGGGTGCCAAAGGTATATACCTTCGTGAGCATCTTGAGACTTGTGACCCCGCTGGCTAATCCTTGGCCAGAGGATTCCCAGACGGTGGTGGTTGGTGCAGCGTTCTAGGATATGGGGTGTCGCTATGTATATGTCCCTCATTCCGTCGACCCGCTGACCTAGTGTTTGAGTGCGATGCCGAAGGTATGTACCTTCGTGAACATCTTGAGACCTGCCCCCCGCTGGCTAATCCTTGATCAGAGGATTCCCAGACGGTGGAGGTCGATGCAGCGTTCTAGGATATGGTGTGTCGCTATGTACATGTCCCTCATTCCGTCGACCCGCTGACTTAAAATAGTAGGAGATTTCCTTCTGCTGGATGTCTTCCCCTTGTATTATACCCTGAGCTGATTTCTTTTCATAGATTCAAAAAAGTTTTTCATTGATTTATTGAGGCATGTTGTTCCTCGTCCAGAGATAGAAACATATCGAAGAAGTATTGTCTTCTTCTTCTGGTATTTTTTACGCAGTTGTAACGCTGCGATGTGATCTAAGGATAGTATGGCTTGAGATATTTGGCATTCCAAGGGTGGCGTAGGACTTCCCCTTTTAGGTTGCGCAGGTAATATGATCAGTTTCCTGTTATATCTTGTATGACAAAAGGTCCTCCCCATGTTGGTGCCAACTTGCCCCACTTCTTTTCTCTTTGGTATTGGGGTATGGTTCTTAGCACATACTGTCCTTCTACGAAGTTCCTAAGTCTAACCTTTTTATTATATTCTCTTGCTAATTTTATTTGGTAATTCTCCATATTTTGTAGCGCTGCTTCTCTTCTTTCTTCGAGATCATCGAGCCTTTCCAGCATCATGTCCGTTGTGAGGTTCTTTTCCCATGCTTCTGTCTTTGTGGTTGGCATGATGATTTCCGTGGGGATGACAGCTTCGTCTTCGTAGGTCAGCAAAAAAGGGGATTCCCCTGTAGTTGATCTTCGGGTTGTTCGATATGCCCATAAGACATTATGCAGTTGTTCACACCATCGCCCTTTGTGCTCATCTAATTGTTTTTTGAGAATGAGAGCGAGGGTCTTGTTTGTAGCCTCTGCTTGGCCATTGCTTTGAGGGTATATTAGTGTTGACATGTTTTTTCTGATTTTGAAAGTATCAAATAGTAAATCGATGTTTTTACCTTGTAATTGCTTACCATTGTCAGAGACAATTTCTGCCGGGATTCCAAACCGGCAGATTATGTTCTGAAAGATGAATGTGAAGACATCCGAGTCGCGGATTCTAGCCAAGGCTTTAGATTCTACCCATTTACTGAAATAGTCCGTGGCCACTATCAAAAATATTCTTTTTCTTGATCCTTCGATCAGGGGTCATACGATGTTTATGCCCCATCTTGAAAATGGCCAAGGACTATCTACTGAGTTTAGCATTGTTGCAGGTGCGTGGATTCGTCTAGCGAACCGCTGACATTCTTCGCACCTTTTAGACATTCTTGCAGCGTCTCGTATCATTGTTGGCCAATAGTACCCTTGTGTTTTTGCTTTGTCGGCTAGGGATCTCATCCCGCTGTGATTTCCCGCGTCTCCTCGATGGATATATTTTAGCACTAAGTGGCATTCGGATCTGGACAAGTATCGTAACAAAGGTCCGAGGAAAGATTTTTTGTATAAAATCTCTCCCCTCAAGTCGTACCTTCCTGCTTTTGATTGTATCTTCCTGGCCTGCTTTAGGTCTCTGGGTAATGTTCCTTCCTTGAGAAATTGGTGGATATCCACCCTCCAGTCTTCTTCTTTGCTGAAGTCTTCGTCTTCATCCGCTCTTGTCATGATAGCATCCTCTTGGAAGTCGTCGGCGATGTATTCTCCCACATCATCGTCTGTCGCTTCCCCCTCCGCGCCATGCTTCATTTTCGTAGTGCAGAGCTCTCGGGGAGGGATTGACGGCTCGTAAACCCTAGTGATTTTAATTGCTTCTATATCTTTGTTTTTCAACATAGATGAGATGTATGCCAAAGCATCTGCGTGCCTGAGCTCCTTCCTGCTCAAGTACCGGAATATAATGTTTGGTATTTGATGTTCCAGTGTCTGGGTTAATCTTCATTGAGCTGGACAATGTTTGTAGGTACTGGGTTAATCTTCATTGGTGTCTTGGTGGTGATTTCAACACAATTACCAAGTATGATGAGAAAAAGAATTTAACAAGTTCATAGTTAAATATGATTTGAAATTTAACAAGTTCATAGTTAAATATGATCTTATTGATTTACCACTGAAGGGTGCCAAGTACACATGTTCAAGTGGTCAAGCAAACCATGTCATGTGCAGATTAGACATGTTTCTTATCTCGCCATCTTTTGGACAACGTTTCCCCTTTGTTTCCAAACTAGCCAAAGCTAGACCTTCCTCTGATCATATACCCCTACTTTTAGACATCTTTGATCCTTCTTGTGGACCTAGTCCTTTTTGGTTTGAAGTCATGTGTTTTTTAGATAATGAAATATTACAACTTTTAAAAAAGTGGTAGCTTTGTTTTTTGTTGTTACTCCAAACACTGTGGTTTGGGAACATGTGATAAATCGGTAAAATTTTCCTTCTAACGGGTTGATTTCAACCCGTCCAGCAAGGCTAAACCCCGATTGCCACTCAAGAAAAATAATAATAATATTAAATAATAATATTGAAGAACGGGCCCTAGCTCAGCTGGTCATCCCCGTTCCCCAAAGTTTCATGCGTTCCAGGAGGTCCCATGTTCAAGTCCCCAATGGCGTAATATTGTAGGAATTAACATGGCGTAATATTGTATTACAATGAGCATTCTCTGACATCTTCACAGGGCGTTCAACAGGGAGACCCGTTGGGACCTCTCCTATTTTCTTTGGCTCTGCATCCGGTGATTTGCAAAATTGCGGAAACCTGTGAACTGGACTTGAACGGGTGGTATCTGGATGATGGGACATTAGTTGGGGACTCGATCGAGGTGTTTAAGGCGTTACAGATCATACATGAGGAAGGGCCTGCTCGGGGTCTCCAACTGAATTTAAAAAAGACGGAGCTATTTTGGCCATGTCAAGACCAACGTTGCACATACCTCTTCCCTGCTGTCATTAGTAGGCCTACCTCCGGTGTTAGTATACTTGGAGGACCAGCGAGCTTAATTGAGGAATATTGTAGTAACATCATCCAATATAGGGTGGATAAAACGCTGCGTCTAATGGACTGCGTAAAGAAGCTGAAAGATCCCCAGGCCGAGCTCATTCTCCTCCGGAATTATGCTGGAGTCTCAAAATTGTATTTCTTAGCGCGTACAACCAGACCTCAGTACATGCAGGCGGTCCAACAACGATACGATGACACCCTAATTCAGTTCTTGCAATACCTGGTTACAAGTGATGGTCCGGGGTTTGGCCAGTTGCAACAGCGCATCGCTACTCTCCCAATCAAATCAGGTGGACTAGGGGTATACACCTTACACGACACCATCCAGTATGGCTATTTAGCCTCTTGCTACCAAACACAACACTTACAGAGTCAAATCCTACAAGGCACACCTGGACTTAGCCCGCATTTTCAGACCGCGCTGGATCAATACACACGAGTATGTGGTTTTACTCCTTCATCTTTCAATATTAACGAAGTCGCCCCACAGCCCATGCATTTACTGGCTACTCGTTATTATGAGGCTATCATGAAGGATATACCATCTAGTTTTGTTATGTCCGAGCGCGATTTAATCCTGTGGCAGTGCAACAAGAAACCGCATGCTCAAGGCTACCTAAAAGCACTTCCCATTCGTGGTTTGAACCAGGCCTTAGGTTCTCGACAGTTCAGATCGGTGTTGCAGTATCGTCTTGGTATACCGCTTTTTGCAGAGGACAGTTTTTGCTCATGTTGTAACCGTGTTATGGATCAGTTCGGGGACCACGCCATTCATTGTGCTAGCGAAGTAGGGCTCCAATACCGCCATGATATGGTTCGGGACCTCTTTGTTGAACTGTGCTATAAAGCAGGCGTATTCGCAAGGAGAGAAGCATCATTGGGCTTCACCCTTAAACCGGCAGATCTTTTGATATATAACTGAGAAAATGGTAAAGATATTTTCCTAGACGTCACCGTTGTTTCACCTTTCTCCAGGGGGGAATCGGACTTTCACGCCAGGTCATGCTATCTCCGCTGCAATCACACGCAAACGCACCAAATACGCTGACCTATGCTCAACCAATGGTTACGGTTTTGGAGTCTTAGCTTTAACCACTCTTGGGGAGCTAAGCGAAGACACTGTAATACTCTTGAAAAGATTGAAGAACTGCATGGCGAGTCACGATGTCAACAATAACTTAAGCAATTTCCTTTTCCTTAGGTTAGGCATTACCATTCAAAGAGGTATCGGGGCGCAACTTGTCGCGCGCCTCCCTGCCAAATCTCTGTAAACTTTTATTTGTTTCCTCTTCTTAATAAAAGCCTTTATGGGCCCTTTTCATAATAATAATAATAATAAAAATAAAAACAGTAGAAATATATTCTTAGTTCAGAATTCAAGCAACGGTGGATACAACGCCGAAGGTAAGAATGAGAATGAAAAATAAAAAGCAATATTTTGTAGTAGATTTTATTTTTTGAATGGTAAGAATGAGAATGAAAAATAAAAAAGCAATATTTTGTAGTAGATTTTATTTTTTGAATGTTGGTCGCCATTGAAATAAAAAAAAAAAAAAAAATTAAGAAGCAATTACGTTAGTTAGGAGCAAATTCGCACTTGTTCATTTCCATTGATCCAACAAAACTACATAAGTTCAGTCCAATAGCTTTCTTACAGCAAAACAAAATACAAGGAAATCACCATGACATACTTCGTACAAACAAAAATGAATACTTGAACTAGTTCAAAGACAGAAGGATATACGCCGTGATTTATACAATTTCTCTTGGAAACTAATTAGAAATAACATTTAAGGAACTGTAGTTAGATATAGTTCCAAGCAAATCGATCACGACTAACCCCACCCTCACCAGCAAATTGGTTTTGTAAGCCAAAAGGGAGGATTCAAAATATTTCTAAAGTGATCAGCACATTTTCAAAGGAAAGTGACGGATTTCATTTAGACCACTAAAACTCAGGCAATGAAGAAATAAATACATTCAAGACTAATTATAAAAAGAAACCATTTGTCTGAATTGTAGAAACAATACACAGATCCTTGCTCCAAAGTATATGCCAACATGGCTAACTTAACTAAGACTGTTTGTTCAAACAGAGATGCATATAAAAAGCCAGGCATAAAAAGCCAGACATTCTGATAAATTTTCATATTTTGACGACAAAATGAATCCTATGCTCGGTTCTTTAAACGCCTAAAATGTCAGGCCTCCCGTTCAGGACACCCCCAAGTTTTTAGTGACAACCCATAACAAGATCCCAACATTTATATTACAACAAAAATCTAATAAAGATGTTATGGGATCAAAGCAAGTGAACTTAAACTACTCAGATACCCCATGTGATATACAATATCATAAGCTTACAAAATACTTACTTTCCAAACGATAAAGCCTGCCATAAGCTCTGCCAGGCTTACTGCTGCGACTTTTCTCCGTACTCTGTGGGGGGGGGAAAACAAAACAAAACGGGGTGAGTGAATGCCCAGTAGGGGTTACAGAAGCAAAATAATAATATCGACATGAAAATATAAATGCATAAACAAGGAGCAACAAAATTGATAAAATATAGAAAGAAATCCTTACGCAAATACCATTCAAACAAGATTCGGAGCCATAAATAAATTTACTCTACTATTCATGGCCAGTGCCACCGTCAGGGTAGTTCTGGTTACCAGCCGTCGTTGCCGCAACGATCTTCCGAGTAGCCACCGAGGTGGTGGGGTGCCACTTAGGCCCGACGTTCATAAAGTAGAGCTTTCTAGTTCTTACTGGCAGCAATCTCAAGCAAACTCTCAGATAAAATAACATTTCTAAACCACAGAAAATTCACAAAAGTGAAAGGCAGTGATGCTGCAACTTACACAAAAGCCTTCTCCATAAACAAAAATACCAAAGTGGAAGTAAATCGATATACCCAGATTAAATGCATTCATTCTTAAAAGAGGGAGTGAAATCACTAGCTACAAGAAGTAACCAAGATTATCGGCAAATGAATATCCAAGGGAGATGAATACTTGACACAATTCTGGTTTAAACATGGCAAAGTCTCACATTTGTTACAAAACTGGAGTTTTTTTCCATCAAGCCAAGTTAGTCCTAGTTGCCGAGAGGTTAATGATGAAACTAAAATGCAAACACCGTCGTATCCAAGTAAGTACAAATTGAAGACTTAAAAGAAATTAAAAGCCACCATTTGCCAAGTTAAGTTATGTAAACAGGGATTTTAGAAAGCAAAAATTGAGCTAAAATTTGTGAGTTACTAAACATTGGGATAAATTTACTAGTTACTGGGTGGGGAGGGTAAAATACAGAATCCATATGAAAAGTTTTAAACCTATAAAAAAAAATGATAAAGTTAAATCAATACTGCTGGTCACTGGCTCATTTTTGCAAACGAGTGATGAGCAATTTCAAAATTATAAACAATTCAAAGGAAATCGAATGCATGGGTGCTTTGGAGATTTTACTGAAGAAATTTTTCTAGCTCTTGGTTGAGAAATATCTCAAATCATCAAATCATTAATTCGCATGGATTGTAATAGTTATGAAAAACGTTGTGCAAGTTCATTTTAACGTCAACTGAAAACAGATGCTCCCAAGCATGGGTTAATTTACTAAACCAAGGCTGAAATAGAGGCAGTGAAACGAACTGAAACAAAAGATAAAAACGGGAGTGACATTTGAAACCAAGCTGTTCAACCCAATAAATTTGCGTTTGGAAATAAAATTAGGAAGAATGGATCTCTCGGCAACGACAAGCAAACATTTATTTGTGGACTTTAAAATCAAACACAGTAGCTATTACAGGAAGGCAGTATACAACGAATTCACATCCACTAATTCCAAAATAAGGAAAAACGAAAATTTAATTAAAATCAGAAAATAAAAAGCACAAATTGAATACAGTGAAAACAATGAAGAAAACATGAAATAAACAATTGAGAGGGAACCCCCTACCTTTGTGTGTCAGAAACCTTAATTGAAAATGGGATAGAAGTTGCATCCCAATTTGCCTTCACAAATCAATAATTTCTGATCTGCTTGAGAAGGTTGGAAATAAACAATGGTTTAAGGAGAAGAGAGTGTTGAATAAAACAATGAAAAATGAGTCTTCACCCCATTAAATTTGGTTTACCATATCAAAGACCGAAGCCGCTCATGTCCGTAACGTGGCACACATGCTAAATTTGTTTTTTTATCTATTTATTATCCAGAGTTCTTCCAAGGAATCTACTAATCATGCTCACCGATTGATGCCAAGGGATGATTACTTGGCTAAAAAAAAAATTCATACGGGTTGGGCTAGGGATCAAAGTCCAAGGAAAATATCTGTGTCATTACACCATTACACCCTAAAAAAAGAATTGCGTCCCACAATTCAAAATAAACGAAAAACTATGAACGTTACCTTCAACCAGTTTCGGCGTGAAACAGAATTTTAACGCGATAATTATAAATGGAGCGCGTGGGGTTATAACTCATCCACAAAAAACCCGTCCAAACAAAAATGACACAAAAACCCCAAATATCATAAACTGTCTAAACTACCCAACCAAAAAGAACCGACAAAACCACCTCCACTGATTTATTGCTTTATAATGTTTCATAACGGACAAAAACACAAAAACCTCCGCTCTCTTCCGTATCTCCTTCAAAACCAAACCAGAAAATTCTCAGATCCGTTATAACTCCTTCATCCCGTAGCGAAATTCAAAACTGATTCTCGATTTCAACTTCTTATCTTCTTCGATGGTTACGTATTTCAACCATTGAAGCAAAATTTGACCTAAATCAATTCATTTTTCTGACCTAAATTGCCTAAAAACAACAAAAATGACGGGAAAAAAAATCAACAAGAGAAAAAGAAAGATGATAAGCTTAGGAAAACTGCGAAACCAGCTACAAAAGGTAAAAAATCTTATCATTTTTCTTCACTTTTTTGATGTAACCAGATTTTTGGGTTTAGGTTTCATTTGTTTTTTTGGGTTTTCAGTTTGATTTTAGGTTTCGTCATTTTTTTGGTTTTCAGTTTGATTTTAGGTTTCATCTGTTAGTTTTAGATTTCATTTGTTAGGTTTAGGTTTCAATTGAAAACTAATTTCAATTTTGGGTGTGTTTATTTCTTGTGTAATCTGTTGGCCTTGTTTATTTCTTATTTTTTTTGATGAAACCAAATTCGAGTTACATCATCTTCAGTTAATGGTGAAAAACAGTTTTCTATTGTTGTTGGAGTAAACAGATGTTTGATGAAACCACATTTCATTTTCTATTTCTTGATGAAACCGAAATTGGTTTCATCATTTTTTTAGTTGTTGATTTACTTCTAGAGTTATTGTTTGTGGACCTAATTATGCTTATGGTTTCATCACCTATAATTGATTATGGTTTCATCATTTTTTAAGTGTATATCTTATGGTTTCATCACTTTTCAATTATGCACAGTTTCATCACTTCGTTTATGCTAATGGTTTCATCATTACAAGTGTATATCTTACTTCTAGAGTTATTTTTTTTATGGTTTCATAAGTTTTCAAGTGTAAACTTTTTTCTTTTTCTTTTTTCTTTTTTTTAAACAAAGAAAATTTATTAATGATATAATGAATTAAGATTACAACCAAAGAAGAAAGCTAAACAAAGAAGGAAATAAACAAAGAAAAAGTGAAACAAAGAGATAGGAAGCTTAAGCTAAGCAAATCTATAATAAGGAAGCAATGGGGATTCAAGACTTGGTAAGCTACTTGGTCTTTCCTGGAACTTTAACACTTGCCCCTTTTGCAAATGGGAACCTTTCTTTGCAAAATGGTCAGCTGAGAAATTTATTTCTCTGTAAGCATGCTTGATGTTGATTGATTGGATAATATTCATAGCTATTTTCCATCTTGCCAGAAGAAATCAAGGAATCTTGTTTTTCTACAGGGCTTTCACACACATATTGGAGTCAGATTGCAAAATTAATTGTGAATGATGATGTTCAACTGCCCATTCCAAAGCCTTGATGCAAGAGATGAATTCTGCAACATAGTTTGTAGTTATCCCCAATCCACCAGATTCTGCAAATATAAAGTCTCCAAAATGGTTTCTGATTACAAAGCCATAACCTGCATAGCCTGGATTCCATCTTGCAGCTACATCACAACAGAGCAACAGTTCATTCTCATTTGGCAGATAAAAAAATATTTCAATAATTCTGACTCTTCTCATTTTTCTGATTTGGATATTAAAGAATTGAAGTATAGAATTCTCAGCATCAGTTCCCCACATAGCACCTTTTAGTCTAATTTCACATTCATGGACTCTTCTAACAATTCTTTGCTGGAGTTTAGCTATTATAAGTTTTTCATCATCATAACATATAGCATTCCGAAGGAACCACAGCTCAACCATAGCAGTATAAGAGCTAATGATCCATAAATACTTAATAACATGGCTAGAGTTCTTATGCATTATCATAATATCCTCAAAAGAATTTGGTTTAGTAAAAGAGAAGATACCTGAGATCCAATTCCATATTTTGGAGCTGAAATCACAATTCCATAGAATATGCTCCATACTATCTTCACCTTCATAACAGTTATAACATCGAGAAGCAAACTGGAAACCTTTTTTCCTAAGATTTTCTTCTGTTCCACAGACATTCCTTACAATTTTCCAAACATTTGCAGAAGTTAAGGGAAGTACTGCAGGGTTCCAAATTTTACTGTACCAGTGTAATTTAGGTTGATGATTCCTAATTTTCTGGATAACATCAGAAACAGTGAAAATCCCAGAGTGGCTGTTGCACCAGATAAGTAAGTCTCCCCCTTCTTTCCTTAAAGGAAGTTGATTAGAGTGAAAGAATTGTAGGAAGTCTTCATGAATACACCATTGGTTATCAACAATTAAATCTTGCACTTTAAAATGTGGGTACATATCCATGTAAGGATGATCAGGGAAAAGTTTAGAAATTGGATCATCAAATATCCATTTGTCATACCATACAGAAACTCTTTCACCAGTACTAATTAACTATCTAGTATTTTCATAAAATTCAGGTAAGACCCATTTGATACCATGCCAAACTGAGGATTTCCTGTAATAAGTGATCCACTTGCCATTTTTGTCCCTGTATTTGGCAACGAAAAACTTGGCCCACTCATCATGGCTGTTAAGAATCTTCCAAAGTAGTTTCATCAATAAAGCCATGTTCCCATCTTCTAATCTCCTTATATCAAGACCTCCTTCATCTTTAGAAGTACACAAATAATCCCATTTCCTATCCTCCGCATTTCCAGACCATAGATAGTTTCTAATAATTTTTTCACAAGCTTCAAGAACTTTTCTAGGCCATTTGTAAACGGATAAATTGTATATGGGAATACTGCTTAGCACATGCTTAACTAATGTAAGTCTGGCTTGAAAATTGAGAAGTTTACCACTCCAGGAAGCTAGTCTAAGGTGCATATAATCAACCAAATACCAAATATGTATAGATTTCATTTTACCTTGAGCAAGAAAGACTCCCAAGTACTTGTCAGGGAAGGAGGATAGCTTCATTTGGAAGTAGTCTGCAATTTGTCTTCTTCTTGTATCTGAGGTACCATTAGCAAAACACATGCTTTTTGTAGCATTAAAAATTTGACCAGAAGCAGCTTGATATTCCATTAGAAGAGATTTCAATTTTTTAATACTTCTTTTTTTCCCATTACAAAATAAGAAAATGTCATCAGCAAACATAAGGTGAGTAGGGTGAATACCATTTCTTACCACCATGGGCTGAATTTTCCCATCCATCACTAATTGTTGAATTTTCCTACTAAGCACATCTTGAGCAAGAATAAATAGAATTGGGGACAGGGGGTCACCCTGTTTAAGGCCTCTACCAACTCCAAAAAAAACAATTGGACCCCCATTAAGCATAATAGACAGCTTTGTAGAAATAAGAAGAACCAGAATCCAATTACAAAAATTAGCTGAAAAGCCATACTTTTTTAATGCTCTGTATAGGAATTCCCAGCTCATAGTATCATAAGATTGTGAAATGTCTAATTTGAGACCCACATTTCCTCCTCTTAGCAGTCTTAGCTCCTTTAATTTTGGGAATCAAAACAAGAAAGTTTGAATTCATACCACTTGGAATAAGATTGTTTCTCCAGCAGAATTGAACAGCATCAATTAAGTTGATTTTAATGACTTCCCAAGCTGCTTTATGAAAAATCCCAGTGAACCCAAAAAGAAAGGTATTCAAGTGTAAACTTATGCTTATGGTTTTATCACTTTTCAATTATGCTTATGGTTTCATCACTTTGTTCGTGCTTATGGTTTCATCATTACAAGTATAATCTTATGGTTTCACCATTCTTCAATTATGCTTATGGTTTCATCATTTTTATTTATTATTCTCTTATGGTTTACTTTTGGTTTCACAATAGGTAAAAAAAGAGATACATAACCGTTCAGGTGTTCATTGCATCATTTGTGCGAGCTAGCAGAGAAAATTAAGGCGTTGATACAAAAGAAGCAACTGCATTTGAAATCTCTTAAATCATGTCCGTTCTGGCGTTTCTTTGAGCCGTTCTATGATGACGTAATGAACGAAGAAGAGCTCATTAAAAAGACAAAAGCAATAATTATGTTTTTAAGTTCAATAGAATATAGACATGATGGTAAGCGCCCGTATTGTTTCAGGATAACTAGATCAAGGGAAATGACTCTGCGGACCATTCCCGAATATTTTGTTGTGACTTTTGGTCTACAAATGGTGAATTATGTAGAATCAGACAACATAGATGAAGATCTGGTTAAAAAGGTTAATGTCTTCGTGGCTAAATATTTTCGTGGAAATAAGAAGATGAACAAAGGTGATATTAAACGGTGTATGTTGGAAGCCGCAGCTGATTAAACCAGAGCGGATGACTTTCTCAAGTTTTTCATCATATTCCTTTTGGTTTCGGTATTTGTCCCTAACAAAAGTGGGCAAACTCTAGCAGAAAAGTACTTGTACATGGTGTTTGATATGAATAAGGTGTGTTGGCCTGAAGTATTTCATGACTATCTACTTGATTCGCTAATGACAAACAGAAATAACGTATAAAATATAGTTGGTTCTGTCATTTACCCGCTGGTAAGTTAAGATTTATTATTTTTGATTCATAAGTTAAGTATTTTTATAATGTTTTTGATGATTAATTTGAATATTGGTTGTTGTTTCTTTTTTCAGTATTGGTTGGAAAAGATGACAAAGATAGCACAAAGAAAGGATGGGCTCGACAAGTATCCGAGGTTTTCTAGATGGAACCTTAGAAACATCTGCCAACAAGTATTGTCTAACTTCGAGAATCTTGTCGAAAATCAGAACTTTGGTCTGAGGTAAATATTTACTTAGAAGATTTACTTGGATAGATGGGATATTTTGTTTTTCCAAACCATTATTGCGGTATCCCAAGTATGTCGGAGTTGGCTTTGTATTTCTTTTGGCATGTTATGAATTATTGCTATGACGTGTTACCATTACTTGTTACAATTAAAATGCTATGCTTGGTATGTTGTATGCTTTATTTTAAACCATTTTGGTAAATATTTACTTAGAAGAGTTACTTTTTTGATGAAATCAATTATGGTTTCATCGAAAATTCTAGCTGAAACCAATTTGGATTCATCAAAAAATTTAGCTGAAACCAATTTTTCTTGGGTACTGCAGGAGAATATTGGTCACCGAAAGGGATTATTCTTGCTTCAGTATGACGAACAAGAAATGCGCTTGGTTGATCCCATAGATGAAGTGGATATTGTTGTTGAAGATTATGTTGAACATGAAGTGCCGGTTGGTGAGACTGAAAATGAAGTGCTTGTTGGTGATACTGAAAATAAAGTGTCGGTTGGTGATGTTGAAAATGAAATGCCTACACCAGTTGAAGAAAATGTTGGTGCTAGAAGTGAAGCTAACTCCTACAAAGCCAAATACCAATGGGCTCGAGCCTTGATTCAAAATCTTATGACCAATGCTACAAATGTTCTTTCTGAAGAAGATGAATCACTACTGGCAAAATATGATGCCGAGGACAGGGTACAACAACTAGTACAAAGCACTTATGTGAGACGTAAAAGAAAACAAGAAGATGTTCCAATATTACCTGAAGCAGTTTCGAACCGTGAAGAAGATGTTGAGGTAATATGTTAGATTTAGTTTTATTAGGTTGCTTTATGCGTTGTTTGCTATGAAAATTCTTTTTTGATGGAACCAGAAAGTGTTTCATTGCCTATGAATAACATTGTTGACTCTAAAATTCAAGAAACTTGTATTAAATTGAGGAGAAAGGTTAAATTTCTAACTTCTTTCATAAATTTCAGTTTATTGGTAGTCTTTCATAAACTTGTGTGGTATTATGTACCATTTCTGCCATATTTGGTTGGTTTTAGCCAGATTTGGTTTCATCATTTTAAGTTGATGTTTGTTTTATCATTTTGTTGATGAAACCATATTTGGTTTCATCATTTCAAGTTAATGATGAATTGGCCAGTTCTTTCTTTTCTTTCAGAAGTTTTAGATTTTACAGCATTAGGTTTTGAAACATAGGAAGATGAAAAATAAAATGACTTAGATATCTTAATATTGCAGGTGATAACAAGGGATGTTAACATGATAGATGCAGCGATGGTGAATCGCGTGATAGAACAAGAAACAGTTTCGATGTCTGGAGAAAGGATACTATATGATGATAATGTTGTGATAGAACAAGGTGGGGTTTTGCTACCTGGAGAAAAGGTTTCAAGTTTTAAAACATGGGAAGATGCTGCTCAAACTCTTGAAGATTTTCTGATGCAACCAGAAAAGGATTCAACCCATGGAGGCCACAAGATGCGGAACATCAACACGAATCTGGAAAAGGTGAAGATCCCATTACACTAGATAGTATCTTTTCATATGTTGACCTTACAAATTTGCACTAGTGGAAAAGGCCATTTTAAGATAGTCGGAAAGTGTCGTATTACCGATTAATACGACACAACAAAGTTTCCGCTGAAAGTTCCATAGATTCAGTGTTTTTTTTATGGAACGACACTTTCAAGTTGACTCAGATTTACGATACTTTCCAGTTGTCGCTAGTTAAGACACCTGGAATACGTAGTAGATATAATTTTATTAAATAAAAAAAATCAAATTTGGCTGACTGATTGCAGCCATTCTGACTGGGCTGAAATAAATCTGATTCAAAACTCAAATTACACTAAATTGAAACTCAAATTACAATGAAATTCTACTGGAATTAATTTACGATTTCATATACTTAGAAGATATACTTCACCATTCAATCAAACTTTCAAATTCACAAAATCAATGTACAAGTTCAATACACATTGGAATTCAGTCACACCATTATAAGTTCTAAAAGGACAATGCTTTCTTACAATCAGTGCAAACCAACCCAGTAAACACAAACTTCATCCAAAACCAGCGAAAAAAATGAAATGACCTGCCCAATTCAAAACTTGCAAGTGCCTGTAGAAAAAATAAGTTTGGGCATTAGAATTAAGTTTAAATTCAAAGAGGTCATAACTTGGCAATTAACATCAATACAAAATCAGCCTTAATAAAGCTGAATGTAAAATTATTAAACAGCGCATATATTTGTTGTAAATAGTGTGTTTGTAATATGGTTAGGTCAATTGAACGGACTTGATAAGCAATGTGCATGATATATCAGGGTTCAATGAAGTCAGTAGTGGCATACAAGGACATAGGAAAACAATGATCAAGAAATTAGTAAAATTAGGTATTATTATAACGTTAGGTTATACTGATTAATAACATGATCAAGTCTCAATAGTAAGTTTATATAAGGCTATAGGTAAAGATGAAAAGGGTCTTTTGAGCACAGAACTTACCATTTGTCACTGAGATTTCTTCATTTCTATACTGTTGTCACTTGTTGCTCCACAGCGTCCAAGTGTCTTCTCCTACTATCATTTTCCTGCAATAAGAACTATCTGGCATTAGTAAACATAGTACATAGCAAGAGTATATACAATACACGGAACTTGCAGAACATTAAACTCTACTGGTCAAGAACAAGGTTATCACCTCTACCAATAATTGATATTGCAAGTACAAGCAGTAGCCATGGTACTTATCTAAATGCATCTTCTTCTAAACGCCTAGCACATACTAATAACAACACGACAGCAACCATGAGTAACAAATCATAAGCATCAGATTAAAGGGAATGAAAGATTGAATACTTACGGAAACATAACCTAAGGAAACTGTATTTAATATACCAGTGGAAATCTAAATGCTTGCAATAGATGATTGCCTTGAGAAGTACCTTTTGGTCAATTTTAAGTTGCGATTCTTTCTCAAAGCCAATTTTATCAATCAAACCCAACTTTAGGTCGTGCATACCAGAAAGAAATCATTTCATGAGAATTTTACCAGTCACATCACAACACACTGCCCATAATGTCAGAAATGCTATCCAGGAATTAGAAAACAAGAACTGATAGTTGCTTAGACAATACATAACAGTGGAGCAGCATATTTAATACCTTTTGAGGACATAAGAAGATTCACACTCTCCATAATATCCCAAAGTACCTTTAATGCAATGTACGAGTGTCAAAACATGGTATTCAATGTATTAGATTCATAAAAAAAATAGACGAGACTCTCTTCGCAAGCCAACAACACCTATAACTTGTAGAGTTGCATTTGGAACTGGTTTATCGGTAGGCTAATAATTTTTACATAAAAAATGGTCAGAGAAACACATTGAAGATGACGAAAACTCTATGACCTGAACTTTCTTCAAGTATGAAACAATCGAGTCTAAATTTGTAATTGTTGGTTTGGTCTAAAAAAGCTAGTTAGTTAAATAAGTATGAACAAAGGAAGTTATGAAAATTCTTGAGTTAGCTAGAGTTTGCAAACCTTGTTGTATGTGATAATAAATGACTAGAAAAACCTAGAATGGTCCAAGGTCAATCATGGTTAGAAACATTTATTTAGAAAAGAAAAATCTAGATATCTAAGGTCGGTCTTGTTAAGAGTTTTCTAGAGAAACTACTGTCGACTGTGTAGTTCCTATAAATAGGCATGTTGTATTCAAATTGTACCTAAGCAAGAGAAAGAAAATAAGACAAAAGTTTCTGAAACTAAGTATTGCTCCATCTACTAGTTTACTAAAGGCTGTGTAAATATATCCACGAATGAAAGCGATATATGACAAAAACGTACATTGAGTATCTGGGAACACTTTTTCTAGAAAATATAGATCAAATCTTGAATAACATGAGTATGGATCCACATGATTTTAGCCACGTTACATGGAATATCACTAGGCCTCAATGCCCTAGTTGTCGTCTCAAAAAGAGTCTTCCAACAAGTTTCTGACGAAGTTCTACACTAAGCAAATAAATAAATGTATCATTGATTTTGCAGTCGTTGCACATTTGTACTATACACAGACTAAAAATCAAAGTGTGGAGAACATAACAGATGGAAATGCAAGCATACCAACAGGATCGGATGAGCCATACTATAGCACAAAGTTACAGTTGATCGAAGTTGCAAATAAACAAAAACCAAAATTATGACCAGAAAACACAAGAAATTGTTAAGTTCCAACAGAGGCAAAGTCATGCTTCAAATCCACACCCCATACTCCGCGGAAATGGTTTCCAGAAACAGTGAGGTTATATATCGCCTTCCACTTTCCATTAAAATATCCAACTACATTAGATAGGGTTACTAACCAAGTTTTATATTTTCTAACATGACTTAGAGAGACACCAATCCATTATCCACAGAAGTGAACTTAAATTACAAATGTGCAACGGATTCACAACACATTTCTTATAACAAAAAAATTCAACCAGGAAAACAGAGAGAAACTACATTTTAAAATAGCATTTGAAATCAAATCATACTGGAAAAACCAGTGCTCAACCAAATACATTAAGAGACCAATCAACCACTTTTGACTTCAACTGATCTCTCTTTCTTCTTTATTCTACTCAGGTCATAACTGCAGAAAGATAGAATTACAGAGGTAGGTAAAATACAGGATCATTGCCACTTAAAGACAGGATTACAACATTATCATCACCATCAACAAAAGTAAAGTTTCTTATATGCCAGCACACAATTTATCCACTTAGAATACATATTTTATTGAACCTTCCAACTAATTGTAGTTTGTTCACAAGAATTCAGAAGACTTAAAGATTATCTCTTGAATTTGATAATGTCTGACTAATATGCTTCTAATGCTCAATCATCTATATAATAACCTAAATACCCTTAGCTCATATTAATATAGGAAGTTCTACTACCCCTGTAAAACCATCTCGCGTTGTTAACCAAGATTTCATAGAACAATAATTCTCCCTAAGGTCAGATTTACATATGGAAGTTCTGCTACCCTTGTAATTTTGTATGTAAACTTCAAGCTTCAATAGTAAGGCAACAAATCTATCTAAAGCGCTACTATCTTGAAAGGGATAGGACCTCACAGATTACTCGAAGAATCATGTTCCGAAAAGAAAAGCCAGTCGGATGAAGATACACACTTAATCAAATTTAACCAAAGCAGGAAAATAAATAAAGTCAAAAATTGAAGCAATTTAACTTTTCATAGGTATTGTCTCGAAACAAAGTTGCGTTCTTAAGCACAAGAAAACACTTAATCTATGCTATTTGATAATCAGTCAATAAGGTTACAAAATTATCCAGGTTTAATCTAACTACCTCTTCAATTGCTACAATTCAGATTTTTATAATTTCATTAGCTTCATATCCCCAAACCAATTTTACTTTATAAAACAACATTATCCACAATCTTCTACCAGAATAAAAAATCTCCTAAACACGAAACATAAACTGAAAAATAAACAAAACCCAATCTTATCTCAGGTTTAACTGATCTTGTTTATTCAGAAATACCAAAACAAAGAAATTAAACCCTAGAAAGTCGACATGACCATATTTTAAGAAAACTGAAACATAGATTGAGATTAACAACATACCATGTTTAGAAACTACATGAAATCCAATATAAGAAACATACAAATTGATGAATCTACAGAAATCGGACTCACAAAACCGGAATTTAGTTATTAGAATTCGAAACAAATAAAAGTGGTGGAGAATTTATACCTGAAAAAGTTCGAGAAATCCAATTGAGGCTGATTATTCATCTTCCAAAAACTCCTACAGTAAAATCAAGAGACATTTCAAATCCTAACATCAAATAAAATCAACAAGTACAAACAGAAAAAAAAAAGAAGGGAAATTACATTTTCAAAGCCTAAATTTGGTTCTAATAAGAACAATTAGTATCACACAAACAGAAAATATGGAAAACAAAATGGTTGAAGAATAATGGTTTCAGTTAAGATTGAAGAAAATGGTTTTAGATCGAATATAATGATACAAATAGATCAGGAGAGATAAAGAAGGAAATGGTTTTTCTTCCTGGTTCATGGTGTTGTGTTTTGTTTCATGGAGATCTGTTAGTTTTCGTAAGAAATCAAATGGATTTGGAGAGATAAAGAAGTGTTCATTTGAAGGAAGAAAAGGGTTGGAGAGATAGAAGAGAAGAGGGGGACTCGCATAGAAAATGGAAGAAGAGGCAGAGTAAAAAGATAAGGTTTTTCAGTAGATAAGAGGGGATTAACATCCGTGGGATTAATGAGAAAACCCATATCCCCAAAATATCTACTAGGGAAAGGTTACTACCAAACTATCGTTGTCCCAGTCAACAAAAGTCTTTACCCAACTGCATCTTGACTTTAGTCAACAACAGTACACGGAATGTCTTTGTCTAAGTCAATAAAAGTCTAAACACAACGACATTCTGACTTTGGTCAACCACACTTTCCGAATGTGATTTTTTTGCAATTTTTTGGTTTGTGTCGTTTCATTATGTCTCAGATATCCTTTTTTCCACTAGTGTTGTTAAAACAAATAGAAAGAGTAGCAAAAGAGCAGGTCATATCTTCTTCATCGAAGCCAGTCACCGAGGAAGAACCGGAAGGAGATGGTACTGAGTTGACTCCGAATACTATCGAGGATATCAAGGTGGCAGAGCAGGTGGAATCTGAAATGCAGAAAGCTACTTCATCGATGCCAGTCACCGAGGAATAATAAGAAAGAGATGGTACTGAGTTGACTCTAAATACTATCGAGGATATCAAGGTGGCCGAGCAGGTTGAGTCTGAAATAGAGAAAGCTACTTCATCGATGGCAGTCACCGAGGAAGAATAAGAAAGAGATGGTACTGAGTTGACTCCGAATACTATCGAGGATATCAAGGTGGCCGAGCGGGTCGAATCTGAAATGGAGAAAGCTACTTCGTCGAAGATAAATATTGAGCAAGAATACAATGAAACTAAATTTGTAATTGATGAAGATGAAATTCGGAAAATGGAACCCGAATAAAATAAGAAAAGTTGTTCGTCGTCAAAGCCAAACGTTGGAAGCGTATACTACTACTCAGCCGTAAAAATGGCGAAGGATTTACTTGAGTTAGAAAAAGAACAACCTGGATTTGATTTTGGACTCTCGCAGCGTGACAAACAAGGGCAAGGACAGGGAGAACTCATTGCTGAACAAAGGATGAGTAACATGGTTACAAGAATGAGGGAAGATAGAAGGAATTTGGGACCACCTATCAGAATGCAGGATTACAACACCAGTGTGAAAAACAAGAAGAAAGGTTACAGCTATTAAGTGCAAGGAGAACAAGGAGGTTCATGAAGTATAGGGGGTGAAGTTGAAACCAGTTGATAACTTGAAGATATTGAAGGTACTCAACAGAAATGAGAAACCCTTCGTGACCAATTTTTTCAGAAATAAAAATGAAAGGTAAGTGGGAAATAACTGATGAAACCGTTAGAGCATTGCTCGGTTGAACTCACATGCGTTGCTATCTCAAGCATGTTTGTCAATGTTAGTGATCAAAACTATAAAGTCTTGATTTCTAGTCTACTATAGCTAAGGTCTCGGACTAGGATAGAAAGTGTAGTTGAGCTCAAGAACTCCATGGCGATCATCATAAAAGACGAAGGACTACTCAAGGAACCGGTGGATCTTCATCAACCAAAAGGTATGTGGAGACTTGAACTTATATATCACTCGAAAGTCTATCTACTCTATCTCCTATCTTGAGACAAAAGTCGTATTACTATATAGACTAAGATTATACACATATGTTATTTCGGGCTGAGTATATCTCGTTTTTATATATTTCTTGAAATATGTGTTGGTAAAGCTTTCGCTTTATCCAAGTTCATATTTACCGAGTGACGAAAGTCATATTATGTTTCAATTATTTTGGAAATTGCTCTGACGAAAAATAGTTTGTGAATAACAACTATATAATGCCCTCTGAGAATGTTTCAATGATTGAAATGAGAGTTTAGACAATATAACCATTGGAGGATATAAGCATTGTTTTGGTAATACATATATGTATAGTCCTTATTCCTTGAACCGAAGTTTGTGAACTTTGTTGATCAAGTGAAACCGGAGTAGTGTGTGAGCTCAGTCTGCGAACTCAGCATACAAGCTCAGTCCGCGAACCCAGTCCACGAACTGGCGTAGTTCTCGAACCCGAGAATTTCTGTTGGAGTTTGTGAACTCCGTCCGGGAACTTAAGTCTGCGAACCTAGTCCGCGAACTTGAGTAGGTTATGTCTAAAAACGATGTTTGTGAACTTATCATAATAAACTAAGGAATGCTATTGCAAACCGTAGATTTATAGTTCATGAATCGATTCGAGTGAATCACATCATTTTTGCTTCAATTTTGTCTTGCGTAGGACATGAGATCTCATAGCAATTGAACAACTCTCTAACTAGTTCATTTGAGTCATTTGGACTAGTTAAGGTGAAGAAGAATATGGTTGATATGAAAGTTATCATTTGGTTAACTAGTGTTGAACTAACTAATGTACAAGTTTGGGTACGGTTACACAAACCCAAAATCGTCAAGTACATGTGTGTATAACAAGCTAAGTTTTCGATCTAACGGTTGATAAGTATTAGCTTGAATCTAATTAGGTTTTCATCTAACGGTGAATATTGAATGCTTTGTTACCAAGCTAACATTGATTGCAAACCCTGATTTGAAAGACTATATAAGGGAGAAATCTAGCAACTGGGAAACCTAATCCCCACACATTCTGTGTGATACTAGTTTGCTAATCTAGAGTCGATTCTCCTTTAACCTTTGGTTTTCTTCTTCTAAAACCAGATTAACGACTTAAATACTTCATTGGGATTGTGAAGCCAGACCGATACTACTTTTATCGTAGTTTTGTGATCTGATATTGCATATTATATCGTACGAGTACAATTGTGATAATTGGCTTGAGATTTATTTCTCCGATAGGAAAGATATAAAAGTAATCACAAACATCTTCGTCTTATCATTTGTGATTCCACAATATTTTTTTCCGCTACGTCGATTAAGACTATTGTGAGGTGATTGATAAAACTGATTTGTTCTTCGGGAATATAAGTCTGGTTTTATTGATTGGTTCCTGTTCACCTTGATTTATCAAAAGACGGAACAAAACTCATAGGTTTATTCGTGGGAAACGAATTTATATATCTTGTAGAATTTTCTGTGTGAGACAGATTTTTTTATTAAAGTCTTCGACTTTGGGTCGTAGCAACTCTTGGTTGTGAGTGAGATCAACTAAGGGAATCAAGTGCGTAGTATCCTACTGGGATCAGAGGCGTAGGAGCACAAATGTACCTTGGATCAGTGTGAGATTGGTTGGGGTTCAACTACAGTCCATATCGAAGTTAATTTGGAGTAGGCTTGTGTCTGTAGCGGCTTAATCAGTGTATGTTTAATCTGGACTAGGTCCCGGGGTTTTTCTGCATTTGCGGTTTCCTCGTTAACAAAACTCTGATGTCTGTGTTATTTCTTTTTCGCATTATATTTTGTTATATAATTGAAATAATACAGGTTGTGCGTTGTTCAATCAATTAGAATATCCGACCTTATTGGTTGTTTATTTAAATTGATTGACACTTGGATATTGGTCTTTGGTACCACCCAAGTTATTTCTCTTTGATTAAGACTCGCAGATTGTATTTTCTTGAGTAAATCAAATTGAGAGATAGAGATAATAACTCCTTGAAATATTTTTATCTAGATTGAGTCTGACTGTCTAGTTGATTCTCTAGTAAAGTAACTCGGAGTTTTTCCATACATATTGCTAATCGAAATATTGGGTGTAGTTGTTAGACCCCCACTTTTTCAAAAACCAAGACTGGTTTCATCAAAATTTTGTTCCAAGTTATGCATTGTTTCTCCTTTTTTGATCCATCATTGACTAGCTTTTAAAAAATAAAATTAACAGGTCAACTTCGTGGGAGCATTTAAATCTTCACTTACATAGATCGGGGAAGAATATGGATAGTTTTATGAGAAAGGGTAACGTCGCAGGAGACATCATTGAGTTCTACGTTTTGAATCTGCAAAACAACATAAAAAAAATGAGTTGAAACAAGATGGTTCTCCAAAGTACCAGAGAGTTGTGTTTCTAAGCCCATTTGCCTATGTAAGTTTACTCTGAAATTCTTTAATGTAATTTTTTTGGCAGAAAAAATAGTTGTGGAAGACAAAAAATGATGTTGTTTATATGGTTAATTTTGATGGAACCAAATGATGGAACCAAATTTGGTTTCATCAAACTTGCATGTTTGTAACTCATTAAGGAGTTGTTATCTGGTATTTTGTTTTAGACATGTTACTCATTAGGAAAGAAATGTGGTGTTGTAATAGAAGTTTTCATCGACAACATGGATTATAGCGTGCGGTTTTTTCGTTCCGTTGCTGACATCACTTGGAGATGTAAACCATTGGATATTGCTTTCTTTTGATCTTGAAACCGGAGAATTTTATCACTACAACTCCTTGGCTTCCACAGAAGAGGAATGCATAAAAAGTGCTGAAAGCATGAAACAACGTATAGTATCAGCATTTGCACAGCACGACACAAATCTCCCATGTGATCAGCAGACAAGTCAGCCAACAACATACTCTTTGCACAAGCCTACATGTTGTGAACAAATGGGGTAAGTTATGTTGGAAGTTTATAGTTCACATATGAATATGTTTGAAATCATTACATCACTTGTAAATAGTTAGAAACCGAATGTTTTACATATAGCTAATAATATCAGAACACTCTCAGCTAGTCACTTTATAACAATTGAGACATTGTTTTGGTTTTTCAGGAACGATTGTGGCCTGCATGTTTGCTATTACATGAAGAGACTCTTGAAAGGAAACATGTCTACAGATGATATACGATAAAAGGTGCATAATATGAGACCAAAGTTGGCATTAAAGATACTCCTTGACAATATAGAATAATACTCGCATGTCGTGCCCGTCCTCTTGAACATTCAGTTTTAGTTGAAGTTTAAATTACTTTTGAAATGGTTATTGTAATGATGATACTCCTTGACATACAGTTCTTCTTGCAGATTCAAGTTTTAGTTGAAGTTTAAAGTACTTGTGAAATGGTTACAGTTTATATAAAAAACAATTTCGTGCGATTTCAGTTGTGTTCCCTTAAAAGCTTATGTCTACAGAAATATGATGTCTCATTTTTATAAAACAATATCCATAAATGATGTATCATATATTTGGGGCACCAATAAACAGTAGACAAAACATCATCTACTATGTTGTCAAAAAAATGTAAAAGAAAAAGTGACAATAAAACAATGGTGAAACCAAAAAGGGTTCCACCAAAATATGATGAAACCTATTCTGGTTCCATAAAAAAATGATGAAACCTAATTCGGTTACACCAAAATATAAAGGCCTGCAAAAATTCTGACAAACTTAATCAAACAAAAAATCTGACAAATTAATTAAACTTATTTATTCTTGGACAAATTATAAAATGAAAACAACTGCAGCACATTAACTTCTAAAACAAAAATATGAAATAGTAGATGAAACACATATTGTAGTCTAAAAACGAAACTAAGAGTGAAATTCGATGACTTGTATTCGAAATGACTACAAGTTCTCATGAAATCTGACAAGAAGGGCATGTCCATTTATTTTAGGTGGTCAAAACCTTGCAGGAACCACATGTTCTCATCTTCTTATTGGGAACTGAACCTGTATTAGGAATCCTCTTCTTCTTCGATGGACGTCCTGGCTGTGGTCCATTATTCGGACCAAAAAAAGTTGATTTCGGCGACACTGTCACGGGCTTTTCAACTGTGGGAACATGATTGATTGGGGGTTTATATGATTCTCGGTAGAACTTTACTGTAAAATAGTGTTCAACATACTTGTAAGGATCTTCTCCATTCACCATGATACAATGGATAGCATGGGCACAAGGGAAACCGTCAATACACCAACGATTGTAAGAACATATTTTTATTTTCAAATTGACTGTCTGTGTTAATGAAGCATGAACTTCAAACACATATTCCGACGACTTGGTGACTGGGTAGTTACAGCCATGCATCTTGTTGTCGTGTATCAGAGCTTCATATTCTAGACATAGAGTTTGATGCCAATTCATTAAGTTAGCACAGTCCTCGCGACGTTTACACATTTGGTCCATTATCTTCACCCTGATCTCATCAACCATGATGGCTATATGCTTCTCTCTCTCTCTTCAACGAACGAACCATTAAAACTCTTAGAAATATTTGAACACAACCTACCATATCGTCGACCCTTGAAGAAAAAACTTTCCCATTTATCAACAGGATCTCTACTTAGATAGTCTTGTAACTTCTGATTTTCAACCTTACTCAACTTGTCCCAATTCTCTATAAATTGTTTATGAGTAGAAGCATCCGCAGATTTCTTAAACAGTCCCAATACATATTTGTTATAAACCTTGAAATTTTTTGGTAAGCGTGTATTGATATTGCATTCCATATGCCAGTAGCACCAACCATAAAAAGCATTAGGAAATACGACAGGAATTTGAGTTACCAATACAATACCTCGATCACTCGCAAAGGAGAAAGGACTTCCTTCAAATTTTCCAAAAACCATTTCCAGTTCTCTTCATTCTCCGATGAAACCATGGCATAAGCAAGAAGGTAGATTTTTGTAAGATGAACATAAAGCATAACACAAGCATAAGATGCGATGAAAACCAAAAAAAAAATGATGAAAACCTTACCATCATTTCCGATTAGACATGTTGCTGCCATCATATGACCAAGGTACTTGCTTTTCAAGTGGGTTGCATCAACGAATAATACAGGACGACAGAAGTTGAATCCACGACTACAAGCTTCAAAACAGATAAACATCCTCTGAAATTTTTGAGTTCCTTCTTCAACTTCCAAAACCACGTGAGATCCAGGATTGGTTTCAATCGACTTGTTTTTATACCAGTTCAAGAACATAAAAGATTTCTCGTTCTCTCCCCATGTAGTATTCAGTGCATGCTTCTTACCTGAGTATGCATAATAACGACTAATGTCAAAGCCGTATTCTCTCGTAAACTGTTCCATAATAAGCTTAGTTTTCTTATTAGGATCCTGTTTAATTTCATCAATAATCAAGCTACTAGCTAGTTTCTTCGATATCTGTGGTGTGTTAACAAATCCACCAACACAAGTATGGTGATTATTTAGTTCCTTGATAATAAAAGAACTTCCTACAACACCATCAACATACACAACATATAAATTCCAGTTACATTTCTCCTCTTTCTTATTAGCACAACATGCACCAATCCTCAACTTCTAATTCATGTATATCTTGAATTCATAATCGGCTACTGTGTGATACTTCTGTAAATCACAACGAACTTGTTGAACACCTCCCGGAAACAACTGTTCAACTCCTTGAAAAAGATGTAACCAGTGAGCAGACTTCAATGGTTCCTTAATTTTATCTGGAACATCATAATCAATTCGTGGCTTCTCAAAAGGTATAATTCCAGAACTCCTTGGCTGGTCATCAAAAGCTATAATTCCTGAACTTATTAAACCAAAACACTCAGCTTTATGACTTACGTGTAACTCCATAATTCCTTCTTTATTATACAGACTAAATAGAGCGAAAGATTGAAGATCAAAATCAGAATAAATGACCTTTTGTTGATCATCAACCATGTGAAAAATTTCCATAGAAGGAGGAGAGAATTCAAACCAACTTGAGCATATACTAGTCTTCAAATTAGCAAAAGACTCTTGGAGGCCAATACGAAAATTTAAACAATCTTCTTTGTGACATACAACTGCGAGAACAGAATCCATAATCTACAAAACAAAATGATGAAGCCAAAAATAGTTTCACCAGATGTGAATATCAACAACAATAACAACAATATGAATTTCAAAAATAATCACAAAAAGGTTCATTCCAAATATATAGAATCGTTCGTAAGAAAATAAACAAAAACATAAGAAATCATATGAACATCATCAATTCAGTTTATTTGTTTATTCATAAGAACATCATCAATTATGTTTATTCACTAGAAAATAAAAAATCAACAGAAAAAAGTAAATTGAATACCTGAAAACTTGATTGATTGTCTAATGAATAATCCGAATGATAGACAGAGCTTAAACTGAAGACGAAGATGATCAATACGAAGTTGATTAATTCGTTGATGAATAATCGGAATATAACACACAGCTTAATCTGAAGACTAAATTGATATTGTTTCTATAATTTTCTTTGATTAAACACCATATCTCTGAATCCGTAGCTTGTCGTAACCAATTGAATCAGTACTAACCTTAAAAAAAATTATGAATTGAATCGAAATCAGGAGAAGATGATTCTTCTTATTTGAATTAAACGGTTCTTTCTGAATCTGTAAACTAAGAAGAAGAAGAAGATGTAAACCTAAACGAATAACAGAAATCTCGCCCGCCGTTCGTAATCAGAAGAAGGTGATTATTCTTATTTGAATTAAACTGTTTTTTCTGAATCTGAGAAAACGAAGAAGAAATCGTTTTCTGAATCTGTAAACTATGAAGAAGAAGAAGAAGAAGAGGAAGATGTAAACCTAAACGAAGAATAGAAATCTCGTTTTTGTTTTCTATGAATCTGATTTCTGCTAGGTATTTCTTCCGCCATAATTTCTTTGAATTAAATATTTTGATACAAAAGGTCAGTTTGGGAAATTATATTTTCAGACAAAACTAAATTTGCTAATTATTGTTTGAACTGGGTTTTTTGTGCCACTATTTAATGAAACTGATTTAATTTATTAAAAATAATATGAATGGCTTTTTTGTACCTTTAAGTTGGTCACCTAGGTGTTTTGTCACTAGTTTTGAATTATAAATTAGAGAGTTACCCTTGATTACGCCATTTTCAGCTTCCCCTTTAACCTCTGCGACATGATTAAGTTTTCCTTGAATGTCACATTGTCTCGGTTGAAATGGTGGTACGTCATTTCATGGTTGGTATGGCTGATGGCGGTAGACAAGTCGCAGATGAATCTTGGAAGAGTGTTTCGCTCCCTTAAACTGTTCGAAAATAAAAATCACCATCTTGGCATCGATAATTCATTCCTAATTGTAACCTGGTTCAATACACATTCTCAATGATTTGTCCTTCTTGAGCACAAACATAACTTGTGTCTACCACAAGAATAATAATAATAATAAAACAAAATAGTAGAAATATATTCCTAGTTCAGAATTCAAGCAACGGTGGATACAATGCCAAAGGTAAGAATGAGAATGAAAAATAAAAAATAAGATTTTGTAGTAGATTTTATTTTTTGAATGTTGGTCGCCATTGAATTAAAAAAAATAAAAAAGATTAAGAAGAAATTACGTTAGTTAGGAGCAAATTCGCACTTGTTCATTTCCATTGATCCAACAAAACTACATAAGTTCAGTCCAGTAGCTTTCTTACAGCAAAACAAAACACAAGGAAATCACCATGACATACCTCGTACAAACAAAAATGAATACTTGAACTAGTTCAAAGACATAAGGATATACGCCGCGATTTATACAATTTCTCTTGGAAACTAATTAGAAATAAATTATGGCTACGGATCTTCAACAACGGTGATGCTGATTTGAATATATTTGGAATCATTGGAGTACTTAGAAGTGACGAAGATTTCTAGTAATTTTGAAGAACCAAGGAGATCATGCATGTGGATGATAAGCTGCAAAGTTTATTTATTTTGTAATTCATATTTATTGATAGTTTTGTCACTAAAATTGACAAAGGGGTAGATTGTTAGAGCACTGCTCGGTCGAACTCGCAAGTGTTGCTATCTCAAGCTTGTTTGTCATAGTTTCCAAAACTATGAGTCTTGATTTATAGTCTACTTATAGCTAAGTTTCGGACTAGGATAGTAAGTGTAGTTGAGCTCTAGACTCCACGGCGTTCATCATGCAAAGATGAATAACTACTTAAGGAACTTATGGATCATCATCGACAAAAAGGTATGTGAAGACCTGAACTTATTTATCACTCAAAAGTTTATCTATTTTATCACCTATCTTGAGACAAAAGTCATATTGCTATATAGACTTCGATTATACACATTTGCTATTTCGAGCCGAGTTTATCTCGCTTATCTATTTCTCGAAATATGTGTTGGTAAGCTTTTGCTTTGGCCAAGTTCATCTTTAATCGTGACGAAAGTCATGTTTATTATTTCAGTCTCTTGGAAATCGCTTTAATGAAAATAGTGTGTGAATAACCACTATATAACATCCTCTAAGAAAGTTTCAATGATTGAAATGAGAGTTTAGAATATATAACCTTGAATGGATATAAACATTGTATGTGAACTCATACTTGTGTAAGTCCAAAATCCTTGAACCAAATTATGCGTACTTTACTGGTTTAGGATGTCCGGATCTAAGTCCCCATACTGCCGGAAGTTCACATACCGTAAATTTCTGCTGGAGTTTGTGAACTAAAAACAAGCTCAATCCGTGTACTTAAGTATGCGTACCGGTATGCGTACTTAAGTGGATTATTTTCTAAAAACGATTTATTCGTGAACTAAGACATTAATAAATTAAGGAATGAAATCTTTGCAAACCGTGGCTATAATGTTCATGAATCAATTCAAGTGAATAAACATATTTTTTGCTTCCATTGTGTCTTATATACTTTTATGAGATCTAAACAATTGAACAACTCTCTAACTAGTTCTTTTGAGTCATTTGAACTAGTTATGGTGAAGATGAATAAGGTTGATATGAAAGTGCTCATATGGCTAACCATTGGTTAACTATTGTTGAACCAACTAGGTGTACACATTTTGGTACGGTTACTCAAACCTAAATGAATTTACATTTCATTTGTGTATAACAAGCTAAGTTCGATCTAACGGTTGAAAGATATTATCTTGAATCTAATCAGGTTTTCATCTAATGGTGAATATTGAATGCTTTGTTACCAAGGTAACTGTAGGTGTAAATTATACACAGATCCAGGTGGAAACATCCTAGGCATGGTGCACCTAAACACGAAAAGACGCGAAGCATGGAATGAAGATTAGTGGCGCGAGATTTCAGGAGCCACGTGGATCGGGCGTGATCGCTCTACAGCTGTCGGACAAGACTTGATTCAGACTTCTGACAAAGCTGACATGACGAGATGCGGCGGGACAAACGAGGTGCTATGGTCAAATGGATAAGAAAGTAGGGGACACATCGGATAACCATAAAATCAACGATCGAAGACGGGCGACATTCAGAAACACACGACATCGTGTCAAGAGAGCATTGGGAGATGTCGGCTCGGACGAAAGACAGGCGAAGAGCCAAGATACCTCGGCCATGTGAGGCGACATAAGTCGGTCCGACAGTAGAACTGCTGAATTGATGTAACATGACCAACACCATATCTTGGGTGTATGGAACTTCTCCTATAAATAAAGGGACTTGTATTCATGAAAGTTAGGTTGTAATTTTGGGAGAGGAGAAGAGAGAAACTCGAGAAAACATTAGGAAGAAGTGAGTGAGAAGTAAGTTCACCTTGTAAAGAAATCCAACTAAGATCAACACCTTTGTAACACCTTGAAGTAATAAGATTCATCATTTCACCCCCGTGGACGTAGGTAATCATACCGAACCACGTATATCTTGTGTTCATGGTTGAGTGTTTACTTTCATTTGAGAAGAGTAGTGCGTTTCTAACCTTTGGATGTAGTTTGTAGTAAAATGCATCTACATTCTGGCGCCGAATAAGGGGACACGACTAAGATCTCCGGATACCTTGCCATTAAAGTCTTCAGAGACGATCAACAACTCCTCAATACACGTTAATGTGTTGGAGTAGAAGCTATGATGAACTCTGTTGGCCGAAGTAATGGTTGTTTTGAGTCATTTACTGAGCATTTAAAGTCAGAGCAAAGAGTAGCGTCTTCTTAGCGTCTTCAACGATTTTTGTAGTTTGATCGAGTTGCGCGGAACACACCAGGAGGACATTTGATATTCGGACTCCCAGAAACTTCACGAGCTCACCAACGACTATTCTTCGTTTGAAAATGAAAATTCGGGTTAGAAGCTACGTGAAGAATATGTTGAAAGGACGACTGTTTGTTCTTGATAGTTAAATGTGTGTTTCTTTAGCGTTAATCGAGTTGTTTCTAAGAGGGACTATGAGGTAAGAAGTCGGATGCTCGAGTTACCAAAAGTTAGCGTTTTAGATGTTTCATCATGTAATGAACTCACCATTTCATCGACCATATATAATTTTTAGTTGGCGGTGTAGCGTAAGTTCACGGAAAGGTCATAATTAAATCTCGAGAAAGTGGAGTTGGTACAAGTTTAATTCGATTCTAGGGGTTACTTAAGTTTAATTAAATCTAAATTCCTTTGCCTTCACAAGTTTCGTACTTTTTAAGCATCACGTGCATAAGATCAATGATTTGGAGCATGTAGAATAAAGGACAAACTAACTTAAATGCATAGGTCGAGTACAAAAGAGCGACGTCTTTTTAAGCATCACGTGCATAAGATCAATGATTTGGAGAGTGATAGTAACGGAGAAGTGAGTTCAGCCACAAATTCAACATAAGAACAAAATAGGATAGATAAACGAAACCCACATGATAACCAAAGTTGACCCTACACAGTGATAGTAGTCGTAGAGTCGAACGTTTCGCCTTTTTTGTCTGAACTTTTTGTTAGAAAAATCAGGTCGAAGTAAGGGGTTCTTTTTTTTGTATTTGCTGACGTAGGGACGGGCGATACTCGGCTTATCACGCGACGTGACTAATGGCTAGCGCTTCATGGACGATAAGGATGTTAAGGAATCGCACAGTCACTAGCAGCAGCATGCAGGAAGGGATAACGGGACAGAGGCAAGAGGACAGTCGACAACCACCGCCCGAGGAATCTCATGCAGCTGCGCGAGGGATGCCTGTTGTAAACGAAGAAATAGATTTGGGGCGAGACGATAACACCTTACCTCTGGACCAGATTATATTGACCCATAGGAGAGTTGACCAAATCTATGGACTCACAACTTCAGACACCGATGACGATGAGGAAGCACTTGCAGCGCAAGCTCAGAGGCAATGGACGAGGCAGCAAGTTGAACACCAGGAAGCTTTAGGAAGGGATCAAGAGCGTCTTAGGCATATTCAGCTGGGGCGAGCAGCAACAAGTAACATCGGCCCGACAACCGTTCACGCGGTCGATCGTGTTTCCAACCCGATACCGCCACCACCACCCACATCAGCACCATTACAACCTCGGCCACACCAACCCAATGGACACTCCATTCACGAAAGTACGGACCCGACGTTGTTGGCCATTTTGGAGAGTCAGAGAAGGCAAGAGGCGGCACTAAGGGAACTCCGGCAGAGGAATCTAGCCTTTGAGTATGAGAACTACCAGTTGAGGAACCAACGGACCAGATCGAGAGGGTCGTCCAGTCGAGGGACATCAGGATACCGCGGCCGATCCGGTCACTTACCAACCATGATGGGGCCAAGTAACCTTAATCAGCCCGATCCGTCGGGTCAACTACCGTTACCTCCGGTACCCCCCACGCAGATATATGGACCACCCGAGGACTCGTCCACCGACGAAGAAAGACGAGGAAGGGACGAGCGACAAGATCAAACAACTAAAGCCAAACTTAAGGAGTTGGAAGCAAAAATCAAGGAACTCTCGGGCGGAAGCGAAGAGAATAAGTTGGCCGAGATTATGAGTGAAGCCGAGAAAATGCCTTTCTCTCAAGAACTGGAGAAAATGCCGTTCCCACCCAAGTGTACTCTACCTTCATTCCCCTCTAGATTTGACGGAACGGGCGATGCGATTGAACATATTAAGATGTATACAATGTCACTAATCCAATGGAGAAACAACCCGGTAGTTATGTGCAAATTCTTTCCAGCTAGTTTGGAGGGCGAGGCGCGAGATTGGTTTTATTCACTCACACCTAGTTCGATTAACGGGTACGATGCGCTAGTCGAGGCCTTCATTGAGACCTACATGCATAACAGCCGACCTCGGCCAAGAATGAACAAGCTGTTTACTCTCGCCCGACGATTCAGAGAGACCCTGAGAACTCTGACCGACAGATGGAGGAAATTGTGTATTGAAATTTGGAAGGTACCGGTGGATCAGAAAAGAGATCGGACCCGCCCCCAAGGAGCAGTGAGAAGAGGGAATGGATGGCCAAAGGGAATAATCCAAAGCAGGAAACCCGGTCGTATACCCTTCTAAACGCTTCTTTGGAAGAGGTTTTCAAGGAAGTTGAGAAGAGAAACGACATCAACTACCCAACCTCGAGGGGAGTACAGTTCCAAGAGACCCGAGATCATCCCGAATACTGTCACTACCATCAGTATAGGGGCCATTCCACCAATAACTGTCGAGAAGTGAAAGATATTGTTCAACACCTCATCCGCGATGGATATTTGAGGCAGTATGTCCGACACCCCCCTCGGCCGGAAGCAACACCCGATGCACCAGTTCATCAAGTCCGCATCGATAGGGCGAGTCAATTCATGAGCACCATTTCACATTCGGCTATGCAAAACTACACCCTCAGCCCAGTAATCACCACTAGGATCCATAAAAGGTATCGTGACGGTAAAGAGATATTCAGCTTAGCCAAGTCCCTTCCCATGGAACCTTGGATGACGCTGCCCATATCGTTCTCGTCTAAGGATGTCCCAGCAAATGGACAGGCACACAGCGATCCATTGGTCATCACGCTGTTGATTGAAAAGTGGGGAGTAAGAAGGATTCTTGTGGATAGCGGAAGTTCAGTCGAGGTGTTGTTCTACGACACGTTCAGAAGAATGAAACTCTCAGACGACATGCTCGTCCCATCAACATATCGTATCTACGGCTTTAACGGAACAGTAACCATCCCAAAGGGCGAAGTAACTTTAAGAGTTTCAGATGGTGGTGGCTACCTCGACACACTAACCACTTTCTGTGTGGTCGATGTCGCTTCACCTTTTGAGGCCATTATCGGGCGCCCATGGGTTGCTGGGATAGGGAGTAGCATCGGCCTACCATCAAAGGTTAAGGTTCCCGACTTGCAAGGGAATAACGGAAGTTGTGGGCGACTCCCAGGCGGCACGACAATGCATGAAAGTTGATATAGAAATAAATGAATAACGGCGAGCTCGGCAAAGGCAAGAAAAGAACAAAGCAAAGGAAGTGAAGGCGACAAAAGAATTGGAGGAGGAAATTTCACAAGCGGTCCTGGAACACGAAACTCGAGAGCAAGACACTTTATAGAAATTAAAGGAAGCGTCCCCAGTCAGGGAGAATAAATCAAACTTCTCGACAGTCGAGCCGACTAAAGAAGTAAACTTGGGAACGATAGAAGAACCCAAAATAGTGCGGATCGGGGCATTACTATCGGATGAACAAGCAAGTAAACTCACGATGCTATTAAAAGAAAACCTGGATGCATTCGCTAGGGAAGTGCATGATTTGGAGGGTATTGACCCGAAGGTCTGCTGTCACCACTTAAAAATCGATCCGAGGTTCAAACCGGTTAGACAGAAAATGAGGCGCGTCGCGCCAGAGTTACAAGCGGCGGTCTAGGTCGAGCTGAAGAAGTTACAAGAATCCGGAATAATAAGGAAGTCCCACTACCTACAGTGGATATCAAACATGGTCTTGGTACCAAAAAAGAAAGGGGGAGTCATAATATGTATTGATTTCAGCGACCTGAACAAGGCCTGCCCGAAAGACAGTTTCCCCCTTCCCAGCATAGATCAACTAGTAGAATCAATAGTAGGATACGAAGCAATGACCTTAATGGACGGATACATGGGATACAACCAAATACCATTGGCGCCCGAGGACCAGGAACACACTTCCTTATTCACACCGAGAGGATTGTATTGCTACACCAAGATGCCATTCGGACTTAGGAATGCTGGGGCTACGTACCAGAGATTGGTAGGCGACATGTTTGAAGACAAGATTCACGATACCATAGAAGTTTACGTGGACGACATGTTAGTCAAAATTCAGAAATAAAAAAACCACGTCTGAGACCTTCGAGAGATTTTTCAGACAATGAGGAGACACAAGATGAAAATTAATCCGTCCAAGTGCGACTTCTGGGTCACGTCGGGGAAATTCCTAGGCTACATCATCACTCCCAGGGGAATAGAAGCAGATCCCGAGAAGGTACGAGCCGTCCTTGAAATTCCATCCCCCGCAACGGTAAAAGACGTGCAGAAACTAAATGGTTGCATAGCCGCATTGGGGCGATTCGTATCACGGTCATCAGACAAATGTAAGGCCTTTTACGACATGTTGAAGAAAGGAGAAAAATTCCAATGGACGGATGCAAGCGAAGAAGCTTTTCAAAAAATCAAGCTACATTTAGCTAGCCTCCCGGTTCTTCAAAGGCCTGAGCCGTCATAAAATCTCACTCTATACTTAGGCGCGACACCCTATGCCATTAGTGCGGTATTGGTCAAAACAGAGATGGGCGTGGAAAAGCCGGTATACTTCGCCAGCAAAAATTTAAGTCCGGCCGAGAAGAACTACACCAGAATGGAGCAAATAGTGCTCGCGCTAGCCTTTGCTGCCTCCAAAATACGAACATATTTTCAAGCTCACCAAATCGCCTATCGAAGAGGTCTTGGATAGCGCTGGGCGGTCGGGGAGAATCTCCAAGTGGGGATCCATAATCAAACAATATGACGTAATATACGAGGCAAGAACCGCGATCAAAGGTCAAGTAGTGGACGATTTCTTGGCAGACTTCCCCCTCAGTGATGAGGACGAGGTAGAAGATATACCGGGAATGGTCGAAGAACAAGAGGAGCCAGCGGACCTACTAGACGCCAGTAGCACAACACGATGGGAAGTATTTGTTGACGGGGCATCAAAAAAATACGGGTCGGGCCTAGGGTTGGTGTTTACCACGCCAAAGGGGAGGAAGATCGTGCATTCGTTCAGGTTAGAATTCAAGGCGACGAACAACGTCACCGAATATGAGGCGGTGATCCATGCCTTACGGATAATTGTGGAAATGGGGTTGCATGAGGTTCGACTGACTAGTGACTCACAACTGGTGATCCGGAAAATTACGGGCCAATACGCTACACACGATCTAGTGCTGCAAAAATATTGGGAGCTCGCCCAATCTTACATCAAGAAAATCCCAGATATTAAATTCCGCCACATCTGCCGAAAGGATAACAGACACTCGGACGCCCTGTCATATATCGCCTCACAACTTGTAGACCCGAGCATCGAAGGAATACGCGTTATGAGGCTTCTTAACCCGTCTATCCCTGAAACACCATAGGTACGGATTGAGGTGGCCGTCAGCACAGCCGAGAGATACAAAGAAGGCGACTGGAGAAAGCCAATACATCAATACTTAGAGACGGGTGAGCTGCCTAAGAGTCGGCCCGAGATGAACAAGATCAAAAGCAAATCGGGCGCCTACGAGTTAAGGGAAGGGATCTTATATCGGAAATCTTACCTAGGACCACTCCTACGATGCCTGAGCAGGGAAGAGGGCCATATAATCCTACACAAGCTATACTATGGGTCGGCTGGAAATCACAGCTCGGGAAGAAGTTTGTCGGTTAAGGCAAAAACAATGGGATACTTTTGGATGTATATGAACGAGGACGCAAAGCAAATGGCGAAAGATTGCGAAGAGTGTCAACGTTTTGGGAAGAAAATCCATGCTCCCGGCGTACCGTTAAACTCAATCATAAGTCTGTGTCCCTTCGCTAAATGGGGAGTGGACATCGTCGGGCCATTAGATGTAGGAACGGGGCAAAGGAAGTATTTGATCGTGGCCACTGATTATTTTACCAAGTGGGTAGAGGCGGCACCACTAAGGCATATTCGGGACAAAGATGTCTTTAAGTTCATTTGGGAACACATCATTTGTCGCTTCGGGGTCCCTGCGGATATCGTCTCCGATAATGGAAATCAACTGCAAGGCGAGAACAATGATCTTCTATTCAACACTTACAACATCCGCAAGAGTAAAGCAACCCCGATTTACCCCCAGTGTAATGGGCAAGTCGAAATCACAAACAAAACCATCGCCGATAACATGAAAAAGAAACTAGATGGGGAATTTGGCAACTGGTGCGAGGAGCTATACAACGTCCTATGGGCATACAGAACCACACGAAGAGAATCTACGAGATTTTCTCCATTCATGCTTACCTACGGAACCGAGGCGATCCTACCAACAAAAGGGATGATTCCTACCACAAGAACCGAAGCTTGGAGGCGAAATGTGTCATCCGACCTGATCTTGGCTAAACTCGACGACTTGGAAGAAACAAGAGAAATGGCGTTACAAAAAATGGAAAATTATCAGAGGAGGTTACAACGGGAATACAACAAGCGCGTTCGACCAAGAGAATTTCATCCCGGGCAGCAAGTATTGAAATTTCTGGTTGAATGGGAGCGCGACAAAAAAGGAGAAAAACTAGGACCAAAGTGGGATGGGCCATATATAATTGAATCCAAGGCGGGAGAGGGATCATATCGACTACTGAGACTCGACGGAACAAGAGAGCTCAAACCATGGAACATCCGAATCCTGAAACTCTACCATCCTTGACAAGCGACGCGGAAAAACAGTAAGCAAACGTGTCCTCTATCTCTGTGAAACCGTGAGGGGTATGGGATAGGGCATGATCGACTAATGGTCATTCGTACTCGGGGCAATGCCAGTGTGGAAGTGCCGAGGTGACTTACACTCGAATGGTCATTCGTACTCGGGGCAAAGCCAGTGTGGAAGTGCCGAGGTGACTTACACTCGAATGGGCATTCGTACTCGGGCAACGCCGGTGTGGAAGTGCCGAGGTGCCTTACAGTCGCCTGGCTATTCGAACTCGGGGCAGTGGCAGTGTGCAAGTGCCGAGGTATCCTAAGGGTTCTGGTGGTTGGAAACCAGTTCGAAAGGTTGTTTAGACACGAGGTCTACTCAGCTAGGTGGCCTACTTACATATGAAAAGTCACCACCATCGCAAGTGGGCGTGTCCACTTGCCCGAGATCGGTTGGTCGATAACCATTCGGGATTGTCGGGCCTAGAAATGGGATGACTGGTACCCTTCCACTGAATCCAAAGAGATAGTGATGAGATACCCCAATCAGGACATGGCATAGGGCCCGATGACCCTCCTTGTTGGGTGTGTTCGACAGAAATGGTTAGAATACTGACTTACTTGAACAATGATTGCAGGAATAACATATGAAACAAAGTAGAACTCGATTGCATCATGCAACTATTAAGAAAATACGAAAAGCGTCATGTGACCAAGCGAAACGAAGCGTCTAATGAAAATAAAACAAAAACCATCGGTGATGGAGCACCCCCATTAAAACGAACAAGCAAGGTAGCGGAAATTAAAAAGGGGAGAAGTGTTTAGAGCAATTTACAACCCGATGGAAGGGGCAACATAGTGACGCAGCACCAAAAAAAGAAAGTTTAAGCCTTGGGAGAAGCCGCGCTGGCCTTCCTCTGCACGACCTCGAGTCGCTTCTTCTCCACCCAGTCCATAATGCCAGCCTGAACCTTATGATCTAACTCTTCCGCATGGGCGACGCGTTCATCCTCGAGTTGTTGGGTAATCTGGGAAGCGTTTTCCTCAAAGATCAGCTAACTTGGAGATCAAATCGACCTCGGCCTGTTTCAATCGGCGAACCTCCATATCCAGCTCCCGAGAGCGTTGTTGCTCGGCTACAAGATCACAAAAATAGAATGTTATTCATAGGGTGCATTTTTGAAAGAATAAAGCGCAATCTAAATCTAAAAGAGCGGCCTCAACACATCATCTAAGGGACCTGACAGGGCGGGTAACACCAACTGAAGCGACTCTACCGACTTAGACAGCTCATCCTCGGCCCTGGATAACTTCATGGTTAATTCGTTATAATGTTGCCCGTTGAACTCGTTACTAGGGAAATACTTCTTATGCTCGGCCCAACCGTCCATTAACCGATTACGCGATGCTTGGAGCACTGCAAGCTACGATCTACTCCACTCTAAATTGCCCATAACCTTATTAAATTCACTCACTCGGCCCTGTAAATCGCTATTAGCTCGCTCCAACACATATTTATCTCTCAATATTCATCGGCGATCCTCGTGAAGGTCTCGATTCTGCATCTGCAGAGCGTCTACCCTTTGCTCCAAACTTGTGGCTAAAGCAACCTTTTCAGCAGAAAGGCGCTGAGAAGACCCCAAGTGAGCCCGTAAGTTTTCCATCTCGGCAGGATCATAATCAAACCGGCGATGTCGTTCTAACTCGTCCTCAAGTCTTGCAATCTCCTCAGTTTGACGATCTATTTTGTCGTCTTTGTTTGCCATTCGTTGACGAAGATTTTCCACAAGATCCTTCTCAATATCCCATTTTCTATTCATAATCCTAAACTCCGAAGTAGCGTCTATACCTATACTAGATACCTCGGCTAAGAAGAAGGATACCCTACTTAGGATACTGGCACGATAAACTCAATCAACACAAGTTAAGAAGGATCATATACCTTGAGCATCGGCAAGCTTGATCTCCAGCTCATTCGCGCGACCCCTCTCATTCTGAAGTTGAAGTTGGAGAGATTCTATCAACTGCTTATCTCGAAGGCGATTGGCAGCATCCAAGCATACGCAATTCATAATCTAACACAAATAGCTTGAATCATAAGCAACACTACAAGAAAGAAATCGGAAGCGGAGCATAACCATACAGAAGCGACTTTCTCACCACACTGTCAAGTGTCAGGGCGATGTCGCCATAACAGGGCACAACATTCAACATTTCCTCATCTGTATACTTCACGAAGTTGGAGGAAGTAAGCGCACCCAAGGATTTCATGATCGGGCCAGAGACAGTAAAGGAAGTTTCAGCACTAGAAGACGATCCCTCGATGTCAGGGGCACACAAGGAAGCTCTACCGGTACATCGGTAACTATCTTCTCTACGACAGGCATCTCCGAGGGCTCCTGTTGGTCGCCCATACCTTGTTCATCGCCTTTGTCGCCCGACACATTCTCTCCAAATAGCTCATCCTCATCAGAAAGATCAATGATGGGGCCCGTTTTCGGCGGTGGCTTAGCAATTTGCTTACCTCTACCAGGATTACGCCTCAACGGAGTAGGGTCAACATCGCCCGCGTCATCATCATCGTGCCTTGGGTGTTTCTGCACAAGTGTCTCGTCAGAACATGTGAAGGAAAAAAATAGGGGCAAGTACATGTACTTATAAGAAAATCATTATGTTTGTTACCTTACCCTAGTCTTCCTCAACCCTTGTGCCAGCACCTATTTTCCTAGACACGATAGTTTTGGTGGAGCCGACCTGAGATTTTTAAACAACAACAAATGACTAACTGACGCCCGAAGCTAGCAAGATAAAAATCAAGAAAAGCGCATACCTTATCAGCCTTGTCATCATTAACCACCCAGAAAGAATATGGCTCGATGGGAAAAGTAGGTGACGGGAAATCACCATGAAGGATCGGACCTCAGACTAGAAGCGGAACTCGGGGATAAATCGGGTCATTAGAATGACGGGATCGCTTGTTGGAACCATGGCCGACGGGATCGGCATCCATCATCATCCTTTCAACACCCTCGGGCATAGTTTTGACCCGATAAGGACTAGCAGCAAAACCGGCAAGTTCTCCTAAGGTGGAAGTACCAGCTTGATAGTTGACAAGTAAATTGGCAACGGTATACTCAGGAGCGTCCTCGGGCTTGTAGGTCGACCACTCGGCAGTAGAACCATGACCATCGCGGAGATCCCTCCACTCGTTCATAATTCGGAAAGTATTGCCAGTCCATTGAGCTAAAGCACGAGAAGGCCAAATCTGGGACAAAATCTCGTAATAAAATGGACTATCAGGGTTGTATAAGGGAAGACGAAGGCCCATATCCAGCTGACCCAAGGTGATGACCACACAATCATCCGATTGCTCGTGCTTCTTCATATCGGTTTTCTTCAAACTACCATTTCAGCCCGAGAGAAGGGTCACTTCGTAATTTTGAAGATCGTACTTCTCCTTCAACTGCTCAATGAACTCTTTGTCAGAGAGATCCTTCACCCTTTTCTCGGACCTGCACGAAATAGAAGGAGAGATATCAGCAAAAATAGATTTTATCGCGCGATCATCATACCTAGAAGGGCTTTCAAGCAAAAACAGGGAAGCAAGGGGGGGAACATCAAACTCGGAAAAAACGTCATCAACAGACCTCTTTTCAGCCATGGAAGGAGAATAAGCCATTAACGAAGATAGTGCAGAACTCGGTTCCCAGCAAAGAAAGATGAGGCGATAGCAGCTACTGTATCGGTCGGTGAGGAGAAGCGCAAAATGTGAAGAAACTTGGGAGAAAACCACAGTAGATGAACAGAGAAAGAAATGGTAAAGAAGAAGAAGGAAGAAAGGAGCGGGCTATTTAAAGAAGAAGAATTGTAACCGACGCCGATGGTTACCAGTCATAAAGTGGAGTTAGTGGGACGCTACATGGCGGGATTCATGGCATGAACAAAGACGTGGGCAGTTAGGGCGATATTCTTCCACGCGTGTCTCCCACACGAGAGGAAGAAGGGGCATAAATGTAGGTGTAAATTATACACAGATCCAGGTGGCAACATCCTAGGCCTGGTGCACTTAAACACGAAAAGACGCGAAGCATGGAATGAAGATTAGTGGCGCGAGATTTCAGGAGCCACGTGGATCGGGCGTGATCGCTCTACAGCTGTCGGACAAGACTTGATTCAGACTTCTGACAAAGCTGACATGACGAGACGCGACGGGACAAACGAGGTGCTATGGTCAAATAGATAAGAAAGTAGGGGACACATCGGCTAACCATAAAAGCAACGATCGAAGACGGGCGACATTCAGAAACACGCAACATCGTGTCAAGAGAGCATTGGGAGATGTCGGATCGGACGAAATACAGGCGAAGAGCCAAGATACCTCGGCCATGTGAGGCAACATAAGTCGGTCCGACAGTAGAACTGCTGAATTGATGTAACATGACCAACACCATATCTTGGGTGTATGGAACTTCTCCTATAAATAAAGGGACTTGTATTCATGAAAGTTAGGTTGTAATTTTGGGATAGGAGAAGAGAGAAACTCGAGAAAACATTAGGAAGAAGTGAGTGAGAAGTAAGTTCACCTTGTAAAGAAATCCAACTAAGATCAACACCTTTGTAACACCTTGAAGTAATAAGATTCATCATTTCACCCCCATGGACGTAGGTAATCATACCGAACCACGTATATCTTGTGTTCATGGTTGAGTGTTTACTTTCATTTGAGAAGAGTAGTGCGTTTCTAACCTTTGGATGTAGTTTGTAGTAAAATGCATCTACAGTAACTTAGATTGCAAACCCTGATTTGGAAGACTATATAAAAGAGAACTCTAGCAACTGGGAAACCTAATCCCCCCACCTCTTGTGTGATATTAGTTGTATAAGCTAGAGTCGATTCTCCATTAACCTTAGGTTTCTATCGAGACCTTATAGGTTAACAACTTGAAGACTTCATTGGGATTGTGAAGCCAGACCCAACTATTTTCTCTGTAGTTGCGTGATATGATCTTGATGTTTCTATCGTATTTGAGTACAATCATAAGATTGGCTTGAGATTAATTTCTCCGATAGGAAAGATAGAAAAGTAGTCACAAACACCTTCGTCTTATCGTTTGTGATTCCACAATATCTTGTTTCTCTAGTCGATTAAGATTATTGTGAGGTGATTGATATCTCTAGGCTATTCTTCAGGAATATAAGTCAGGTATATTAATTGGTTCATGTTCACCTTGATTTATCAAAAGACGGAACAAAACTCGTAGGTATTTCTGTGGGAGACAAATTTATATATTCTCGTAAATTTTTCTTTGTGGTACAGATTTGTTTATTAAAGTCTTCGACTTTGGGTCGTAGCAACTCTTAGTTGTGGGTGAGATCAGCTAGTGAATCAAGTGTGTAGTATCCTACTGGGATTAGAGACATAAGGAGTGCAACTGTACCTTGGATCAGTGTGAGATTGATTGGGGTTCAACTACAGTCTAGACATAAGTTATTTTTTAGTAGGCTAGTGTATGTAGTGGCTTAATACAATGTGTGTTCAATCTGGACTAGGTCCCGGGGTTTTTCAAGATTTGCAGTTTCCTCGTTAACAAAACTTCTGGTGTCTGTTTTTGTTAGAGCATTGCTCGGTCGAACTCGCATGCGTTGCTATCTCAAGCATGTTTGTCAATGTTAATGATCAAAACTATAAAGTCTTGATTTCTATTCTACTATATCTAAGCTCTCGGACTAGGATAGAAAGTGTAGTTGAGCTCAAGAACTCTATGGAAATCATCATACATGACGAAGGACTACGCAAGGAACCAGTGGATCTTCATCGACTAAAAGGTATGTGGAGACTTGAACTTATCTATCACTCAAAAGTCTATCTACTCTATCTCTTATCTTGATACAAAAGTTGTATTACTATGTAGACTAAGATTATACACATGTGGTATTTCGAGCTGAGTATATCTCGCTTATCTATTTCTCGAAATATGTATTGGTAAAGCTTTCTCTTTAGCCAAGTTCATCTTTACCTAGTGACGAAAGTCATGTTATGTTTCAATCACTTTGGAAATTTCTCTGACAAAAAATAGTTTGTGAATAACAACTATATAACGCCCTCTGAGAATGTTTCAATGATTGAAATAAGAGTTTAGACAATATAACCATTGGAGGATATAAGCATTATTGTGAAAACACATATATGTATAAGTCCTTATTCTTGAACCAAATTAGCGAACTTTGTTGATCAAGTGAAACTGGAAGTGCGTGAGCTTCAGTCCACGTACTCAGTCCGCGAACTGGCAGAAGTTTTCGACCCGAGAATTTCTGCTGGAGTTTGTGAACTCCTTCCAGGAACTTAAGTCCGCGAACCCAGTCCCCGAATTTGATTAGGTTATGTCTAAAAACGATGTTTGTGAACTCATCTCTATAAACTGAGGAATGCTATTTCAAACCGTGGCTATATAGTTCGTGAACTGATTCAAGTGAATCAAATCATTTTTGCTTCAATTGTGGCTTGTGTAGTTCATAAATATTTAAGCAATTGAACAACTCTCTAACTAGTTCATTTGAGTCATTTGAACTATTTATGGTGAAGAAGAATATGGTTGATATGAAAGTTATCATATGGATAACCATTTGGTTAACAATTGTTGAACCAACTGATGTACAAGTTTGGATACGGTTTTCACAAGCCTAGAAATGTGCATTACATGTGTGTATAACAAGCTATGTTTTCGATCTAACGGTTGATAAATATTAGCTTGAATCTAATCAGGTTTTCATCTAACGGTGAATATTAAATGCTTTGTTACTAAGCTAACATTGATTGCAAACCCTGATTTGAAAGACTATGTAAGGGAGAACTCTAGCAATTGGGAAACCTAATCCCCACACCTTACGTGTGATACTAGTTGCATAGCTAGATTCGATTCTTCTTTAACCTTCGGTTTCTTGTAAACCAGGTTAACGACTTAAAGACTTCTTTGGGATTGTGAAGCCAGACCAATACTACTTTTATCGTAGTTGTGTGATCGGATCTTGCTATTTCTATCGTACGAGAACAATTATAATAATTGGATTGATATTTTTATCTCTGATAGGCAAGATATAAAAGTAGTCACAAACACTTCATCTCATCGTTTGTGATTCCACAAATATATTTTTCTCTGCGTCGATTAAGACTATTGTGAGGGGATTGATAAAGTTGAGTTGTTCTTCGGGAACATAAGTCTGGTTTTATCAATTGGTTCCTGTTCACCTTGATTTATCAAAAGATGGAACAAAACTCGTAGGTATATTCGTGGGAGGCGGATTTATCTATTACTGTAGACTTTTCTGTGTGATACAAATTGGTTTATTAAATTCTTCGACTTTGGGTCATAACAACTCTTAGTGGTGGGTGAGATCATCTAAGGGAATCAAGTACGTAGTATCATGCTGGGATCAGAGGCGTAGGAGCATAACTATACCTTGGATCAGTGTGAGATTGATTTGGGTTCAACTACAGTCCAGACCGAGGTTAGCTTGGAGTAGGCTATTATCTGTAGCGGCTTAGTACAGTGTATGTTTAATCTGGGCTAGGTCCCGGGGTTTTTCTGTATTTGCGGTTTCCTCGTTAATAAAATTATGGTGTATGTGTTATTTCATTTTCCGAATTATATTTTTATCTTTACAATTGAAATAATACAGGTTGTGCATTGTTGTTCAATCAATTAGAATATCCGACCTTTTGGTTGTTGATTTAAATTTATTGATACCTGGATATTGGTCTTTGGTACCATCCAAGTTTATCTCTCTTGTATTTAATCGAGACTCGCAGTTTGCTTGAGTAAGATTTAAATCGAGAGATAGAGATATAAACTCTTTAATATATTTTTTATTGATTGAGTCTGACTGTCTAGTTGATTCTCTAGAAAGTATATTAGAGCTTGTCCATACATAATGCTAAGCGAAATATTGGGTGTGGTTGTTAGACCCCCGCTTTTTCAATTGGTATCAGAGAAGGCAAACACATTAAACCTGATAAGTTTGTGTTTGACTCCTTCCTTAAAAATTGTCCTATGGGATATTTATTTGGAAAATTTTCTCTTGGCATCTGTAACGCACACCAGAATTTCTTAAAGATTGATCAAAAATTATTATGGTCAAAACCTTTGGTTTCTCATGATAATTCCATTTCATCTGAAAAGGAAGTTTTAGATGATATGTATCAATCTAAAGAAAAAAATAAAAAGAGTGAGAGATTGAGGAAACTTTCATGGCGCTCAAGAATATGGAACCTCACTAGATTAACTATCGATCTCTATGAGGAATACTATCATAATGGATCATTTGATAAAGATCTATTCAGAGCATTCGAAGACATTTTTAGATCCTTAGAAAAACTTAATTCTGTTAAGTCTAAGAATCACTCCGAAAAGGGTTCTATACATATTAAACCTTTGAATAATATTGTACAACCTAGGAATCTGAAAAATCTCCCTTCTAGGCTTATCAAACAAAGGATAAGAAGCTCAGACTCCCCTGATTATCATCATTATGTTGATTACATCACATGGACTGTTCACACTGATCAACCGGAAATGTTGCATGAGAATTTCTCTGCACATTATGCCTCTTGGTAACAAGACTGGCACTACCCCATGTGTATATATCTTGAAATGGGGCAAGAAATGGTTTGAATAATGTACAATTTTGTTTTGAATAAATCTTTCTAGTGCATCCACCGTCTCTCTAAAAAAATGTTGTTACGGGATGCATAACCCTTGATGTGCAAATATATAAGAAAACCCCTCTTGTTCTTTGTGGGTTGAAGTTCACAAACGGGTCCAAGTCCATTATTGGTCTTATAAGGAAGAAGTTCGCGCACTCTCTTCTTCTTCCTCATCATCCGTCCGCGTACGTGAACCTCTAGGTGTACTTCCTCCATTAAAGATTTTTTTTTGGAGAAATTAAGAGAAAGGGTGTTCAAGATTCACTCCATCTAAGTAAATTCCTCTTGTTCCTTTCAATTTGTTAGATCTCATGATGAATTCTAAGGTCTCAGAAAGGAGTTTTAAAAGCTCAAATACCTTTAGCATGGATTTTCCTTGTGACCAAAATACTCTTAGGATTAGGTTTGTGGATGATTCATGTGCTAGAATTTTTGAAAAGATTTCATCTAAAGGTTTTATTCTAGAAAAGAAATTGGATCTATCTAGTGGGCATGAAGAGGATTTAGCTTGCTTTAAAAAATTCAATCTTGGAAATATCTTTGATGGACTTGGTCAAGGATTTGATTCTCTCACAAGAATTTTCTATGCCAACATTCATGATGTTGATCTTAATAAGATGGAATTCAAATCCATGGTAAATAGAAAAAGGTTTCTTGTTGATAGAGAATTGATTTCGAGGATTACTAACATTCCGTTAGGAAACGTGCGTCTCCCTAGATCAAGAGATGAATGTCCATCATGTGATGAAATCTCTTATGGGCTTTGTGGAAAGAAGGTAGCTTGGAATAAGGGGAAGTTTCATACTAATGATCTTAGTATTTCATTGATGGCATTTGGAGAACTTGGTATCCTCAATCTTTGTCCCTCCACAATTGAGAATTCTTGGTGGGGAGTCATGAGTTTGCAGAATTGGTTTATTTCCTTGAATCGGGTGTTCAAAGTCTCGATATTTGTGGATTCATTATCTCTCAAATGATCTCAATGACGTCTCCCATCAAGATGTTAGGCTATCCTTGCTTGATTAGTCGAATCTGCCGTGATTGTGATTTTGATTCAATTGTCAACTCTCTTGGGGTTCCCAAACCAGTTCGTCCATGTACCTTCAGACGCATAAGGGAGAACGTATGCAAAATACAAAGAGATGCTTCACTTAATGATTGTGACCCTACCACCTTGAGTCTTCTTTAAAAAATTCACAAGGGAGTGTGTAAGGTTAATTAAAGGGTGAAGTGTGTTCAAGAATAATTATCTTTGGTTGCAACTAAGTTTTCCAAGCTCAAGAAAGAGTTGAACACAATTCAAAACATCTTGGAGTGTCTCCGATGATGAAGATAATGATCAGCTTATTGCCTAGTAAATCTTCTATTTTTATTATATTGATTAGAAGAATAACTAGAGTTTAGAATAGCCACTATTATGATTACTCATAGCTATGTCCAAAGTTTTCGTCTTCTTGTTTTTAGATTTATTGGTTTGAATTCTAAACTTGTTTGGAAGATGATTTTTGCAGTATTAATCTTTATGGTTTTATATATTGCAATATTTTTATGGGATATGTGTGCTTACATCCGAGAACTTAATTGTCCCATACTTTGTGAAAAGTAAAGTCATTCGTGAATTGATATGCAAGTATTAATAAAAGAATGAATGGACTTTTGACAAACCCAAAAGTTAAGCCTATTATGTTGATCGATGTCATAGGCGTCAAAAATAATTCACTTTCTTACTCAACAAAATATAAATGAAGTATAGATTAAGGAAGAGTTCGTATCCACAGAGAGGCGATTGTTGTTATCAAATTCAAGTTTCTTAGTAACCAAAAGGGGGGATTTCTGATTTTTGTAAAATAAAAGCAAAGTAAATAGTTGGAAGTAATCAATGAGAGAAAGATATTGGTCAAGGAATTCATCTTCAATCTTAAACATGTGCTTGCATACATGATTAGAATTACGATTTAATCTCTTTTATTATCAAAAGCCTAGAATATCAAGAGAGCAAGATAATCTAATAATTTCCTAAGTTCAGCAACACACACATTAGAGTTGCGTATGTGAATTCTACCTAATGAATAACCTAACTCCTTGCGCTAATTAAGTTCAATTCCTAGGAGCATTAAGTTCGGGAAATAGCCTAATCAATGCAATTTTCATACATTACGCATGACAATTCGGACAATGGTCAAACTCTACATATGATTATAAGAGTGTATCACTACAAACCGTAATCATATCATGCTACTTGTATTCAGGGTTATCGCTCGATGAAAACCCTAAAATAGCTATGGACAAGGATGCAAGTTTAATTAATTGGCCATTTAACTAACCAAACATCTAAGTCCTATCAAAATACATCAATCATGTGATTATTAAAAACAGTAGAGATTTGAACGATAATCAAGAGAGAAACTAATGCATTAATCAAGCACAAGTTTTAGAAATAGGACTACATCCTCAACCAATAATATAAGATTTAGATACTCATAGCTATGGAGTTCATCATAATCAATAATAATGAATTAAAGAAGATGAAACAAAAGAAAACCCTAGTAGCGTAAGTTTCAACAACTATCTCCAGAACTCCAAGAAGATACGTGATCCAAAGTTGTAGAAAACTTTTTCTTTTTGTATTCCTTTGATTTCCAAAAATAGGTCTAGTCTTCAAAATCCATTAGATGAAAATCTACCAAGCCCATATGTGAGAGAAACCCATGTAGAAAATATGTCCCAAAAAGTTGTCGCCGGAAAACTGGGTAACCGCCTGAAGTTGGCCGGAATCCGGCCAGTCAACGGAAAAATCTCAGGTGACCTTGTCAACTCAGTCAAACTCACTGAGTCAATGTCGAGTAAGTCAGACTGAATCATTTACTAAATCAGATGAGCCAAGGCTGTTGCTATTATGCTCAGGCCTAAGCTACCTTTCATAACCCATAATCCCAGCCAAGATGGTTGTTCATTCCACAACTGCAGCTTCATCACCTGCACATGCATCTCACCAGCTTCTTGTCCAACTGGAGTAGTCTTCTCTGCTCATTATCAATGCCAAATTCAGTTCATCCCCATTACACCTGCAACTGCCTCATGACCACAACCATCTGCAAGTCTCCAATTCTGCCATTGCAGCAGCAACATCTGACATTCATGGACACAAACACATTACAGCTCCACCTTGTCCATTCATATCACCTGCAATTATAAGTTGCTTCATGAACCAACCAGAAACAGTTCACAAAGACCCACCTGTAATAAATCACAACTGCATTTGTTTCCCTGTAATTTCATTTCAGCGGCAGCAACATCTGCAATCTCACATACACAACTACTACTGTCTTAACAGAACCTAACCAATTCCAGTTCATGATATAGCCATTGTTCTCTTCTGCAGCAACCAATACTACTCTGCGACTGCCCAGTTCAGTTCTAAAATTTCTCCTAAACTGCAACTATGTATCACCAGCTGACCATCTGCAGCTTCACGCCATACTTCGCAACTCGATCGAGCACCTCCTACAATCTTCTGTAATTCATAACCACCTAACTCGGGCCACAACCATATCCTGTAATTGCACCTGCAATGCCCTACTACACATCTTCTAAGTCACTCCCTAAGTCCTCCACACACGACCACCCTTCATAGCAACAACATGTGAACCGTCATCGAACCCTCTGTCAATACTCATCCAATTTGAATCCCTGAAAAATAGTTGATCATTCATTTGTATAGCAACAACATTTTACAGCTGAAATTCATCTCAAACCGAACCCAGTTCAGCTCCAAATTCGGTTGCAAAACCACCAAAGCCCATCCACATCTCCTTGTTCTTGTTGCAGTCGAAGTGCTCTCAAAACCCCATTGCTTCTATTCATGAACAAACCTCAATTCCACTGACATTTTCTCCAAACACAACCCTTCCATCCTAACTTCCATCTCCATCCTTGTGACAGCTTACCCAGCTGCAACATCATACTCCATCAGAATTCAGTATATCTCCAAAGCCCTCAGCAACAATATCCACCAGAACCCATTTTATATCCTTGGGCATGACCACCAACAAACCAACAATACCATTCTCTAACTCAGAACAACACCAGAACATCATCATATTTGAGCACCCACTGACCATTTCTTCTCTTATTCTCAGCTCAATACCATCATCACAAACCTCCACCTGCAACTCTAAAACCTCAATCTCAGATCCCCAATTCCAGAACGCTCTTCTCAATTTTCTCTAATTTCTCGATTTGAACAACCCAAAAGCCAATTCAAATAAACCCATCTTTACTTCTGCAGTTTTAGCTACACTTGCTCTGATTCAAAATTATCTCATCTCAGATTCAGAAATATCTCATCCTTAGTGCCACCTGAAGCAACAACACCTTCTCTTGATTTCACCATTCTCTGTTATCAAACCACCATGACATACCCCTGAATCTTCTCCTGAGTTCAAACCCTAACATACATATAACCCCAATCTCTAATTCATCTTCTCTGTTTTGTAGACAAACAAACCCATCTCGATCTTGTTCTCTAATCCTGGGTTCAACACCTTCTTATGCTTTAATTTCACTCTGAATTTCCTCCATGAAAGTTAATAGAGCCGCAGCTCTTTATAGGCAGTGATGATTGAAGAGATAAAAACCAATGATGAGAAATGATTTTCTCTGAAACTTAGGTCTTGTATAGTAATAAGAATTACTCAGGGCACCCACAAGAGTGAATAAAAGAGACATCACATAATGAAATCCCCTCATCCTCCATTGTGCTCTCGATAGCACATGCATACAAAATGACGCTTTTGCCCTACTTCGAATTCTTTCGCCAACAACATCCGTCTCTTATTTCTCAGACCCACTTCTCCTCTTTAATTTCTCTTCATCACTAAAGTTGTCATGCTTTTCAGACAAAAGTCGCATCACTAAAGCCGACATACTTTTCAAACAGAGATGAAGAAATAAAAGCAAATAATGAGAAATAATTTCGCCTCCAACAGCAATTGCACATGAGATGAGACTTTTGCGTTGTTTCTTCTTCTTTTGTTCCAAATGACTCCAAAGTACCTAAATATTCAAAAACAAACATAAGATACATAATTTACAAGAAAACTAGCAGAGAAATCATAAACAATAGATAAATATAAAGGTGTTTTAGACACCTATCAAATCCCCCCACACTTAGACTTTGCTAGTCCTCGAGCAAATCAAACAAAATAATTATAAAGCATACATACAACTCCGTCTCATCGAGGCTACGGTTACTCTAAGCATAAATAACAAGCCTTTGAACCCCTAGGTGTCCCTAGTGGACGAGTTTTAGTCTCGTGAAGGTTTACAAGAGATATACCTACAAAACCTATATTTCCAAATTCCATCTACCTGTGAAGAGTCTATGAATGAATCCAAAATGACTACAGGAGGAGGTACCTTGAATCAAATTCAATTCATATATAAGTAAATAAAGTTTTTCTTAGAAAGTCGAATAAACCACAATTCTCGGAATCTGTCTAACCACAATCACAAGGAAAAGATTAAGAATATGGATATAGATATAGATGTTTGCGAATGTTGACAAGTGATTGGTGTTTCCCATATCTGTCTGAAGGTCACCGCCAAGATGAACCTATGCATCCTATCGGATTGAGCAACTGGTATGAATTCTAGTGTCAACACACTGGCATATACAAGGGAACCAGCAGTCAACTCAACTGTCATATACAAGGGAACCAGGAGTCGACTTTATTCAACACAATAATAATTTCTTTTTCTTTTTCTTTTTCGTTTTCACTTTTTTTTTTTTTGACAACATGATTGGATCTTTTGGATCCAAGCGTATGATTCTTGTCAGCAGATTACATGATAGTTCCCTTGGATCCTGCATTCCACGCTTGTTTAGGCGACGGAGACAGGGAGAACACACATATATTGCTATCCAAGTGTCATTTTTATTCTGATTGGTCTAATTGGTCGGTCTCTTTTTTTTTTTTTTTTAGTTAGCAACTCAATCACTATATTTAATTCTAGCAGTAATAACAATTCGATGTTTAGTGACCCACCAAATCACTTAGAGAACAATAGATAAATATGGAAAAATAAAAATAGAACGTGATATGGTGATATTCCGAGATATGGTAACAACTATCATATAATTTGTAGTTTCTGAGCTATGTTCGTCCTTTTAGTTAATTGGTTCCTCAATTCCTGCAATCAAAATGGTTCCATCCACTTATATTGGTAGTGTCATCCTAAAGGCACAAGTTTCTAGATTTCGGAGTTCATAAAGCACAATTTTTTCTTGTTTTTCTATTTTTCTGATTTTTTTTTTACTAAAGGCATCAAACAAACTATACAAACATATAAATGCTCCCCCACACTTGAACTTTACATTGTCCTCAATGTAAAATTTAGTCATTCAAAGTAAAGTTCAAGGTGGGAAATTTCGCAATAATATGCAAAAACAAAGAAAATAAAGATAAAATGCTTTTAAAAAAAATAAAAAGATAAAGGTAAACATACAGAACCGGTGGGTTGCCTCCCACTTAGCGCTTGGTTTAAAGTCGTCAGCCCGACTTGCTCCTTGTTTGCTAAGACTCCTCCAGAGGGAGAATTTCCACAAGGTTAACTCCTTCCACGACATCCGAAGAGAAGTTCTCATAATATGGTTTCAACCGGTGCCCATTCACTTTAAGTTCATTCCCTGTAGCTAAACTACGAATTTCAACTGCACCATGAGAAAACAAATTAGTCACAATAAAAGGTCCAATCCAACGTGACCTTAATTTACCCGGAAATAATTGCAAGCGATAATTAAACAAAAGCACTTTCTGCCCAATGCAAAATTGTTTCTTTGTAATCATACTATCATGAAATGCCTTTGTCTTTTCCTTGTAAATACGTGAGCTTTCAAATGCATCATTGCGAATCTTTTCTAACTCTTGGAGTTGCAACTTCCTTTGCTTTCCAGCACCATCCAACTCCATATTGCATTGCTTAATAGACCAAAACGCCTTATGCTCAATTTCAACGGGTAAGTGACAAGGTTTACCATACACAAGCCTAAAGGGAGACATCCCAATAGGTGTCTTGTATGCGGTTATATATGCCCACAAAGCATCATTGAGTCTCAAACTCCAATCTTTTCTTGTTGGATTCACCATCTTCTCTAGAATGGATTTCACCTCTCGATTGGAAACCTCGGCTTGTCCATTTGTTTGTGGATGGTATGGTGCTGCAATCCTATGCGACATATTGTATTTCTTTAACAAGGTTTGCAAGAACCTGTTTTTGAAGTGTGAACCTCCATCGTTAATTATATTCATTGGAATTCCAAACCTTGCAAATATATTTGCATGCACAAAATCTGAAACAACTTTAGAATCATTAGTTGGGGCGGCCTTAGCTTCCACCCATTTCGAGACATAATCAACAACAAGCAAGATATAATAATTTCCACTAGAATTGACAAAAGGGCCCATAAAATCAATTCCCCAAACATCAAAAACCTCAACAAATTGAATAATAGTTTGTGGCATTTGATTTCGAGCACCTAGATTGCCTGTTCTTTGGCACCTATCACATGTGGTACAGAATGTATGTGCATCCTTAAACAAAGTTGGCCAGTAGAAACCACATTCTAGTACCTTGAAAGCGGTTCTCTTGCTCCCAAAGTGTCCTTCGCAAGCATATGAGTGGAAAAAAGACAAAATAGAGTTAAATTCAGATTCAAGAACGCACTTTCTTATTACTTGGTCACTACAATATTTCCATAAGTATGGATCATCCCATATGTATTGGTTTCATAACTTCTTAAGTTTGTCCCTCTCAGCACGAGACAAGTTCTTTGGGATTTGTTTAGAAAATAAGTAATTAACAATATCAGCATACCATGGTTCTCCAAAGGCAATTGAGAATAGTTGCTCATCCGGGAAACTTTCACGCAATGGGATAGTTTCCTTGTCCACAGCAAGACGTCTCAAGTGATCCGCAACGGTGTTCTCAATTTCTTTCTTGTCTTTGATCTCAATATCAAACTCTTGCAAGAGTAAAATCCATCATATGAGCCTCGGTTTCGCCTCTTTATTTGTAAGCAAGTACCTAAGTGCTGCATGATCAGAAAAGACCACAACTTTTGTACCAATTAGATAAGAGCGAAACTTTTCCAAAGCAAAAACAATACAACTCTTTTTCAGTGGTTGTGTAGTTTTGTTGGGCCTCATTTAACATTCGAGAAGCATAATAAATAGCATTAGGTATCTTCCCCACATGCTTCCCAAGCACCGCACCAACCGCATAATCACTTGCATCACACATGAGATCAAAAGGCTTGCTCCAATCCGGTGGTTTAATGATAGGGGCTGAAATTAAAAGTTCTTTCAAACGATTGAATGCCGCCATACACTTTTCATCAAAGTTAAAAACCACATCTTTTTGCAATAAGTTGCAAAGTGGTGATGCTATCTTGGAAAAATCCTTGATGAATCTACGATAAAAACCTGCATGAACAAGAAAAGAGCGTATCTTCCTCACCGTAGTGGGAGGGTTTAGAGCAAGAATAAGGTCTATCTTAGATTTATCAACTTCCAAGCCTTTAAAAGATATTATATGGCCTAAAACTATGCCATGAGTTACCATGAAATGGCACTTCTCCCAATTAAACACAAGGGTTGTTTCAACACATCGTTCAAGGATTAGTGACAAATTATTCAAGCAAAGGTCAAATGAATCACCAAAGACATTAAAGTCGTCCATGAACATATCGATTATGTTTTCAACATATTCTGAAAATATACTTACCATACACCTTTGAAAGGTAGCTGGAGCATTGCACAAGCCAAAAGGAATTCTTCTATAAGCAAAAGTACCGAAAGGACAAGTGAGAGTGGTTTTCTCTTGATCCTCCGGTGCTATCATAATATGATTGTAACCTGAATAGCCATCAAGAAAGCAATAATAAGAGTGTCCAGCTAAACGTTCAAGCATTTGATCAATAAAAGATAATGGAAAGTGATCTTTTCTAGTAGTGGCATTCAATTTCCTGTAATCAATACAAACCCTCCAACCGGTTTGTACACGAGTTGGGACAAGTTCATTCTTATCATTCTCCACCACCGTCACACCTGATTTCTTTCGTACAACTTGTACCCGGCTCACCCACTTGTTGTCAGATATGGGGTAGATAACACCCACTTCCAAAAGCTTGAGTATCTCCTTTTTCATAACTTCCATCATGAGAGGGTTCAAACGACGTTGTGCTTCCCTTGTAGGCTTTGAATCGTCCTCCAAGCGGATCTTGTACATAAAAATGGCAGGGCTTATATCCTTGATATCAACGATTGTCCATCCTATGGCCGTCTTGTACTTCCTTAGCACCCTTAGAAGTTTTTGCTCCTGTAATTCACTAAGCTCGTTAGAAACAATCACATGTAACTCTTCATTGTCACCCAAGTACAAGTACTTTAAGTGACTTGCAAGATGTTTCAATTCTAGCTTTGGAGATTTAACAATTGAAGGTACAAGCTTTTCATCATTGCAAGGTAAAGAAGCATATGAAATATTCTTAAGTGCAGATTTTTCCGGTAATGAGTTAAGAGAACCAATGGTTTCCTTAATCTCATCACCGTACTCCAAACCATCATCAATATGTGTAGTGAGCACAGTTTCCAAAGTATCAACGCCATTCAACTCAAACATTTATTGCGCCAATGTGTCCATCACATCAACGGAGAAACAAGAGTGGACATCACTAGGATATCTCATCGTCTCGAAAATGTTGAAACGTATTATTTCTCCATCAAACTCTATAGTCAGCGTTCCCTTGTCAACATCAATAATGGTTTTAGCCGTTTTCATGAAGGGACGCCCAAGTAGCAATGGAAGAGACGAGTCCGGTGAACCTTCATCCGTCTCTAACACACAAAAATTAGCTAAAAATATTATTTGATTAACCTGCACAAGAACATCCTCAACAATACCCATTGGGTAAACATTAGAGCGATCGGCTAATTGTAACACAATTCCATCATTTTTGAGAGGACCTAAATCAAGTGAGTTATACATAGATGCAAGCATAACATTTACGGATGCACATAAATCCAACATAGATTTACTAAATGTAGTATTACCAATTGTGACGGGAATGTCAAAGCTACCCGGGTCCTTACATTTCAGTGGGAGTTTGTGTTGTAAGATTTCCGAAGCATTCTCCCCCACACTTAGAACTTCATTACCTTTGAGCCTTTTCTTATTGGTACACAAATCCTTCAACACCTTTGCATACTTTGGAACTTTCTTTATAGCATCTATGAGTGGTATGTTCACATGGATATTCTTGAGAACGTCTAAAATCTCCTTTTCTAGTTCCTCCTTCTTGGAATTTGCAAATCTGCGAGTAAAAGGTAAAGGAGGAACATAAGTAGAAACCGGAGTTTTATAGTTAGGAATAGGTACCTCAGAAGTTTGGGGAGAATCCTCATTCTTCTCCTCCAAAACAGGTTCCTTTGGTGTTTCCACCTTGCCCGAATTAGTAACTTCAGGTTGCACAAGTTTTGTACCACTTCTCAACGTAATAATATTCACATCTCCTTTTGGGTTAATAGGTTGAGAAGTGAGTTTCCCACTATTTTGTGATTTCAATTGGTTCAACTCATTCGCCATGGAGCCCACTTGGGTTTGCAACTCCTTAACCGTACTTTATGTTCTTTGCATAAAGGATTTTAGCAACTCTTCCATACTCGACCCCTGATTTTGAGGTTGTTGTTGTTGTTATTGATTAAATTGTTGACGCGGCTGGAATTGTTGTTGTTGAGGTTGCAATCCACTCGAATGGTTGAAATTAGATTGTTGAACCGCTCCTTGCTTGTTCGCATGGCTAAAATTGGGTGATATCTCCATTCCGGATTGTAAGTGATGGAATAAGGATCATACCGTCTTTGATGATTTGGAAAGATCACATTAGCTTGTTCATTGGATTCTTCATATCCTTGATGAGAATTTGGTATCACCGCGACTGCAACTTGTTGCATCATGGCTGTCATGTTACCCATTTGTTGACGAAGTTCCTCGACCTCTCTCACTTCATTGACTCTCCTAAGAAGCACATCCGAACCACGACTCAAAAATTGTTGGGAGTTTGCTGCCATGTTCTCAATCAACTCTCTAGATTGTGACACCGTCTTGCTCACTAGTGCACCACCACCCGCAGCATCAAGAAGATTCCTATCACTTGATTAGAGTCCTTCATAGAAGTAATGGATAATCATCGCGTCACTGAATTAGTGATGAGGGCATCTTGCCACCAACCTCTTGTATCGTTCCCAACAATCATATAAGGATTCTCCCATATTTTGCTTCATTCCGTAAATCTCCTTGCGAATTTGAGTAGCCTTTGATGCAGGAAAATATCTCTCTAGAAAGAGTTTCTTCAGCCCATTCCATGTTGTGACACTTCCGGAAGGCAAATAGTATAACCAATCTTTAGCACTATCCGCCAAAGAGAATCGAAAAACTTTCAACATTGCACCATCCGCTTCTATATCAGCTGGAAGCATGGCCGTGACAATGGTGTGGAAATCCATAAGATGCTTGTTTGGGTCTTCATTTACCATGCCATGGAACTTTGGTAATTCTCTAAGCAACCCCGGCTTGATCTCAAAAGTAGAGTTTGTTTGAATAAAACCCTGCTGTGTATCCAGCTTGTGAGCAGTCAAGTCCTTGAGTGTACGATTTGCATCACCCATTGCTTTTTCTTATTTTTCTTCTTCAAAAGGTGGTTCTTCTTCAACCGGAACCTCTTGTTCTACTTCTTCTTCTTGCTGAAGAGCTTCGTGTTCTACTTCCAAGTCTTGTGCTTTTGTTGTTCCTTGCCTTGGTTGGATTATTGTGCCTTTTCGAGTAGCTATCCCGCACCTTGGATAATTCCAATATTTAGAAGTCAGGGATTAGGTACCTGAAAAACAATTCTCGCAAACAAGTGAGAAACAAGACAAGAAACGAAAAGCAAATATGCAAGCAGAAACATAACAAAAAAAACAAACTATATAACAAGCCGAATGCCTCCCCGGCAACGGCGCCAAAATTTGATCGATGTCATAGGCGTCAAAAATAATTCACTTTCTTACTCAACAAAATATAAATGAAGTATAAAGTAAGGAAGAGTTCGTATCCACAGATAGGCGATTGTTGTTATCAAATTCTAATTTCTTAGTAACCAAAAGGGGGGATTTCTGATGTTTGTAAAATAAAAGTAAAATAAAAGCAAAGTAAATAGTTGGAAGTAATCAATGAGAGAAATATATTGGTAAAGGAATTCATCTTCAATCTTAAACATGTGCTTGCATACATGATTAGAATTACGATTTAATCTCTTTTATTATCAAAATCCTAGAATATCAAGAGAGCAAGATAATCTAATAATTTCCTAAGTTCACCAACACACACATTAGAGCTGCGTATGTGAATTCTACATAAAGAATAACCTAACGCCTTGCGCTAATTAAGTTCAATTCCTAGGAGCATTAAGTTTGGGAAATAGGCTAATCAATGCAATTTTCATACATTGCGCATGACAATTCGGACAATGGTCAAACTCTACATATGATTATAAAAGTGTATCACTACAAACCGTAATCATATCATGCTACTTGTATTCAGGGTTATCGCTCGATGAAAACCCTAAAATAGCTATGGACAAGGATGCAAGTTCAATTAATTGGCCACTTAACTAACCAAACATCTAAGTCCTATCACAATACATCAATCATGTGATTATTAAAAACAGTAGAGATTTGAACGATAATCAAGAGAGAAAACTAATGCATTAATCAAGCACAAGTTTTAGAAATAGGACTACATCCTTAACCAATAATATAAGATTTAGCTGCTCATAGCTATGGAGTTCATCATAATCAATAATAATGAATTAAAGAAGATGAAACAAAAGCAAACCCTAGTAGCGTAAGTTTCAACAGATATCTCCAGAACTCCAAGAAGATACGTGATCCAAAGTTGTAGAAAACTTTTTATTTTTGTATTCCTTTGCTTTCCAAAAATAGGTAAAGTATTCAAAATCCATTAGATGAAAATCTACCAAGCCCATATGTGAGAGAAACCCATGTATAAAATATGTCCCAAAACGTTGTCACCGGAAAACTGGGTCACCGCCGGAAGTTGACAGGAATCCGGCCAGTCACCGGAAAAATCTCAGGTGACCATGTCAACTCAGTCAAAGTCACCGAGTCAATGCCGAGTAAGTCAGACTAAATCAAATACTAAATCAGATGAGCCAACGCTGTTGCTATTATGCACAGGCCTAAGCTACCTTGCATAACCCATAATCCCAGCCAAGATGGATGTTCATTCCACAGCTGCAGCTTCATCACCTGCACATGCATCTCACCAGCTTCTTGTCCAATTGGAGTAGTATTCTCTGCTCATTATCAATGCCAAATTAAGTTTATCCCCATTACACCTGGAACTGCCTCATGACCACAACCATCTGCAAGTCTTCAATTCTGCCATTGCAGCAACAACATCTGACATTCATGGCCACAAACACATTACAGCTCCACCTTGTCCATTCATATCACCTGCAATTATAAGCTGCTTCATGAACCAACCAGAAACAGTTCACAAAGACCCACATGTAATCAATCAGAACTGTATTTGTTTCCCTGTAATTTCATCTCAGCAGCAGCAACATCTGCAATCTCAAATACACAACTACTACTATCTTAACATCACTTAACCAATTCCAGTTCCTGTTATAGCCATTGTTCTCTTCTACAGCAACCAATACTACTCTGCGACTGCCCAGTTCAGTTCTGAAATTTCACCTAAACTGCAACTATGTATCACCAGCTGACCATCTGCAGCTTCACGCCATACTTCGCAACTCGATCGAGCACCTCCTACAATCTTCTGTAATTCATAACCACCTAACTCAGGACATAACCAACTCCTGCAATTGCACTTGCACTTGCAATTGTACCTGCAATGCCCTGCTACACAACTTCTAAGTCACGCCATGAGTCCTCCACACACAACCACCCTTCATAGAAGCAACATGTGAACCGTCATCGAACACTCTATCAATACTCATCCAATTTGAATCCATGTAAACAGTCCATCATTCATTTGTATAAAAAAAACATTTTACGGCTGAAATTCAGCTCAAACTGAACCCAATTCAACTCCAAATTCGGCTGCAAAACCACCAAAGCCCAGCCACATCTCCTTGTTCTTGTTGCAGTCGAAGTGCTCTCAAAAACACGTTGCTTCTACTCATGAATAAACCTCAATTCCACTGACATTTTCTCCAAACACAACCCTTCCATCCTAACTTCCATCTCCATCATTGTGACTGCTTACCCAGCTGCAACATCATACTCCATCAGAATTCAGTATATCTCCAAAGCCATCAGCAACAATCTCCACCAGAACCCATTGTATATCCTTGGCCATGACCACCAACAAACCAACAATACCCTTCTCTAACTCAGAACAGCACCAGAACATCATCAGATTTGAGCACCCACAGACCATTTCTTCTCTTATTCTCAGCTCAAGACCACCATCACAAACCTCCACCTGCAACTCTAAAACCTCAATCTCAGATCCCCAATTCCAGAACGCTCTTCTCAATTTTCTCTAATTTATCGATTTGAACAACCCAAAAGCCAATTCAAATAAACCCATCTTGACTTCTGCAGTTTCAGCTACACTTGCTCTGATTCAAATTCATCTCATCTTAGATTCAGAAATAACTCATCCTTAGTGCCACCTGAAGCAACAACACCTTCTCTTGATTTCACCATTTTTTGTTATCAAACCACCATGACATACCCCTGAATCTTCTCCTGAGTTCAAACCCTAACATACATCTAACCCCAATCTCTAATTCATATTCTCTGTTTTGTAGACAAACAAACCCATCTCGATCTTGTTCTCTAATCCTGGGTTCAACACCTTCTTATGCTTCAATTTCACTCTGAATTTCCTAAATGAAAGTTAACAGCGCCGCAACTCTTTACAGGCAGTGATGATTGAAGAGATAAAAACTAATGATGACAAATGATTTTCTCTGAAACTTAACCCTAACATACATCTAACCCCAATCTCTAATTCATATTCTCTGTTTTGTAGACAAACAAACCCATCTCGATCTTGTTCTCTAATCCTGGGTTCAACACCTTCTTATGCTTCAATTTCACTCTGAATTTCCTAAATGAAAGTTAACAGCGCCGCAACTCTTTACAGGCAGTGATGATTGAAGAGATAAAAACTAATGATGACAAATGATTTTCTCTGAAACTTAGGTCTTGTGTAGTAATAAGAATTACTCAGGGCACCTACAAGAGTGAATAAAAGAGCCATCTCATAATGAAAGCCCCTCATCCTCCATTGTGCTCTCGATAGCACATGCATACAAAATGACGCTTTCTCCATTCTTCAAATTCTTTCGCCAACAAAATCCGTCTCTTATTTCTCAGACCCACTTTTCCTCTTCAATATCTCTTCATCACTAAAGTTGTCATGCTTTTCAAACAAAATTCGCATCACTAAAGCCGACATACTTTTCAGACAGAGATGAAGAAATAAAAGCAAATAATGAGAAATAATTTCGCCTCCAACAGCAATTACACATGAGCTGAGACTTTTGCGTTGTTTCTTCTTCTTTTGTTCCAAATGACTCCAAAGTACCTAAATACTCAAAAACAAACATAAGATACATAATTTACAAGAAAACTAGCAGAGAAATCATAAACAATAGATAAATATAAAGGTGTTTTAGACACCTATCATATGTCAATTTTTGATGGAAGATATGTTAAAATCTTTTATTATTCAAGGATTATGTCTATTGTATGTCATTGTGAAAATGGTGATGGAACATAGAATAAATCCTTTTGTATTCCATAGTAATTGATCTTCCCTGATCCATATTTTTGTGTATTACTGTGAGGCTCCGTGATGTGTCTTATGTTGAACACTAGACAACCAAGTTGATTATTTTTGTGATTATCTAGGTTGTGTTCCGTAAGGTACCTTATGTCGAGCATATTGAACTAAGTTAATCATCTTGTGTGGTTATTTAGTTATGACTCCGTAAGTTTTTCTTATGTTTGAGCGTTTTTGATTATTTTCATGATTAACTTAGTCATTGCTCCATAGATTATCTTATGAGAGTATAATAAATGATTAAATTGATTACTTTTGTGATTAGTTTGATTATGTATTCTGTTTAGATTAATTATGGGTTCTGTAGGTACTGAATATCGCAAGATAATAGTTCACGAGTGTCGTAGTAAATAAAGGAGAAAAGAGTTATAAAATGATACGATGATAGAAGTAGCGCGGAGAAATATGAAGTTTTACGAGGATGGAATAATTGTGCGAGTATGAGTTACGATACTTCGCAACTCATATACAGCTGTATAATTTTTACTATAAATAGGAGTTCAAATGTAAAATTCGAGAGGTTCTTTGAGTGAGTGTTAGAAAATATCTTAGGAAAGAGAATAGAGAAAGTTGTAACTATTCTAATTCCATTTAGATACTTCTTTGTAATCAATGGAGAACATTAATAAGAAAATTGTTATTCATCATCAAGAACTTCTTGAGTTTTTACTAATTCTATTGAGGGTGTAGTTGTAGGTTATTCTGCAACTACATAATTGGCGCTAGAAACAGGGATTTGAAGAATTCCTGTACCAGAAAAATGACAAGAAGAAGAAACACATCAGAACCATTAACTGAAGTAAGAAGAAGTGTAAGACTCACAGGAGGAGAAACAAATATAACAGGAGAACCTAGTAGAAGAAGGAGTAATCGAAGAAATCAAGCTCAACAAATAAGAGATCATGATCAAGTGAGTATACACACTTGGAGAACTAATACACCGGAAGAAGAAGATAGAGAACCATAAATCAGAGAAAATGGGAGGTTGATGGGAGGAACAATTCTTGAAAGAGAAAGGGAGATGTTAGAAACATTGAGACAAGGAATCCAAAAAGAACGAATGATCGAAGCTGAAGAACGTGCCAATTTAACAAGACAAAATCAAGAATTGAGGATGGAAAATGAGATGCTACAAAGAAGGAAATCTCAAAGTGTTGCAAGATCAAATGTTAGAACAGAAAGAGAAGGACAAAATTCACCGTTAATTAATAATGAAAATAATATGCAAGAACAAGCGCAGAATCAAGGTGATAGAAATCAAGAGAATAGTTTCATTTTAATACCAAACCACGAACAAAGCATGGATAATTTACGAACAAGACCAAATCCTAGAGAAAACAATCAGAATCGAGAGGAAGAACAACAACTTATGGAAGAAACTGAGAGACAACAAGCAATACATCAAAACAATCACGAGAATGGAGTAAGAAGACATGAAGAGGCTCGTAATAAACAAAATGTTGAGTATGAAAGAATTAAGAGAAGAATTGTAAATCAATAAAAAGAAGTGGAGAGGAATGAACCAAATTCTCGAATCAGAGTACAAGCAAATCAAGAAGAAATAAATCACAGAAGAAGGAGAAATGAAGAAGAAGAAATTCTTGATATTCGCATGAGAAGAATGAGAAGAATAGAAAGGGAAGAACAAGAATTCCAAGATGCTTTGCGACTGAACAATTATGATAATTTAGAAAGAAGATATTTGAAAAATTATGCAAATGAAAACATTAATGAAGAATATGATAGAATGCGAAGTATCGCAAGGGAGGAAGCGCAAGAACGTAGAAAAAGAGAAGCTGCATTAAAAAGACCAATGGATGAGAATTCTGAGACAAATGCACGAATCTTTCGAGAATTAGCAGAAATGAGAGGGATGATAAACAATAGAAGAGGAGGAGATATAAGGAAATTAGATGAAGCAATAGAGGAAGCTGCGAGGACTCCATTTTCTAAAGAAGTACAATTGGGAGGAATTCCACCAAAATGCAATTTGCCCACACTTACCAGTATCTTTGATGGGACTTCATGTGCTATTCATCACATTAAAGCATACATAAGATGCATTTTACAATGGGAGAATCATGATGCTGTGTTATGCAAGTACTTCGCATCGAGTTTAACAGGGGAAGCTTTAAAGTGGTTGAAGGACTCCTAAGAACACTATTACGTCATTCAGTCATTTGCAAGCAACTTTCCTTGGAGCATATATCACAAATCACTCTTCACGGCTTGGTATTGAAGATGTATTTGGTTTAAAACAAAGAGTGGGTGAAAGTTTGAAGCATTTGGTAAGACGATGGAAGACTATGTGCAGTGATATGGCAGGGCGTGTGGATGAGAGATACTTGATTCTGTCCTTCATAAATGCGATGTTCGCAACTGAACAATTATATGTTCAAATCTTCAGAAGAAAGAATTCCATAATGATGACAGAGTTACGAGAATTGCAAGAAGAATACATTACACTAGAGGAAAAGCAAAACAGTATGGAGTCATATCCAGTAGCAAACACTAGCAATCAAGAGGGAGGAGCAAATTTACTTCCCAAAATAATCAATGTAGTAGCAGGTACTTCGCAAACATCCTCACAAACTTCTTCGCAAATTTCAGAAGAGAAGAAAATCATTGATAGCCAGCCAAAGATGGTAGCAATGGGCAGTAGAGATCAAGAAGAGTATGATAGAGAGAAGAATTTCTATAATCGAATAGGAAATAACCAAATTCCAAGACTAGATAAACAACAAGAAAATTATGGGGGACAAAGGCAAAATTATTTTGGACAAGGGAACCAGAGACAAAATTATAACAACGGTCAAGGAGGTTAAAGAATGACAAGGGAAGAGATAAAGTTGCCACCTTTGAATACAAGCGTAGAAAAGATATGGCAAGCAATTATCCTGGTAGAGAATATACCAACTCCATGGAATATGGGAAAGGAACCACCAATGGGTCCAAGAAGTCATGAATTTTGTTCATATCATCATTTTCATGGACATTCTACAAATAATTTCCATAATATCAAGAGGATAATCTTGCGAATGATTGATCAAGGAAAACTAAATCAATTTTTACTTAAGCAGACACAGTCGCAACAATTACCACAGGCTCCAGCCATAACTCGCAGGGAGAACACAACAAAAGAAAAGGGAGAAGAAATCCTACATATAGAAGTGGGATCAAAAGCAAGGAATGTTTTCTGTAATTCCATTGTTCATTCATATAAAACCATATAGGATTTTCATGATAATGTGTTAAGCAGGGTATATGCGAGGGACGGTGAAGGAAAGGAAGTAATGAACATCGCAAAAATTTCACGACTTGAAGATTGGCAGAAACGTGAAATTTCTTTTGAAGCCACTGAAATTCTAGAAGGTTGTGAAGCACATGATAATCCATTGGTAGTGAGATTAGCAATCTACATGAATATGGAAGAAAACGAAGATGATATGGAGGAAGAATCAATTGGTCTTAATAGGATTTTGATTGATACGGGAAGTTCTGTCAATATCCTCTTTTATTATGCTTACAAAACTATGGGGGGAAAAGATGCAGATTTAATACCTTCTACTTACAGAATTTATGGTTTTAATGGAACTGCCAACAAGCCCAAAGGAGAAGTGAGCATGCGAATTCCATTAAGTGGAATGCGAACTGAAATTCTGTTCTGCGTTGTTGATGTCGAATCACCATATAATGCTTTGATAGGAAGACCATGGATTCATGGAATTCTAGGCGTAGCTTCCACTCTACATCAGTGCATAAAGTTTCCTCATATGAAGGGTATTGGAATTATCAAGGGTGATTGGGCTGAGGGAAAGAAATGTTACGATACAGAAGTAGAAGTTTTCGAAGGAAAAACTGCTGAGAAGGAAAATTGGAGAAAAAGAGCAAAGGCTGTGAAAAGAAGTGAAAATTTAATGGCAGAGGATTAAGGAAAAAGAGAATAAAGTTACAATGATAATCATACAAGAAATTTACGATGATAATAAGGGATTGTGATTTGCAAAGAAAGAAGAAGGAAAATAATAAAACAAGAAGGTAATCAGTATGTTTGCTCGTGAAAATAAGGTATGTGGCAAAATAAAAATTTTATTTCGTGATAAATTTTATGAATATTTTTTGCTCGCAGGAAATTGGGAAAAGTTACGAATTTCAGAATTTATATTCCGATTAAAATTTCATTAATTTGCGAATAAAAGACCGCAATCTGTGATCAGCCTCCAAAAAAGAAAGAGAGCCGCAGAAAATTTTATACAGGCAAACCTTTGTGGCGTACACCCTAGTTCGCGAAGCTATATTTCATAAGAGGCAAAGTCCTAAAGTACATCATTTAAGGGGGTACCTATAACGTGGCTAAGGGTAACCGGAACACCACCAAGGGCCCTTAGTACATGGTAAAAATTTAGGGGTACAACCCAATAATGGGGTACCTATCCGGGTTGGACACCTTGGATTCTCACCTAATCTAGCGACATTACGCAATATAAAATGCGGTGTAAGAAGATTTAGGTTGGGCGACTAAGGCATACTGTCTTTCCCAAGAAGTGCAGAAAACGATCAAGGCGTCGAGGTACACGGTTGAGTCAAGAGTGCCGGGTGAGGTTGAACCACATCTGCCATTTTTGACAAGTCTTGGAAAATGATGCACTTGGCCCAAAGATACCCCATAGGGTGCAACCTCGTAACTATAAGCCCTATAGGCAAAAAAGGATAAGAGGTTGCGATCAAAAGCTGGTTGTTGGCAGAACCGGAAGGGAAGAGCTAACCTTGTATGGTCGATGTACGCTTCCTTGAAGTGGCAATCAGGGGGAGGATAAAGGGCAGCACCCTCCATTAGGGAGCTGATACGTGCTATAAAACGCAAATGTCACGAGGCTTCTTGTTTGCGAAAACATAAAGGCTTGTCATATTTGTGCAACAAATGAAGTTCTGCGAGCCTTCTAAAAAAAAAAAAAAAAAAAAAAAGAAAGAAAGAAAAGAATAAAGAACTCGCAGAATATAATAAAGAATTTAAGATGAGATCAATGGGTCACCACATGAAAGTGTAGAGACGTCCTGCGATTTCATCGCACGACGGCAATGTCATGGGGCTTTATGTTTGCAAGAATATTTAGGCCTGTCATATTGTCGCAACACTTCCTGAAGAGGCTAAAATACTATACAAAGAAGTTAAGATGAGATCAATGGGTTTTTGCATGAAAGTGTAAGAACGTCCTGCGATTTCATCGCAAGACGATAATGTCACGAGGTTGTATGTTCGCAAGAATGTTCAGACTTGTCATATTATCGCAAATACAAAAATTTACTACAAAAGAGGTGGAAAAATAAGACCTTTACTTAGGAAGGCATGATAAGACCACAGAAATTAATGAAATTCATTGCATCAATATCATTGAAGAAACTTTACAAGAATATACATCAAGAAATTTTGAAGAGAAGACAACTCTGTCAATATCATTGAAGAATTTTTACAAGAAATCCTATCAAAGAAGACAACATCATTGAAGAATTTTCACGAAGACTTAACAAAAGATGAGGTTTTGATAGTAATCAAATACATATAAGTTCATACTCGTAAAATGTTATGAGAATTAAATACTTCTTATACTTCTCCATATATTGAATATTTTTCTATAAATTCAATACTATTTATACTTTTTCAAGAGTATATCATATTTATTATACTTCTTCAACGGATATTTAATTTTGCGAAGTTTAAGTACTTATTATACTTCTTCATACAATTCTTATACTTCTTCATATATTGGGCAATTCTTCATGAATTGGATACTGCTAATACTTCTTCAAAGATATTTTATACTTCTTATACTTCTTAAGGGTATTTCATATTTCGTATACTTCATACTTCTTATACTTCAAGGGGAGATTTATTATTTACCTCGCAACATTCCGCAAAAGGCAAAAGGCTCATATTTCTTATACTTCAAAGGGAGGACTTTTTATTCATAATCACAATCAGACAAAACTTCGTAAGATAAATTGAGAAGGATATTCTAATACTTCCAGCAAGAGTTGATCATCTGAAGAGCAATAATAAGGGGAAAGGGAATACTAAGCTAAGTCTTTAAGATATATTATTTCTCTCCACATGATCAAGTTATGCGAATAAGGGAAACAAACATCAAAGAAAGATTAATTCAAATTAAGCTTTGAAAAAGAAATTGTTGGATTGATTCAAAGTACAATCAAGAAGAAAGTGTTATATTGAAAAGAAACAGAACAGACATACAAAAAAGAGTGAAGTTACAAAACAGATATAAAAAAAAAAAAAAAAAAAGAAAGAAAGAAAGAAAGAAAAGAAAAAAAAGAGTGAAGTTATTTTTCAGGCGATCTATTCCCATCAAAATGATCTTCTTCTTCAACTTCACTATCATTTTCAACTTCACTTTCAGAGATTTCCAGATATGGAGTATCTTCAGGAATTTCTTCAGAAAGGAGCGTATGGTACTTCTTGAGAGGAATTTCATTATCTTCGCAAATCTTGTGAGTCATCTTAGCTCGAAAACGCTTGACATATAAACTATGGTTATCTTTGGGAAATTAGAAGCTGAGATCTCAAATCAGAAATTTTCTTATTACGATTAGCAAGGATAGTTTCCAGATCGTTATTCATCTTCGCATAATTTTCTGCAGAAAGGAGAAAAATTAAGGAATTGGTTAGCAAATTACGAAGGAAAAGTAATCAAAATAATTACCATCGCAAAGAATTTACCTTCTAGTTGCTTCTTATCATTACGAATAGAAGAATTTTCAAGCTTTAATTGATTATTCTCCTCAAGAAGAGAAGAATTATCAATTGCGATGCTCGCAGATTGTGAATTATCTTCGTGACTGGATATTAATTCTGCATTATCAATACTTAAATCCTCTACTTTCTGACGGAGATTTGAATTTTCAACCTCTAACTTCTTACAACGATTCAAAGTTTTCTTCTCAGCAATAGAATGATGTCTTTCCCAATCAGAAGCAGCTGCACAACTAACTCTTCCAACCTAAACAATAAAAAAGGGGTTAGAAATCAACAAAATAAGGGAAATAAACAAGGAATAGAGAAGAAACTTACCATGCTACCTAAAGCATATAATGAAGCAGGAGAGACGAATCTTGAAATTCCTTTGAGGGAGTTATTATCAATTACAGTAGGAACTTTACAAGCCTTCGCAATAAGTTTGCGAGCATTCGTTGTAGGAGAATTTCCTAATCCACGAGAAGAATGGAGGAAAGCCTCAGAGATGCTAACCATTGCTGAGGCAAAAGTTTCTGGGATACTATAATCTTCATTTCCACCTTCATCAACATTATTATCATCATCTCCTTCGTCAGAAAGGGTATCAGAATTAGAACTAAAGTCCTTCTCAGGAAATTTATCATCTTCATCACCAAGATCTTCCTCAATGTTCTCATTAGAAGAAATTACATTAGAATGAGACTTGGTTAAGAGTTTCTTCTTTTTCCTCCTTTTGTAAACAACATCTTGAAGTTTTCTTTTTCCTTTGCGAAGAGCATCATCTTGACTACCAGAAGCTTGGGTAACCTTCACAGAACGAAGAGTTTGTTGTCTTGCAGTAAGCCTTTTAGAAGAAGTAGAACTCTTATTTTCACTCGCAGCAATCTCAGGAAGAAGTGGAACCTGAAAATTCAAATAAGGGTAAGAAACAGAGGAAACAATATATTGTTTAGAAAAATACAAGAGTGTTTCTTACCTCATTTGAAATTAAAGAGTAACAAAAAGATAAGGAGATAGAAGTACATACATTTCTAAAAACCCAAGGTTGATAATAGCGGTTACGAAGGTTCGCAGGAAGTTCTACTATCCCAGAAATATAAGAACCCGATAATATTAAAGGGTATTTATACCAATCTTCATCATTAGAACGACGAGGTGTCTTATTATTTCCTGAAGCATAATCAATATCGTGCATGATAAGATCATCTGCTGCGATATTAGCTTTACGATGAAGACGAACACCCCAACGATTATCTTCTTTCCTCGCAGGAATTAGTGTGTAATTTTTGAAGAAACCCTCAACTGTATAATTCGCGGCAACAATTTCTATATTTTCAAATCCAGGTTTCCTAAGATCAACTGAATACAAAGATTTCCCAAAAGCGGCACAATTTGCGAATTCAACTAAGAGGCGAATACAATCACCAGTCAATTAGTAAATGGCATAAGAAAAATTGGGGTGGGAGATAATTTCATAGAATAGAGGAAAATTAACATCATAAAGAGGAATAGGAAGACCTGCGAGGATTTGACCTCGTGAGATTAAAATTTTCTGATCATCCCAAACATAGTTGGTAAAGAGCTTCACACAGAGAGAAGATTTATTATCATAACCTTCAATCTCAGAGAGAATAAGGTCTCTATCAGCAAGTTCCGCATTAATTTGTTCAATAGTTTTCTTCTTTGGTGCCATTGAATATAAGAGGGAAAATAGAAAGGAAAAAAGATAAAAGAGATTGCAGAGGCAGAAGTGGTGAAGAAGATGAATAAGAGAATAAAAAGCAAAAACAAAGGATAATATTTATAAGAGAATTTGATGAAGATAAAAACTCATTAATACGAGTAAGCGTGAACGGTTGAAAAGAACGGTTACGAAGAAACGTGTCAAAAAGATAAGAGAAAAGTAAAAAGACGTGTTGCGAATTTGATGGGTGGTAATAACTACACTAAATTTACGAGAATAGGGATTCTCATGACATTTCTTTTTCGTAGAATTGACATGAGAAGAGGCAAGATGTAGGTACTGAATATCGCAAGATAATAGTTCACGAGTATCGTAGTAAATAAAGGAGAAAAGAGTTATAAAATGATACGATGATAGAAGTAGCGCGGAGAAATATGAAGTTTTACGAGGATGGAATAATTGTGCGAGTATGAGTTACGATACTTCGCAACTCATATACAGCTGTATAAGTTTTACTATAAATAGGAGTTCAAATGTAAAATTCGAGAGGTTCTTTGAGTGAGTGTTAGAAAATATCTTAGGAAAGAGAATAGAGAAAGTTGTAACTATTCTAATTCCATTTAGATACTTCTTTGTAATCAATGGGGAACATTAATAAGAAAATTGTTATTCATCATCAAGAACTTCTTGAGTTTTTACTAATTCTATTGAGGGTGTAGTTGTAGGTTATTCTGCAACTACAGGTTCTCTTGTGATTAATCTAATTGAGTTTTTAAGTCTCTATAAGTTTACTTGTGTTGAGCATATTCGGTTATATTTGTAATTGAATATTTTTTGGATTCAAATTCATACTTGTATGTGATTTTTTGTCCAAAGAAATTCTTCTTTTCTTTTGAAATTAAGGTCGCTCTTGTTGTTCCTTAGGAAATGACATATTATGGGGGAGAGTTCTTTTGAACTTGTGATTAATTTCCAAATCTTTATGGGGAGTGCGTCTATGGAATATTATAGGGGTTATCTGGTATCTTTATAGACTCCTTGATGAATGCATTTAGCTTCGGCTTTATGATTGCATCTAAACAAGATGATATATACATTTAACTTTGGTCATGAAATGTCTCGTTTGGAAATTTCATTAGGATCCCGTTCTTGTACCTTTGCCAATTTTATTGACAAAAAGGGGGAGAATTAATATGTAGTTCACACTACAAATACATATGGTTTTCGGATCATTATGTAAGGGGGAGTGGTTTCCTTGTGAGATGGAGTATTGACTAAGGGGGAGTGACATATCACCATAGTATTATTGTTGAAGTTGTGATGCAATTATACTTTGACGCTGTGTAATGATACTATGACACTGTATAACAATAATTGAGAACTCTTGTTTTCTCGTTGTTATAGCTATGGATTTTCAACAACGATGATGCTAAACTTACAACCTTTGGGATCATTGGAGTACCTGGAAGTGAGGAAGATTTCGAGTAATGTTGAAGATTAGACATGTGGAATAGGAGCTACAAAAGTTTATTTATATATTTTTTGTATTCCATATGTATTAATAGTTTTACCACTAAAATTGACAAAGGGGGAGATTGTTAGAGCATTGCTCGGTCGAACTCGCATGCATTGCTATCTCAAGCATGTTTTTCAATGTTAATGATCAAAACTATGAAGTCTTGATTTATAGTCTATTATAGCTAAGGTCTCGGACTAGGATAGAAAATGTAGTTGAGCTCAAGAACTCCATGGCAATCATTATACAAGATGAAGGACTACTCAAGGAACCAGTGGATCTTCATCCACTAAAAGGTATGTGGAGACTTGAACTTATCTATCACTCAAAAGTCTATCTACTCTATCTCCTATCTTGAGACAAAAGCCGTATTACCATATAGACTAAGATTATACAAATGTGGTATTTCGAGCTGAGTATATCTCACTTATCTATTTCTCGAAATATATGTTGGTAAATCTTCCGCTTTAGCCAAGTTCATCTTTACCAGCTAATGAAAGTCATGTTATGTTTCAATCACTTTGGAAATTGCTCAGACGAAAAATAGTTTGTGAATAACAACTATATAACACCCTTTGAGAATGTTTAAGTGATTGAAATGAGAGTTTAGACAAGATAACCTGTAAAGACCCACAAGCTTGGCAATGCTATTAGACTAGTCAAGAAACGTCTTAGCCGATAATAACTCGATTAGTTTAACACGAACGTTAATTAATAGGAATTAATCTAACATCTAGCTAGATGCGGAACTAGTATCATTGGTTAGATCTCGAAAAGTTATGCAAGATGGACTACTCGAGCGTGTTATTCGGGCACCGGACGAAGAAGATATCATCAGATTATTATGAAGGGTAGAATTATACTTTCAATATTAACCGCCTGGCTGCCTTATCCGTTCTCGGGTGCCTTTAGTATTATGATTGTCCTTATCTCCAAAAACAGATCGAGAAGTATACATTTCTCTCTTTTCTTCTTCTTTCTTCTTCTTCTATGCTTTTTATTCTGCGAGTGATTGAGAGATCGAGAGGAGGTTTTGTAATCGGTTGGAGGTGGAGAAGATCATGGAGTAGTTGATGGTGTTGTTGTTATTGCTGTTTGAGTTTAGGAGGAAGTTGAATCGAGAAATCAGTAAGTTAGGGGTTTTCTTGTCTTGAAGTTAGGTCTGTATAGAGATGATGATAATGATTTCGAGTTGTAGGTGGGTGAAGATCGAATGGATTGATGTTGTGTTGATGATATGTATTCTTTTTGAAGATGAATCGAAGAATTAAAGAGCTAGGGTTTTTTGAACTCTTTTGGAGTTCGAATTAGTGATGTATAAGAAGAATTAAAGACCGGGTTAGATGATTGAGGAAAGGGTTGAATTTAATTAGAGGTTATGGAATTGTTCATGAAGAATTGTTGAATTAGGGTTTCATAAGAACAACTCAGGGAGGCTGTAGATGATGAAATTGATAAGTTAGAAGTTTGATTTGAGATGGGTTTTAACAGTGAGGGTGAATTAGGGTCAAGGATGAAGAGTAATTCGATATTAAGGAAGATTAGGGTTTGTGTTCTTCCCCAAATTGAGAACCAGTGATGGGTTGATGATTTTGGGTATGGTTTGGGTTGTGCTGATGAGTTCTGAGTAGTATTGGGATGTGTTGGTGACGCAAGATCAAAGTGAGAAGTAGAAACTGGGTTCAATTTCCTAAGCAGCACAGGTTGGAGGTAATTACTATTTTAAGTTAACTTTGTAATGTTATTCATTTTGATTGTTGAGTGTATGAATTTAATGAAGCTAAGTTTGAAATGAGTATATGATTTTGTAATGAAATTGCAGATATAAATGGGGTATATGAAATGAGTTACAATTGAGGATTTATGTTTGAAATGTATAAGTTGGTGTTCTGTGTAGAATTGAATGTAAGTTATAATCTTCTCGTGGTGTTGGTGGTTGTTGGTCTTAGTTAGAGTTGTAACTGCAGTACTGAAGGGGAAGTTTTTGTGGTTGTGAATGTGTTAGATTGAGAGATGGTTGAGTTTTCAAGTTCTTCTTGAATTGAATGTATGTATGTTGGAATTGGGAAGGCTATGGACTGTAGTTGTATTTGTGAAGTGGATGTAATTGGTGATGTTGCCGAGATTAAGTCACAATGGTAGTAATTAGAATAAATAGAACATAATGGAGATGGTGGTATGCAGTGACAATGGTGTTGTAGGGGTTGTAGCGTTGTTTGCATATTGTACAAGCATGAATGATATGAGTTATAGGAATGTGAGATGAACTTGGTAGTGGTGTTATAATGCATAGAAGAATTGAGTTATTGGTAGACTGCAGTAGTGCAGATGAAATTGGGGATAGTATCCATTGGTGAATGTTGAGTTGATATCGCAAAGGTGGGAATTTAGAGGTGTTGTTAATGTTGGAATGGGGTGAAGGTGAAGTTATTAGCGTCTCTGGTCAAGAAGAAGGTTGGAATGTGGATTTAGAGCTGTAGATAATGTTTGATGTAAAGCTTGGAAGCTTGCGACTGCAATTGCAGGTAGGCATAGTTTGTAATTGGAATTTGTAGTTTATTTGAATGAATGAAATGTTAAGTAATTATATAAATTTATGTTCTTGATGAGTCTTACCTATTATCCATCTCAGTCAGATATCTGACTAGTTTTCCTAGCTGACTCAGTTGAGTCGTTGTGACTCACTGGTTTCCCTGTTTTGACCCGAGTAGACTCGGTTGACCTGACTTTGACCATTTGACCAAGACTTTGACTTTTATTGACCGTTAGTTGACACTGTTGGACCGGGCTTTAGATTAATGGGCCGGTTTAGTAGACTTTGGCTTAGAACCATTAGTTAGACTTGTATGAGCCTTGTATGAGTCTTTTGGATAAACTCTTAGCGTGCTGATATGATTAACATTTAATTATTAACAACGATCGATTCAAAGGATGAACAGGTGGATCGTGGATCTCGAGGTAGGCGTGGCTTGTCATCAAAAGAGGTGGGAATACATTTGAATCTTTTGTAATCATTGTTATTTCTTTTAGAAAAGTTTATGCTTAACAAACTCATGCATTGTCTAGTTGTGCACTCCATGCTTTGTATAAATTGCATTATGATAAATTTTTTGATTCTGTGAATCCTTCCATGATTTGTAAAGGACTTGTAATGTTTTGTTTGTCATTATTAATTGTTATGGTAAATGAGAATTTTCACTTGTGGTATATAGGATACGCTCCTTCACAATATCTACATGAATTCAACTTTTATGTTTAGAGTGGGTCATCATGGTCTTGGTGATATCAATAGATAATGAGTGTGGTTAGCACGAATATTATACATTTTTTGAAGAAGGAGTTTTTCCATATACATGTTTGTTTATTTCAGTGACTTGGTCACTTATTAATGTTTGGGAAAACATGTATTGTTTTCTAACTCTTGCTTATGATTACTTGAAAGTTAAATGTTATTCCTACTGGGCACCCCTTTTAGGGATGATGTGCTCACCCATTCCCACTTTCAGTTTCAGAGCCAGATCAGAGTTGCGCAGCGAAACCTTCAAGGGTTGTTTTCGTTAGTTGGTTAACTTCTATTACGTTTATTATATTACATATTATATTTGTAAACCAAATGACTATTGTATATGTATTATTTGAGAGGACTTCTTGTATATATTTGTTTCAGAGCGAGTTAGTTTTGGGTTAAGTTTTGTATCGCATTTCTTAATTGAATGCTTAAGTACATGTTTTAGATTCTTAGTGTCTCTTTATTTAGCTAATCTCTTGGATTAGTCAGCTGCTAGCTTAGGGGGCGCTACATAACCATTGGAGGATATAAACATTGTTGTGGAAACACATATATGTATAAGTCCTTATTGCTTGAAACAAAGTTTGCGAACTTTGTTGATCAAGTGAAACTGGAAGTGCGTGAGGCGAACTGGCGGAAGTTTTCGACCCGAGAATTTCTGCTAGAGTTTGTGAACTCCTTCCAGGAACTTAAGTCCGCGAACCTAGTTTACGAACTTGAGTAGGTTATGTCTAAAAACGATGTTTGTGAACTCATTTCTATAAAATAAAGGAATTCTATTGCAAAACGTGACTATATAGTTCATGAACCGATTCAAGTGAATCAAATCGTTTTTGATTCAATTGTGTCTTGTATAGTACATAAAGATCTAAGCAATTGAACAACTCTCTAACTAGTTCATTTGAGTCATTTGAACTAGTTATGGTGAAGAAGAATATGGTTGATATGAAAGTTATCATATGACTAACCATTGGTCAACTATTGTTGAACCAACTAATGTACAAGTTTGGGTACGGTTACACAAGCCTATAAACGTGCATTACACGTGTGTAGAACAAGCTACGTTTTCGATCTAACGGTTGATAAATATTAGCTTCAACCTAATCAGGTTTTCATCTAACGGTGAATATTGAATGCTTTGTTACTAAGCTAACATTGATTGCATACCCTGACTTGAAAGACTATATAAGGGAGAACTCTAGCAACTGGGAAACCTAATCCTCACACCTTACGTGTGATACTGTTGCATAGCTAGAGTCGATTCTCCTTTAACCTTTGGTTTCCTCTTCTAAACCAGGCTAACGACTTAAAGACTTCATTGGGATTGTGAATCCAGGTCGATACTACTTTTATCGCAGTTGTGTGATCTGATCTTGCTGTTTCTATCGTACGAGTACAATTGTAATAATTGGCTTGAGATTTCTATCTCTGATAGGCAAGATCACTTCGTCTCATCGTTTGTGATTCCATAATATCTTTTTTTGCTGCGTCGATTAAGACTATTGTGAGGTGATTGATAAAGCTGAGTTTTTCTTCGGGAATATAAGTCTGGTTTTATCAATTGGTTCATGTTCACCTTGATTTGTCAAAATACGGAACAAAACTCGTAGGTATATTCGTGGGAGACGAATTTATCTATTACTGTAGACTTTTCTGTGTGATACAGATTTGTTTATTAAAGTCTTCGACTTTGAGTCGTAGTAACTCTTATTTGTGGGTGAGATCAGCTAAGGGAATCAAGTATGTAGTATCCTACTGGGATCAGAGGCGTAGGAGTATAACTGTACCTTGGATCAGTATGAGATTGATTTGGGTTCAACTACAGTCCAGACCGAAGTTAGCTTGGGGTAGTCTAGTGTATTTAGTGGCTTAATACAGTGTATGTTTAATCTGGACTAGGTCCCGGGGGTTTTCTGCATTTGCGGTTTCCTCGTTAACAAAATTCGGGTGTCTGTGTTATTTCATTTTCCGCATTATATTGTTTATCTTTATATTTGAAATAATACAGGTTGTGCGTTGTTGTTCAATCAATTAGAATATCCGACCTTTTGGTTGTTTATTTAAATTGATTGACACTTGGATATTCGTCTTTGGTACCATTCAAGTTTATCTCTCTTGTATTTAATCGAGACTCGCAGTTTGCTCGAGTAAGATTTAAATCGAGAGATAGAGATAAAAACTCTTTGATATATTTTCTATTAATTGAGTCTGACTGTCTTGTTGATTCTCTAAAAAGTATATTGGAGTTTGTCCATATAGATTGCTAATCGAAATATTGGGTGTGGTTGTTAGACCCCCGCTTTTTCAGTGTTATTTCTTTTCCGCATTATATTTTGTTATATAATTGAAATATCACAGGTTGTGCGTTGTATCGATCAATTGGTAAATCCAACCTTTGGTTATTGATTGAAATTGATTAATTCTTGAACATTGGTCTTTGGTACCGTTCAAGTTATTTCTCTTGTATTCAATCAGGCACGCATATTTTTATTTGTTTGAGTGAGGATTGAATCGAGAAATTGAGATATAACTCTTTGATATACTTTTTATTAAGATTGAGTCTGACTGTCTAGTTGATTCTCTTAAAAGTATATTGGAGTTAGTCCATACAGATTGCTAAGCGAAATATTGGGTGAGGTTGTTAGACCCCACTTTTTCAGTATGCTTCACTTCAGCTTAGATGTTAATGAAAAAGAAGAAGAATAAACTAGTATGCTTCACTTCAGCTTAGATGTTCATGAAAAAGAAGAAGAATAGACTGATTCAACATACAATATCATGTCTTTTTCTATCTTTACTTTAAAACATCACGTAAAATATTTTTATATAGGCATTCCCAGAGACAAACCTAAAAACAATTTACTTGGGATAAATTGTAAAATAAACTTGTTGACTATCATCGTTAACCAATAAGTTTTTCCAAGGGGTCGAGCCTGGTTTAGACCATCAATCATAAGTTCGTCAGTGGTAACGTGGAAATATATCCATAAGTCCGTGGACCAACCCAAAATTATCTTGTGGACTTGGGGGCATGAGCCCCGGTTACTGTAAATGTACGTTGTAACTCGAACTGGCATGTCCATTGAACTTACACTATGGACACACATACTAGCGTGTCCAATAAAATTAACTTTTTAGCCACGCATAAAACGTGGCGTTTCTATAAAACTTACCTTTTGGACATGCATCCTGGCGTGTCTAATAAAACGAACTTTTTAGCCACGCAAATAAAATGGCGAGTCTATAAAACTTACACTTTGGACACGCATACTAACGTGTCCAACAAAACTAACTTTTTAACCACGCTTAAAGTGGCGTGACTATTTTTTTGGACACGCCACAATTTCTTAACGTGTCCATAGAGTGGTCTATAAACACGCCCATCAAAAACCTGAAAGTTAATGTGTCTAAATGGTAATATTTGGAAACGCCAATAACCCCGGCATGGCTGAAAGCACCCCAATGAACACGACAAAAACCAAAAGCGTGACTAGCAAAATTATAAGTGGCGTGTCTAAAGGCCACTTTTGTACTAGTGTTTGATAAACCGATTGCACAAATACAATCGCTTATTTCGATAAGACCAAAATAAAGATCAGAATTAACTTTATTTTTCTCATCAGGTTTTAATTATTTAGACAATAACTTAGACCTTTCATTTTAGACAAGACAGATACTAGGTAGTTAACTAGTATTTCTTGTCAAGGCATTCGATTAGACTTGAATAACCGAATCCTTCAATTTGATAAGTCTAACTAAGATCATAATTAACTTAGTTTCTCTTATCCGGAATCGAATTGGACTAAACAAATGATCCCGTATTTTGTTAAGTCATAAACAACACATACAAACCAAATAAATTGACTTGCTCAATTATTTCTCTTAACCGGAAGCAATTGAAACAAACATAGACATTATAGCACCGCAATTGCACTGCAATTTCGTTAAGCAAAAACACTTGATACCAAACAATAAAGAAGATATCAAACAATTATCCAAATAAATTGACACAGTTTTTCTTAACCGGAAAAAATTGAATCACACATGCACACACACATCCATACACACATCATGGAAAAAATATCAATTGTACCGAAATTTTGTTAAGAAAAAGCAAAATATATGCAATTAAATCAGGCTTTTCTTAAACAGGAAAATGATTAACTAACAAATTCGTTACCTCAGATTCCGCATCATCTTCTCCCCATAAAGATATATCATTAAGCACAAGTTCAAGTTAGAACTCTCCCCCATTATGTTGTCGATCTCTCGCAAGAATAAAATAACAGCAACAAAGAGCAACCTTTACCAGAGAAAGGTTGAATCGGTTTTAACTAATGTGTGCCAATAAAAAAAGTTGAAAACCCGAAACACATATGTTTATGCTAAACATAACTCATGTAAACACAAATTGATTCAACACATTGTGACTTTTTACATTTGAGTCTCAATCGGAACACCTTAGGATCCTTTGATAAATCCCACCAACATGGGCTAGAACTTAATCTCGGTAAATCAAAAAGCCACACAAACCATAAGGGTTCTCATCATATGAGATCGAATATTAAGGTTATGAAAACCGAAATCAGACATCTCATAAACACATAGAAATAATATAAAGCATTCAAGCACATGCTATGTAATCGGAAAACTATCACAAGAAATATTATAAAATAATAATTTTATTCATTAATAATTGATAGTTTTATTCAGAAATAGACCTTATACAATAATTAAAATAAATCAAAAACTGATGTTTATATTCTTAGGATTGCAAGACTCTAATTTTATTCATCTTTGTTATCCTCGGTTTCCATAATTTTATCAAGATTTTCTTCAGAAAATTCCAGATTGTCGGCGTGAAATCTAATCATTTGAAGATCATGAAATCTCTATAGGATGCCCAGCATACATCATGGAAAATAATTTCCTTGTGAGAAGTTGAGGATAATTCTTTAAGGAGTTCTTTTCTTGCAATCATTTCTAAAACTCCTTCACAAAGATTGGTTGCTCTAACATCCGTTAAAGAGGGCATAATCTGATACGAGCAGAGTTCAAAACAGAGTTCGAACCTCCCCTTATTAGAGATGTCCAGAACACTTTCAACTTCCTGAATACAGTATTCTCCAACAAATTCACTGAACACCTTCCCATTCTTAGAGAAGAGAATTATATGAATCTTTCTAGTTAAAAGATTTTGAAATCTACAAGAGTATATCAAATCTAATATAGCATTCTTTAGGTCTTTTATTTTTCATTTTATTATTTTTTCATAGGAATTCATGAAAGATCTGAATATGCGTTAAGTTATTATAAGATTTTTAACCTTTCATAAAAGGAAACTTTTTATTCGAATTATTTGTACATTTTCCGGAAACCTTTATTAAGAGGAAATTGAATTACCCATTATAAACAAATCCTCTTAACACAAGGAGTGTTTGGGAAAACATAAAATCTGTTTTATGTAACAATGTATTATTTTTGACTGATTTTCCTCTTCCATTTCTTGAGATATGACATATCATCATATTCAAAGATTATTTCTGATTCTGTTCCTTTTAAAGGATGAGAAGCAGATCTAACTCTTTTAAGATCATTTTTCTTATACCCTCTTTTAAATGACTTTGGAGCATACCACAAAGACCAAGGATCAGAAAAATAGTCTTTTTGTCTATCTTTGTGTGAAAAAAATTCGGATGCTCCTTTCCTTTTCTGTACTCTTCTTAGTTTTGATCTCTTCCTTTTTTCACCAGCCTTCTGCTTTATTTCCTGGTTTGACTGATCATAAATTGTTGGTTTGTCCCTATTAGTTTATTTATAGCTATACTGAGAAGTTTTCACTAAAGAGGCCTCAGTTTGAGGGCAAGAGGATTTGACAAACTTTATCTCATTGTTAAGAACTAAGGTATTACAGCCTTCTGTTTGTGGGAGAAAACTACTTCTGTAGGTTTAGGTAATTTTGGGTGTGTGTGGATGAGAAGTGAATTTAAACCTTCAACAAATGTGATGCACGATGAGCACTTTTGATTCGAGAGATAATCTGTACAATTATGGCCTAAACCGAAGACACGGCCGTTCCATATTTGTTTCGGTCACAGGTGAAGGATGTGAGGTTGATCTTAGGGAGGGAAGCGAAGAAGGTGTTGAGAGTATGAAGGTGAAGGCTATTTGATGACTTGTTAACAGAAGGTTGAGCAGGCTAGAAAATGTTGCAGGCAGGCTCTGGGTGTTGAATATGATGGTATTAACACTTGGTTTTTTTGTGTCGTTGTTGGAAATAGGGAGGAGAACCTATTTATATAAGTCGATAAGCCTTCATCACGTCTCTCGTAGGAAGTGGAGAAAGTGGAGTGATGGGAAAGTAGAGTTGTGTGTTAGTGTCACACGACCAGTCATGCCCACTTCTCCCATCATCACTAACTTCCCACGTCTTCCTAACATGATCTTGTGATGGTGCTTTGCACGCAGCACGCTGTAAACCTCTAGACCAAAACCCCAGTTTGTATCCCCCAGCTTGTGACATGATTAATGTCTCGAGTGAGTCATGGGACCCACATGTGGTAGCAAGCAGTGCTAGGTAAAATAACTGAGTTATTTGCAGGTGTCCATTCTATGCATATATTGCATTAAATTTGCTCAACATGCTTGAAGCATGGTTTATTTTAAGACTTTTATTGAAAAAGTCGCAAGTTGAGGTGCCTCAACTAGCTATGTTCATGCGTTGTTTGGAGGCCGCATGAGCGGGTCCCGCCTTGGACGATCACGCCATGGGAAAGTACGCTGGATGGTGATCACGGTGATACCTCACTTGCCGCCTAATTCCCTTCCTAGGATATTCGTCCCAGCCTGCGAAGATGGACGGATAAGATCGTTCGAAGATAACCGTTGGATTAGGGTTTGGAAGGCTTGCAAGCCATCACTTTCAACCCAACGGTTTTTGGCCTTGGGAGGCGCGCATGGAGGGGAAGATTGGTCCTGCAGGCAGGCAGGACGCCAATCTACACGCCCATGTCAAGTTGAATCTCATTGGGATGATCTGGGTCGCCTGTTCTAGCCTGCGATGAAGGATGGTCGAGATTAGAAGTGTCCTTACATGCCACCTTTGGGCACGCAAATCGAGAGGCATGGCAGTCAGGGGAGCTGGCCGATTAGTTCACCGTGGAGGTGGGCCCACAGTGAGCATGTAGACACCGTCGGCCAGCAATTCCGCCTCCTGGTCGTTCGTACACACCCGCCTAAAGTTGCGTGGTCGCAACTTGTCGGCAAACCCTAATTTTAGGGTTTGCGGGACCAACCTTCAAGCTAACGTTTCCCAACGTCCGTGACTCCCACAGGCAAGCCGATCATACCAGCAGGGAGGTGGGTTGGTGGCGAGCATGTGAATGCTTGGTTTGCGACCATAGGCGCGATCTAAGCCATCCAAACACGCCTGCGATGACGGATGGCCGAGATTAGAAGTGGCCTTGCATGCTACCTTTGGGAACGATTTTCGAGACGGCCGGCTGCAACCAACCATGGCCGATTGGTTGGCCGTGTAGCTGGGCCCACGGTGAGCATGCAGGTGCTGCCGTCCAGTGGTCTCGCATGTTGGTCGTTTCCGTGCGTTGGCCGTAAGTAGGGAGGTTGCGCCCTACGGAAACCCTAATTCCTTCAAGTTGCGGGCTCGCAACTTGGAGTTTGCGTATTTACACCTTCCACGAATCCCATGGGGAAACCAATCAGTCCAGGAGGAAGGTAGGCTGGCGGTGAGCATGCGCGTGCATGCTACTTGGTCCCGCGGGTGATCTAGGCCGTCCAACCATGCCTGCAAAGTTGGACGGTTGAGATCTATTTTTGAGTTTGTTTTCAACAGGTGAGACTAACATGGGTAGTCTTGCATGCGTTCAACGGGGCTAATATAACCCGCCGCCAAGTAGCCTACGGGTGTTTGCATGTCGAACACAAGGCTTTAAGAAGGGCATTAATTGTAATGCTGCAAACCTACAGAAAATCGGGATGGTTGCTACATGATCCGCTCTGGGTAGGTTATAATTCCCAGGGATGGTTGCACATGCTCCAATGAATTAATATGGTGAGAATATTCACCGCATGAAGGCTTTATTCCTTGCAGGACGTCATCTTAGAATTTGGCTTTTATAATTTTAGCCCTGAATAGAATTCCACCATCAACATTAAGTCCCCTTCCTAGCATGCAATGGTTACACTATTGTAGGGTAGGCATGAGATGGTGACAGTTTGCACAAAAATAACTAAGGCTAGGGTAAACGTACTTTTACAACATGGGGAGGGCGCTCGTGCCGAATGCCCTGTAGCGCTGGTGGAGTTGTTCCCCCTCGACGAATTTTTCTCCGATTTCAGCTAGGTTTCTGAAGCTAGCGCGACTTGGTTGGTGTTGACCCTTGCCGGCCGGACGTACTCCGAGACAACTGCTTCTATGGTTTCCCTTGGCGTGTATATATACGTATGCACAGGAATCCTCTTCTACATATTGGGATAGAATTTCTTCTCTGCAGAGTTCCATCATGTCAGGCAACAGCAAGTCATCTTCTTCATATCACCCAGGTTCGTCTGTCAAGCGTACCCGCTCTACATCTCAGTGCACTTCTGAAACTCGTGACAATCCTCTAGCTCGTGTTCGTAGAGTTAAGAGGGTCATACCGGTTTGTTCTTTTCCATTTTCTTTTACGAGTAGTCACCCTTATTACCTGATCAGGTGAATAATCTTCTCTTTTGCAGAGATTTCCACCTGGAACATGTGTAACAGTCATTGATGATGATGACTTGAATAGTCCACTTTCTTCAAATTCAGCTACACCTTCACCGAACGACCTCAAGAATGCTGATCTGGGCATTTCATCCTATGAATACCCCAATGCCGGCCTTTTGTTCGATATTGGTATGAAATGCTTGTCTTCTAGCTATAAGACTGTGGGTGGTTTTTTAGTACGAAAGGAGTTCGTATCCATGTACACAAAGATATGGAGAAAGTATGGCCATATCGCGACCATGAACGTAATTCGGCATTGCTCGTCTGCTTTGGTTACTGTGGTAAACTACTTGCTTCCCATGATTGCTGAGATGGAAGGTGTCTCTATTCGCAATGTAGCTGAATCAAATATCGAAAAGTGGGAAAACATGCTCTCTACCTGCGAGTCCATGGAGTTCAACGTGAGTTGGCTGCGGCAGCGTCTTGACATCATCAAGGTCGATCGAGCTGGTATCCTGGTGAATATAGTTCCTTCTGCGAAGGCTATCTTGGAGGAAGAGAAGGCTCTGGCTTCTGAGTCAAAAAAGGTGGAGCAGGCGATCCAAAGCTTGAAGGCCGAACAGAGAGGTACCAGGCAAGGTTGAAGATGATGCTTTCCAGGGATTACAACCTGTTGGAAGACCTCTTCTGAGCTGCGTTGAGAGATTTCCTTCCCTCTTTTTTTTTTCTTTTTTTGCACACCATTGAGAGATGCGATATTTTTTTTGTAGATGGATGGAAAAACTTTTCATTAATTTCTGAATAAATTAACAAGTTAGACATGAAACGAGAATGACTGTATTGTCATGTCGTGGGACAGGTACGGGACAATGATCAGGCGTGATATGTCTTGAGCCATTTTCCATTGATGACCGCTTCTAACTTTCCTCCATCCGCCTTAATGATTTTGTAGTATCCAGTGTCGTACGCCTTGGTAATCACGTAAGGACCTTCCCATTTTGGAGAGAACTTTGGCGCAGACATGTCTTGTTGGATGTGTTTGGCTGTCTTCAAAACTAGGTCTCCTACCTTAAAACTTCGCGGCCTTACAACTTTCTCGTAAGCCCTGGAGACTCTGTTTCTGTACACCTGAGTGTGTTCCTCTGCCTTGCTTCTTCTGTGGTATAGCATATCCAGCTCAGCAATCCTGCAGTTAGACGCTTCAACTTCATTCCAGTAGGCAATAGAAGAGAGGGACAAAATCGATACCTTCTCGATAAGGTAGGCAACACAGGAACCAAGCGGGTGTTTCCCGAAGGAAAACATGGGACGGGATTGAAGAGGTAATCGGGCTTACCGTTGGCCGCACAGAGCGGAGAGCCAGCAAGCACACAAGAACCAAACACCACTCATACGCCAACACGTATTGTCCATCAAGAAACAACCGTCTCCAGTAGAACTAGCAAGCCAATCCACTCAAGGAAAGCCCAAACTTGCACGAGCACCGGGGACAAATCATTCAGAAGAACACACTGTGCGTGAAAAATATATTTTGACCAACGATTTCCTTCTCGTCTTGCAAGGGAAAACCCAAGCAATGCCGAATCTAGTTCGGCCTACGGACTTACACAATTGGCGCATGAGATGAGCCAACTGATGCCAAACCAACTAGTATTCCCAACCAACGTCCCTTCCCTCTCATACGCCAACACGTATTGTCCATCAAGAAACAACCGTCTCCAGTAGAACTAGCAAGCCAATCCACTCAAGGAAATCCCAAACTTGCACGAGCACCCGGGACAAATCATTCCAGACGAACACGTTGTGCGTGAAAAATATATTTTGACCAACGATTTCCTTCTCGTCTTGCAAGGGAAAAACCCAAGCAATGACGAATCTTGTTCGGCCTACGGACTTACACAATTGGCGCATGAGATGATATGTTTAGGTACTCCAAAGAGGCAGATGATATGCTCTTTAATGAACGCTGCGATTGTTGCTCATGTGGTTCCACGCAGAGGAATAGATTCGACCCATTTTGTGAAGTATTCAGTTGCGGTTATAATATATTCATGTTGCTTTGATGATGGCGGGTTGATCTTTCCAACAATATCAAGTCCCCATCTATAGAATGGCAGCGGGCTACTTATCGAATGTAGGGGAGTGGAAGGTGCATGGACGAGGTTCCCGTGAATCTGGCATTTTTGGCAGCTTTGAACGAAGGCAGCCGCATCATCTTCCATGGACGGCCATTAATATTTCTCGTGTATCTGGAAAAATAATTTCTTCTTTCCTTGATGTTCTCCTTCATGCATTTCTTTCAAAATTGTTGAGATTTCTCCTCCAGCCAGGCACCGTAGCAGATCACCTCCAAAGATTTTCCGGTACAAAATCCCCTCGTGGAACACGAAACGTTTCGCTCTCTGTTTCATTTTGACTGCCTCTTTTGGGTTAGTAGGAATTGTGCCATCACGAAGGTAGTTAACATATGGTTTCCTTCAATACCCGGTGTGATTTATGTTGAGTACTTCTAGTTGATGAGGTGGTGCCTGGCAGTTTGAGCAAGACTGTTGGAGCGCTCGAGATTGTGTCTCCATTTCTGGCCAGTAATAGCCTAAACGTTGGAGGAATCGATAGAGTTTCACCACCAATGTTTGTCCACAAATCTCGTTGTGAACACGGTCAAGCTACAGCTGTGCATCTTCCTCTCCAAGACATCTTGATAAGGAACTATCCGGGTTTCGGTGGTATAACATGCCGTGGAGCATAAAGAAGTTTTGTAAGGCTTTAAGGCTGACCTTTTCTTGAGAAAGTGAAATGCTAAGCTCCTGAATAATCGTAGTCCGCCAGTCACAGGTTTCAGCATCCTTGCATTGTGAGAGCCATGTTGATTCCATTGTCCTTCTTATCACCGTCAGGGTTTCTTCTATGCCTTCGAACTGCAATTTAGAATCTAACGTTGCCAGGTAATCAGCATGCCTGTTGTTGTTACGGCTGACATGATTTACGATTGCGTTAGCGAAGTAGTTCAGCAGTCTCTGAGCTTCGGACCGGTACGGGGCTAGAGTCATATCTTTTAGTGCATACACCCCGTTCATCTGATTAACCAATAATTTGGAATCGCCTCTTATTTCCAAACGTGTGGCTCCCGCCTGCTTGGATAATAGCAGTCCTATAAGGAAGGCTTCATACTCCGCTGAATTGTTAGTGCATTGAAAATCTAACTTGAAGGAGTGTGAAAAGACTTCGCCAGTTGGAGATACTAGGACTATGCCTCCTCCTCCAGTGTTGTTGTTGGGAATAGCGGATCCGTCAAAATATAACAGCCAAGCTTCCTTTTCGACAACAGAGATGTCTGGAAACTCTCCAGGCAGGTCTTCATGCAATGTTGTGGTACCTTCTCCAGGGAAAGATGCTAGTAAATCCGCGACGGCCTGTCCCTTAACATCTCTGGGCGGAGTAAACGTTATGTCTAGCTCTAATATTTGAAGGAGCCACTTGGCAGCCCTTCCCATTAGAACTGGTTTTGACAGTAAGAACTTCGCAGGGTCTGATTTAGATATGAGCGTTACCTTGTTGGATAGAAGGTAATGCCTGAACTTCTGGATGGAATGTATCAATGCTAGGCATGCTTTCTCTGCTCTCGGGTATCTGAGTTCAGCGTCCCTAAATATTCGACTGAAGTAGTATATAGGACGTTCGACTCCCTCATCATCCTCTTTAGACAGCAAGGCTCAAACGGTAGTGTCACTGAAGGCGGTGTAGAGATATAACGGTCTCCCTTGAACATGAGACTTCATGATGGCTGGAGACGACAGTATGTGCTGAATATTCCGAAACGCTTCCTGTTGGATGTTGGTCCATTTTAAAATCCGATCCTTTCTTCAGCAGGGGGGGTGAATGAAGCAACGAGTTGATCTAGACCAGGTATAAAATGTCGAATGTAATTCACCTTTCCCATAAAACTTTGCAGTTCCTTCACGGTTCGGGGTGGCGACATAGTGAGGATGGCTTGAGTTTTAGATGGGTCCACCTTGATTCCCTCAGCAGTTACTTGGAATCCCAGAAACTTTCCAGAGGAGACACCAAAGGCACATTTCAAAGGATTCATCCTCAACTTGTACTCACGACACCTCTCGAATACTTGTCGCAAGACTCCTGTGTGTTCCGTCCGGGCTTTCGATTTGACTACCATTTCATCTACGTAATCTTCAACTTGTTTATGCATCATGTCATGAAAAATTGCTGTCATGGCGCGTTGATATGTCGCTCCGGCATTCTTCTAACCGAAAGGCATAACTGTATAGTAAAAATTTCCAAGAGGAGTTCTAAAAGCAGTCTTACTTGCATCACGCTCATACATCCTTATCTGGTTATAGCCGATGTATCCATCCATGAAGGAGAACATGCCATGCCTGCCCGTGGAGTCTACCAACATGTAGATGTTAGGTAGAGGAAAGTCGTCCTTGGGGCAGCATTTGTTTAAATCTCTGAAATCTACACAGCATCGGATTTGACCATTCTTTTTCTTTACTGGAACCACGTTAGCCAGCCAGGTTGGATAGTGGATGGGCTTGATGAAGCCGGCAGATAGCAATTTCTGGATTTCAGATTTAATCTGATCTTCCACCTCATGTATGAATTATCTTGGAGACTGTTTGATAGGCTTGGATCCAGGCTTGATGTGCAGGTGATGAGTAACCAACTTTTCATCGTCTAGGCGAATATATCTTGGTATTCTTTGAGGAGTTGAACAAGATTTGTCCGCTCCTCCGTGGACAGAGTGGAACTAATGTAAATGGGCCTGATAGACTCTTCACTTCCGATGTTAATAGTTTCGAGTTCGTCAGTTGTAGAGGTGGTACCGTCTTGCAGCTTTCTGGGGGCGTCCAACACCTCTTCCTGTGGGTCTCCGTTTTGACAACATTCTATTGGGCGGAGAGACCGAGCATCAGTCTCTCCTGCTAATTGCTAACAGCGGCGGTGGTAGACAGTCTTTCCTATCTGATCTTGAGTTGCCACAAAGGTTCGTCCTCTCTTGGTAACATGGTTTCCTGCCCCGCTGGGTGAAGGGGAGTTCCTCGTCAGCTGGGATGCATCGTGTCTGAGTTTTAATGACGCAAGCCGATCCTCCTCCTGGATTGACGCCCACGTGGGAAGTGGGGTACAATGTACTTCGCCTGGCTCTTCCTGCAGAGCTTCCTTCAGTTCGAACAATTCTACTCCGCATATGGGTGCGTATGGAGACAACGATGCAGGTATACGAATGACTTCCTTGTTCAGCATAGTTTTCAGGCACTGGTGATAGGTTGAAGGAACAATCTTATTCTCGTGGAGCCATTGCCTACCCAGTATCATGTGGTAGTCTGTTTCCTTCTCTGTGACTTCGAATTTCACTTTTGATTGAACAGGACCTACGGATAAGTTCAGATTGACATACCCATATGTGTTGGTTTGGTTCCCTTCAAAGTCTGTCATTGTGGTAGACTGCCGCACAATCTTGTTTGGGCGAACCTTAGCCTCCTTGAGTGTCTTGAGGGTAATCACATTTGAGGATGCTCCTGTGTCGATGAGGGCCCTCCTGAATTATGAATCTTTGATGCGTGCGGTTACATGTAAGGCCCGATTGTGTCCCTATTCTGCCATCATGTCTTCCTCTATAAAAGTAACATTTTTTACAGATGCCTCCATTGCGCTTGAAACTTCTGGGCACGAGGGAGTTAACTGTACATCCAAGGCTATCCGGTTGACGGCTGCAAACGTCTCTGTTCGCTGATCTTTTGAGAGGTGTAGGAGTTCACATAAACTTCCCACTAAAGAAGCGGCTTCCTGATCCACAGGTCTTTTGCCTGTAGTGAAACTGTTGATTTGGGGGCGTTCAGTCCCCAGTGTCGGGACCTCCATGACAGGTCCGCCCATCTCTGACGTCATCTTGATGAGGAGGTCGAGTATGTTTTTGATCGCTTCTTTGATCAGGTCCATGTTTCTCGTGTGAACCTCATGTACTCGTGCTAACTCGATCAACGTCGGAATCCTTTCAGCCAGACCATTAGGTGTGCCGTCGGAGGGAACTTGATCATGATCTGAGGCTGTCGAGGTATTCCTAAGACCGACCATCTTGAAATCAACCAAATAGGGTTAGGTATCGAAGAAATCGACTTCACAACCGAGAGATTAACCTCCCACTGTGGTCGCCAATTGTTTGTGGGAGAAAAATACTTCTGCATGTTTAGGTAATTTTGGGTGTGTGTGGATGAGAAGTGAATTTAAACCTTCAACAAATTTGCTGCACGATGAGCACTTTTGATTCGAGATATAATCTGTACAATTCTGGCCTAAACCGAAGACACGTCCATTCCAGATTTGTTTCAGTCACAGGTGAAGGATGTGAGGTTGATCTTAGGGAGGGAAGCGAAGAAGGTGTTGAGAGTATGAAGGTGAAGGCTATTTGATGACTTGTTAATAGAAGGTTGAACATGCTAGAAAATGTTGCAGGCAGGCTCTGGGTGTTGAATACGATGGTATTAACACTTGGTTTTTCTGTGTCGTTATTGGAAATAGGGAGGAGAACATATTTATACAAGTCGATAAGCCTTCATCACGTCTCTCGTAGGAAGTGGAGAAAGTGGAGTGATGGGAAAGTAGAATTGTGTGTTAGTGTCACACGACCAGTCATGCCCACTTCTCCCATCATCACTAACTTCCCACGTCTTCCTGACACGATCTTGTGATGGCGCTTTGCACGCAGCACGCTGTAAACCGCCAGACCAAAACCCCAGTTTGTATCCCCCATCTTGTGACATGATTAATGTCTCGAGTGAGTCGTGGGACCCACATGTGGTAGCAAGCGGTGCTAGGTAAAATAACTGAGTTATTTGTAGGTGTCTATTCTATGCATGTGTTGCATTGAATGTGCTCAACATGCTTGAAGCATGGTTTATTTTAAGACTTTTATTGAAAAAGTCGCAAGTTGAGGTGCCTCAACTAGCTATGTTCAGGCGTTGTCTGGAGGCCGCATGAGCGGGTCCTGCCTTATCCGATCACGCCATGGGAAAGTACGATGTATGGTGATCACGGTGATACCTCACTTTCCGCCTAATTCCCTTCCTAGGCTATTCGTCCCAGCCTGTGAAGATGGACGGATAGGATCGTTCGAAGATAACCGTTGGATTAGGGTTTGGAAGGCTTGCAAGCCATCACTTTCAACCCAACGGTTTTTGGCCTTGGGAGGCGCACATGGAGGGGCCGATTGGTCCTGCAGGAAGGCAGGACGCCAATCTACACGCCCATGTCAAGTTGAATCTCATTGGACCGATCCGGGTCGCCCGTTCTAGCCTGCGATGAAGGATGGTCGAGATTAGAAGTGTCCTTACATGCCACCTTTGGGCACGCAAATCGAGACGCATGACAGTCAGGGGAGCTGGACGATTGGTTCACAGTGGAGGTGGGCCCATAGTGAGCATGTAGACACTGTCGTCCAGAAATTACGCATCTTGGTCGTTCGTACACACCCGCCCAAAGTTGCGTGGTCGCAACTTGTCGGCAAACCCTAATTTTAGGGTTTGCGGGCCCAACCTTCAAGCTAACGTTTCCCAATGTCCGTGACTCCCACAGGAAAGACGATCATACCAGCAAGGAGGTGGGTTAGTGGCGAGCATGTGCATGCTTGGTTTGCGACCATAGGCGCGATCTAAGCCATCCAAACACGCCTGCGATGACGGATGGCCAAAATTAGAAGTGGCCTTGCATGCTACCTTTGGGAACGATTTTTGAGACGACCGGCTGCAACCAACCATGGACAATTAGTTGGCCATGTAGCCGGGCCCACGGTGAGCATGCAGGTGTTTCCGGCCAGTGGTCTCGCCTGTTGGTCGTTTCCGTGCGTTGGCCGTAAGTAGGGAGGTAGCGCCCCGCGGAAACCCTAATTCCTTCAATTTGCGGGCTCGCAACTTGGAGTTTGCGTATTTGCACCTTCCACGGATCCCATGGGGAAACCAATCATTCCAGGAGGAAGGTAGGCTGGCGGTGAGCATGCGCGTGCATGCTACTCGTTCCCGCGCGCGATCTAGGCCGTTCAACCATGCATGCGAAGTTGGACGGTTGAGATCTATTTTTGAGTTTTTTTTTCAGCAGGTGAGACTAACATGGGTAGTCTTGCATGCGTTCAACGGGGCTAATATAACCCGCCGCCAGGTAGCCTACGGGTGTTTGCATGTCGAACACAAGGCTTTAAGAAGGGCATTAATTGTAATGCTTCAAACCTACAGAAAATCGGGATGGTTGCTACATGATCCGCTCTGGGTAGGTTATAATTCCCAGGGATGGTTGCACATGCTCCAATGAATTAATATGGTGAGAATATTCACCGCATGAAGGCTTTATTCCTTGCAGGACGTCATCTTAGAATTTGGCTTTTATAATTTTAGCCCTGAATAGAATTCCACCATCAACACCTTCATATCCCAAACCACTGGTATCCCCATGACTTCCTCCTGTTTCCAATAATGAGGATAGATTGTTTGAGCTCTCATTAAGTTTTCTCAGCATAAGTATTTCTTCTTTTAATGATTCATGTTTATAAAGAGCATAATTAAGAGTCTCCTCTAAATGCTTTATGTGGGAAAGAAGAGAATTTTCTTTTTCCTTGAAGCACAACTGTTGAGAGTTTAATTCTTCTTTAGAATCATCAAGTTCTTTTTCTAAAGAGCAAACCCTTTTTAGAGCATTATCCACATTTTTCTCACAAGTTTCTGCATAAAGACGCTCAGTGCTCATTTTTTCTTCGAAGCTTGGAACTTTTTATGAGAATTTTTCTTTTAGCGTGTTATGTTCTTCATCGAGATTTTCAAACTTTAAAGTTAAATCTCTTTCTCTCTCAAGTGTGGAAAGAATTCACTAAAGCAAATAAGAAATTGTTTGCTCAATTCTTTCAGTTCAGATGTTTTTACACTTGATCTTTTATCAGAAATTTCAAGTATGGAACTCAAAAATATCTCGTGAGAGGTATCTTCAATTGAGCAACAAGAGTTTGAAGAACTGTCTCCTTTTGAGAACATATCTTGTGATACGTTAATTGTATCTTTAGACTTTCTTCGTAGTCGCTTAGTCTTTCCTTGACTCATGATTTATAGGATGGATCGCACCAAACACAGATTGTTAGAGTTTTTTTCGTGTTTTCCTCATTTGATACCAATTTAAAAAGAATAGGGTACCCAAATACACCACAATCTTTAAATTATCCACCTATAAGTTCTCTTACCGAAAGTTATTGTCTATGGAAAAAGTCGAGACAATACGACAAATCGGTATTCACACTTGTGTGATCGTCTCTGGGATACGAGATCAAGACAATACAATAATCAAAGTGTGATTACTTGATAATAAGATAAGACTTAACCAAACTCTATAGGATCAGTATCAAGTAATACGGAGTTAACATTTGTGTAATTTACTTTAAATTATAATAACAACAATTATAATTACGGGAAGGAAAAGTAAATGACACATCAAGATTTTGTTAACGAGGAAACCGTAAATGCAGAAAACCCCCGGGACCTAGTACAGAATTGAATACTCTCATAATTAAGCCGTTATACAAAATTTAAACCAACTTCGTATAGTTGAGACTAAGCAACTAACCCTAGTTCACTTAGTTTCTTCAGTATCCATGCGCTTCCGACATTCAATAAGTCCACGCACTGGAACAATTCCTTTGGATCGTATTCCAAACAGTAAAGGAACAACAAATCTGTTTGGTAACAACTCTATTGATTCTTTAAGATGAAGATATCTCAAGTCATATGCAAAGGCTCTTCCATTTAACAAATAAACACCTTTGCATGGTTAGATCAATCTGTTAGAGAACTGCTAGGTCGAACTCGTAAGTGTTGCTATCTCAAGCTTGTTTGTCAATGTTGTGATCAAAACTATAAGTTTTGATTTCTAGTCTACTTAAAGTAATGTCTCAGACTAGGATAGATTGTGTAGTTGAGCTCTAGACTTCACGACGTTCATCTTTGAAGACGAAGAACCACTAAGGAGAGCTTGTGGAACTTCATCAACAAAAGGTATATGGATACTGAAACTCATCAATCACTTGGAAAGTCTATTTCTACTATATCTCCTATATTGAGACAAAAGTCATATTACGATAGTTTTCGACTATACACATTTGAGATTTCGAGCTGAGTTTAACTCGCTTACATATTTCTCAAAATATGTGTTGGTAAGATTTCGCTTCAACCAAGTTCATCTTATATTCTTGGCAAAAGTCAAAAGATGATCTTGTGAAAATTGTCGAGTAACATCTTACATGGTTTGTGTGATACAATCATTTGGTGTAGACTTGGAATGTTTCGTTATGATTATTTCAATAACTTGAAAATTTCTTTGTCGCTACTAGTGTGTGAAAATGTCTATTGTCATCCTCTAAAAAAGTTTCAATGATTGAAATAGAGTTTAGAACAATTGGATTTGCACATAGTATGGGTACTTGCATATATGTAACCCATATCTGGGAACCATAGTATGCATACCCGTATGTGCACATGTTGGTTTGTGAAAGTCCGGGTACCTAAGTACACATACCGATACGCATATTTGCGTAAGGTATAAGTCCGGGAATTTCTAATGAAGTTTGGAAATGTTAAGGTATATGTACCCGTTCGCATACTGGTGAACCCAAACCCAGTCCGGTCACTAAGGTATGCGTACCCATTTGCATACCTAAGTGAATCATGTTCTAAAATTGGTTGGCTCATGAACTAATACATTTATATAATAAGGAATGAAATCTTTGCAATTCGTGGCTATAATGTTCATGAATTGATTCGAGTGAATCAAACCGATTTTGCTTCAATCGTGTTCTTGTATACTTCTATGAGAATATATTAATTGAACAACTCTTTAACTAGTTTCATTTGAGTCACTTGAACTAGTTGTGGTTAAGATGAATAAGTTTGATATAAATGTGTTCATATAACTAACTTTGGTTAACTACTATTGAGCCAACATAGTGTACACATTTAGGTACGGCTACATAAACCTAAATGAGGGTATATTTCATTTGTGTATAACAAGCTAAGTTCGATCTAACGGTTGAAAGATATTAGCTTGAGTTGAATCAGGTTTTCATCTAACGATGAATATTGAATGCTTTGTTACCAAGGTAACTTAGATTGCAAACCCTGATTTGAAAACTATATAAAGGAGAACTCTAGCAACTGGGAAATCTAATCCCCACACCTCATGTGTGTTACTAGTTGCGACTAGAGTCGATTCTCCTTTAACCTTAGGTTTTTCACGAAATCCTGTAGTTTAACGACTTAAAGACTTCATTGGGATTGTGAAGCCGGACCCAACTATTTTCTCAATAGTTGTGTTTTCTGATCTTTCCCTATTCTATCTTATTGAGTACTATCTTCTATAAGATTTGCATGAGATTGATTCTCCGATAGGCAAGATAAAAGACAAACATCTTCGTCTCATCTTTTGTGATTCCAAAATATCTTGCTTCGCTACCATACGATTAAGATTATGGTGAGGTGATTGATAATACTAGGTTGTTCATCGAGAATATAAGTCTGGTTTATCAATTGGTTCCTGTGCACCTTGATTTATCAAAAGACAGAACAAAACTCGTAGGTATTTCTGTAGGAGACATATTTATCTATTCCAATATACTTTTATATGTGAGACAGATTTGTTTATCAAGTCTTCGACTTTTGGTCGTAGCAACTCTTAGTTGTGGGTGAGATCAGCTAAGGGAATCAAATGCGTAGTATCCTGCTGGGATCAGAGATGTAAGGAGCACAACTGTACCTTGAATCAGTGTGAGATTGATTAGGGTTCAACTATAGTCCAGTCTAAAGTTCATTGGTAGTAGGCTAGTGTCTGTAGCGGCTTAATACATTATGTTGTTCAAAACTGGACTAGGTCCCGGGGTTTTTATGCATTTGCAGTTTCCTCGTTAACAAAACTTCTAGTGTCTGTGTTATTTCTTTTCCGTATTATATTTTGTTATATAATTTAAATATCACAGGTTGTGCGTTGAATCGATCAATTGGGAAATCCAACCTTTGGTTGTTCATTGAAATTGATTGATCCTTGAACATTGGTCTTTGGTACCGTTCAAGTTATTTCTCTTATATTCAATCGGGTTCATAAATTCCTATTTGCTAATTGCGGATTGAATTAAGTTAGAGATATAAAACTCTTTGATATACTTTTCTCTAGATTGAGTCTGACTTTCTAGTTGATTCTATTGAAATTATATTGGAGTTTGTCTATCCATATTGCCAAATGAAATATTGGGTTTGGTTGTTGTACCCCTGCTTTTTCACAATCTATCCAATAACTACCGAAATAGCAGAGTTTAGATTTGCAATCAATCAATATAGATTCCAACAAGAAACTATAAGGTGTCTATCTTACACAACTAATCAATCGAATACATTCGTATCTAGTTGGATCCCAGCCTATCAAGGTTTGTGCACACCCAAAGATATAGAAACCAAATAAGAAATCTTATTTGTCTTCAAATATTCTTTAATCTCCAATAAACACCTGCACAACACCACTTGAATATCTTGTGATCAATCACTACAGAATGGAGTCTGTTAACAATGGATTATCACAAGATGTATTTAGATATACAAACATTTCTAAAGATCTCGTCGACACTTCGATCTAGTTTGAGTGAATCTTATATCAGAAGAGAAGATTCTCAAGAATAAAAAAACTAGGTGCAATCAAATTTCAACAACCGTTAGACAATCAAATCAATCGAAAAATAAAATAAACTGTAATTATCTAGTTCCACCAACGGTACTCGTAGAGATTCTTGATCCCATAGAAGTTTTTAAACGAGCGGTCGTAAGAGATTTAACCTTATTAGGGTACTTTCCTCTCCGGATAGACTGGCTCCACCGAAAACAACAAAAAGATGAAGTTTTTCTGGCTCTTAGGATGGTTTGCTAGAAATGAAAACTTGAGTACTTATAGACCAAGGATGTTTGGACACAAAGGAATTTTCAAAACCAAAATATTCTTAAGATATGCAATAAATGCCCAAATCGGTTTTCATAATTCCTAGAAATGCTTTGTCCAATATTTTCCGAAATCTCTCAATAGAAAATCTCCAATTAGTAAATGCATATTGCCAATTTTTATTTTCTATAGATACGCATTTAATTGCTGGTAATTAAATCCTATAAAACTAACAACCTTAATTAAAAGATTCTTAATTTATTTCGGACCAGGATCTCCTTGAGTTATTAAGGAATATCTTTGAACATAAAAGATAAGAGTTACTGATCGTGTTCAAAGTATGTTGACATCTTTTCTTTGTAAATCATCTTTCATATTTACAATCTTGGAATCAATTATACAACACTTCCAAACAAGTTTAGAATTGGTTCATCTATATTCCAAGAAAACAATGTGATTGATCAATTATCAAATCACTTATCATGGGTTTACGGTTTTAACAAATACAAGGATCGTTTCTACCTCAATATGGTTACCAGGACTGGTTACATCAGTTACCAGGATCGGTTACATCAATTACCAGGAGTGGTTACCATATACTCATGGTATCACTTGTGATCGGTTATACAAATCATTAGGATCGGTTATACCAATTACCATGATTGGTTACACTAATTACTAGGACCGGTTACACCAATTACAAGGATATATTACACAACTCTTTTATGATCGGTCACACCAATTACTAGGATCGGTCACACAAATTACAAATATCGATCATACCATCTCAGGGGATTACTTAAGATCGGTTACACTAATAAAATTAATATCAAATCATAATTCAGGCACCGTGATTAGTTATACCAAGATACATAACAAGTTACGATCGGTTCTACTAACTCACACATATTAGTAATCCAAATATATGCAATGAATAACAATACCAATAAGCCTAGCGATTTCCCTTTCGATTCATAAAGCAAGTTCGTGAATGTACTTCCTTTAAACAAATCTAAACATTATTTCCTATGATGAAATCTTTACCTTTACCCACACACATAATCACAATAGCATTCATACGATTATGTCGATGTCATATATATACGAGGTTCAAAAGTTAAGCGTTATACTTCGTCTCCTAATTTCTTAACACTATGATCATGTGATCATGTCTCATTACTAGAGTATAATCATTCACAGCTTCACAGTAATGTTTTTAATATAGCACGACTTGAAAGATACGTTAGGAATGAAACAGTTCAAGTCAAATATTACTAACCACAATAAGAAGGATGATGTCGTCGTTGTAACTTGTTACTTCTTCACATTCTTTAGGTCTTCGAGTAATACTTGTATGTCTCATAATCCTAGACTTTCTAGTCTAGCCTATATGAAGTAGTCTCTAGTTACAAAATCAAGTGACTCTTAGATGAGTTTTGATTCACTAAAATATGACAACCAAACTTGACATACCAACGCTTGGTGGGTTCAACCGAGCTATGCTCTAACAACATCAATCTCTCTAGGGCGTATATCACTCTGATTCAAGAGGTGTCTAATTGAGGTTGAAGGCCCTTCGTTATCAAAATTTTAAGTTTACCTTGATCTTGTGCTGGTAACACCATATAACCAGGGAACAAATACAAGTGTTGTTGGATGAAAATTTAGGTATGATTGTGTGTACTTTCATTGGAAACATTTGGCTACATGTTACACATAAAATAATTATGTCAATATTTGAAGCATAGGGAATGTGTCCCCTTGATTTTGAACAAATTTACTGTATAAGGTTGTTATAATTCCAAGTAGTGCACTGTTCAGGAAATGTAGTCATTCCTCTCCTCTCTATAATGATGAATGTGGCCACATATTTTCACATGTTATCTGAGCTATCGATATTAAGACCTATAATAGACATGACTTCACAAGTCACAAATGTATCTACTCTCTTTTCATATATTTTATATTATATGGACAATATTGTAAAAATTAATCTTTGTATATTTTATATCTTTATATTCTTTGTACTCTTATTTCTGTATAATCTTTAATTATAAATATACAAGATTTACTTGTGTTTCTCATCCATTGAGAACACGTAAATTATAGTCTTAACTTGGTATCACCTTTGTTTCTAAGGGATTATTTTTTATTTCCATCAGTTTTAGTGATTTTATTTTATTTTATTTTTATGTCGTCATTATCTTTGAGGTTTCTTCTTCATCGACAGATGTCCCTTTTGCTAGACTTTAAGGAGCTATTTCAGAAAAGCTCACAAGTCATAATTTTCTTCTTTGGAAAGCTCAATTTTTACCCTATTTATAAGGTTATGATTTTGATAGTTTTATTAATGGTTTCATCACCTATCCACCGGTTAAGAACATGAATGGTTCTCCAAACCCTAATTTTCTCTATTGGAATCACCGTGATAAGCTATTACTTGTACGAATTTTATTATCACTCACATCACCAATTTTGGCAAAGGTAAAATCATGTCAAACATTTTCAGTGGTATATATGGACAAAATTTACTGAATTTATGCATCTAAAATCGATGCTACTCTTATTCACTTGAATTATTCTCAACAAACTGTCACCAAGGGAAGTTTATATATGGCTGACTACATGCAATTTATTCATAATATTGTTGATTTTCTGTCTGCTAGTGGTCATCAAATTTCAAATACAAAATTTTGTCATTATGAACTCAGGGGCCTTGATTCCGCGTATGAGAGTGTTATCAGTTCTCTCATTATGGAGTTATTGAGATTTAAAACTCCTTCTGAGGAGGGTAAAAACCTTTCTTGTCTCCTGGTCTTGTCATGTTCCCAAGAAGATTCTTTAGAAAAATATTTTCTCAATGATAAAAATTCGTGGTCAATAAGTTTATGAACCATAAACACAGATTGATCAGGAAAACTCTTCTTATCAGTAGGAAGTCTGATATTGAAATCGTCCTCATGACAAGGCATTGTACCATGAGAGTTTCTAGACTTATGAAATATTCGAGAAGAGTAATTATGAATATTCTAATCACAAGTGTTATGGCTAATAGGGAAGTTATGATTAATTGGAGATGTTGCTAATCTTTTTACCTCTTTGATTGCAAAAGAAAACATTTTTTGGAGATTAAAAATCTATTTCTTCCTATAAAATCGTGTCATTGCAAGATGACCCTTTTTATTACAATGAGAACAAAACTACAAAAAATCAGAAGAAGTACTAGAAATATGATCTCGAACCGTTCCTCTTTAGATGTTGTCTTATATGTATATTTCGACATCGTGTAACATTAGGAGTAGGAGTGACCTTCTCATCACAAGATGTGTTAGAGGCATTTGGTTGGAGAAAAATTTCACTTTAATGTAGCATTTTCCTTTCTCAAGGACTTACACTGCTCCTGAGATAATCTGAAACCATAATCAGTCTTTTCTTTCAGCGACCGTAAAAAATTCAGTTCAGATAAATTATTCTCAACTAATTGTTTCTATCGTGCTGTGGTATTTCTAATAGTATCTTTAAGGTTACTTACAATTTCTCTCATTAGGTTAAGTTTTAGAACAAGTTTGTTTATATTGTTAGAAAATGATTTAGAAATTTCACAAAGATCATGTTCTCTTTGAAGAGATTGGTTGAGTTCATCAACATATTGAGCATATGTCTCTTGTAGGTCTTTTATCACAGAGGCTTGATGTTCAATCGTCTTAGACAAGTCATTGCAACTCCTTGTAAGATCCTTTTCTGATATTGAATTTGACTTTTTGAGAGACCTTGATGATACATCTTCAGTAACGAAAGTTATAATTTTACCTCTGGATTAGGATGAATCAACTAAAGAGTGATCTTTTGAGGTAATCCCCAAACACTTGGTATAATCAAACCCATTATTTTCCATGTTACAGTACGTGGACACATGTTTTAGAATTTTTACAAACACATACTTATTAGGTCTAAAAGTGTTTTCCTACTCTGATATGAATTGAGAAGGAGAGGGTACCAAGTATACCACCAACTTTTTCGTTCGACAACATGTATAAACAAAATTTAATACAATCGCAAGTAGACTAACTTAATGATCCTTTAATATATATATATATATATAGATAGATATAGAGTTTATATTTATATCTTCTCAACCAGTATGTGTACATAGAAAAAAGAGTTCGTAAACTCGATTGTTAAGAAGAGTACTTGGATGATCTCTAAAATTAATACCCAAGATCAATCTAGTCATATCCAAATAATCCAATGGGAATTCTTCCAAGTAATAAACTTATTATCTATCTTTCAAGGTACGAATTCTACAAGAAATAATTCTCGTGATCTATCACAATTAGATGAATGTATCTACTAAGATTGAAGACGTACTACTAGTGTAAATCCAATTATAAAGATAAACAATATAATGCAGAAAAGAAAACACAAGACACCAGAAGTTTTGTTAACGAGGAAATCACAACTGCAAAAACCCCCGGGACCTCGTCCATATCTGACACCAAACTATATTAAGCTGCTACAGACACTAGCGTACTTTCATACTTATGTATGGAATGTAGTTGATACCGAATCCTCCCTCCAAGCGATTCAGTTACAGTTACGCTTCTTATGTCTCTTGAACCTCGCAAGGCTCTACGCAATCGATTTTATTTGTTGACGTCCTTTAAAACCTAAGAGTTTATTCAACCTCAGTGAAGACTTTTGATACCAATCCGCCTCTAACAGATAAGCCTATTTGATTTCCCTTTAGATCAAATATCAAGGCTTTGAAATCTGTTTGCAGCAGACAAAGCTAGCATACCTCACAATCTGGAACACTTACACTCACTTAGATGAGGAGCCTACATCTTTTACCACCTCTCTAGAATAATTTTCAACTAATCAACTAAGAATAATTTTCATATATCTATGTTGAGGAATCACAAAGTTTGAGACAAAGAGAGCTTTTTGATTTCTATCTATCTTGCTTGAAAGAGATTACGAGAACCTAGATAATAAAAAAGCAAGATCAGGATACACGAACTATCAAGGTAAAGATAGTCAGACTTGGCTTTACGAATCCCAAAAGCGAAGTTTTTAATCGTAAACGTAATTATGTTTCTCATAGAAAACCTAGGTTTATAGAGGACGACTCTAGATATCAAGTAGAACACAAATTGTCAGGGATTGAATTTCCCAGTTGAAAGAGTATCTTTATTTATAGTTTTTCAAGACTGAGTGTTGCTTAGAATTCAAGCTAAGATAACTTGAGAATCAAGAAAACATTTTATTTGTTTAAATGAAACTCTAATTAGGGTTTCAATTAAAACATTTGAGAATTAGTCTTGAAGATACAATGGAAAAATACACACAGTGCTCCGATTACGAAACCGCGCACAATGACCGTTCTGTTTTGGAAAATATGCCTTTCGAAAAATAAGCAAATTTATGTTCATTTAGTTACTTAAGATTTTAATCATAATGCACACACAAAGGTGTTTTAATGATCAATGAAGTCTTAGAAGTGTTTAAGAGAGTCAAAACAATTTCAAACTTATTTAAAAAATAATTCTTGGAGCATCTGCTAAATTATACTGGGATCATTGGCGAAACGGTTCGCGAACAGTAATGCTAAAGTTCACGAGTCGGGTTGCTAAGGTTCGTGAACCGGGTTCGCTAACCCTACTCGACTCCAGAAATCAGATATACACGGTTGGCGAACTAGGTTTGCCAACCGTACTCGTTTTATGAAATCAGATGGACATAGTTCGTGAACTGGGTTCATGAACCTTAAACCTTTTATATAAAAATCAAAAATTCAGTTCACCGAGGTTCGTGAACTGTTCCTAAAGAAAAATTCTTGGAGTACTAGAAAAACAAAAACAAAGCCACCACTTTTTTTAAAAGTTGTAAGAATCCATTATCTGAAAAGAAAACCACATTGAAAAAACGGGGGTATAACAACCACACCAAATAATTCATTCGGAAATCTAAATGGACTAAACTCCAATATAATTTCGAGAGTCAAGAGATATATCAAAGAGGTTTATCAATATTTCTCAATTCAATCAGAAAATCGAATAGATAGAAATCCGTGAGCCTGATTGATATGAGAAATAACTAGGACAGTACCAAAGACCAATGCCCAAGTGTCAATCAAGTTATATCCAAAAAAAAAGGTCGGATTATCAACTTATTGAACTACGCACAACCTGTGATATTTCAATTATATAAACGAATATAATGCGGAAAATAAATAACACAGACACCAGAAACTTTGTTAAAGAGGAAACCGCAAATGCAGAAAAACCTCGGGACCTAGTCCAGCTTTGAACACCGATTAAGGTACAGTCGCGTTCCATACGCCTATAGAACCATGCAGGATTTTGCGCACTTGATTCCCTTAGCTCATCTATCCCACAACTAAGAGTTTCTACGACCCAAAGTCGAAGACTTATAAACAAATTTGTCTCCCACGGATAAGTCTATTCTGATAGATAAATTTGTCTCCCACATAAGTACCTATGAAGTTTTGTTCCGTCTTATGATAAATCAAGGTGAACAGAAACCAACTAATAATCCAGTCTTATACTCCCGAAGAGCAGCCTAGAAATATTAGTCACCACACAATAACTTAACTATATGGTGGTAGAAGAAGTTACTGCGGAACCACAGAGCATGAGACGAAGAACTTTGTGATTACTTTTTATATCTTACCTATCAGAGATAAATCTCGAGCAAATCTTAGAGAAGATAATACTCAATACGATAAAACAATTAAGATCATAATACACAACTACAGAGAAAATAGTTGGATATGACTTCACGAATCCCAAATAAAGTCTTCAAAGCGTTAACCTAATATGGTTTTGGAAAAACCTAGGTTAAAGAATAATCGACTCTAGTACTCGATATGATCCGGAGATGCCTATATGTAATAACCGCAATCGTACGATGTCTAACTAGTAGACATAGGCAAGTACGGGTCGTTCCCACAGGGAGCGGTGGAAATACTGTAATCAATATCTCAATTAAGAGAAACCAACAATAATGTTTTTGAATTTTTATAATGAGAATGAAAAAATAAAATTAAACTAATAAAATAAGACCAATGGAAAAGTCGGTAACCAGGGTTTATAATATCCACCACTATTTCTATTCGATTACTGAAATGAAACATAACTCATGAATATGTATTTATCGTCCGTTCTATCGACATCACCTATTATATGTATTAGACTCGCAAATATCACTGGGACACCTTAAGCATGGAACATCAAAAGAGTAAACCAAAGCATGCACCATCAAATTGTGTTAGCGAGAAAATTATACGAAACTAAATATAGTTCACAAATTTTATTTGGCTTTTTTAAGCATAACCCATCAAAGAAATTAACCAAGCATGGATTATCAAATAATAGGACAAACAAATTTGCAAAACTAATTTATTAAGCACATAGGTTTTAAAACCGGTGAAGCAACAACTAATTTTCAATCAATCAATCAATAAGCTAAATTCAAGAATTAATATATTCAAATCATAATGGTCTTTGCTCAATCAATCAATAAAAATAGCCTAATACCCCAAAGTGGTTTCAACATAAACCCTGGTTACAAAAATCCAGCAAGATATATCTACGGGTTTCTCAAAACCCATACAAAATAAATGACAAAGAGATAAGAAAGATAAACCAATAACAATCGCGCCATCACCACGATGAAATCAGTGGCTCTACCCTTCCTTCACAACACTTCCCAGCCGCGCCTCCAGACAAAACTCTTCTCTGGCCGTCGTCGCCTCCAAAGTAGTACCCCTTTTTTTTTTTGGTTTTGACACAATCCGCTGGGTTTAAGGAGAACCCAAAACCTTACAAACTAAAACAAAAGAAAAAACAAAACAAACAACAAAACAAAACCAAAAATATCTACTCCTATAGTAAACCTTACGGTTACCATCATCCTCAATATAATTTCTTAGAGTACTATCAAAATTTCTAGGATCCACCTCCACAAAGCTCTCATTAGGATGAAAGTCAGCTAGATGATCTGCTGCCCTATTAGTTTCCTTGTAAATATGAGTATACCTGATAGCCTCAAAATCTTCCTTTAAGTGGACAATCCTTCTCCATATGTGTCTGACACTCCAATCAGGTACAACATCTTTGCCAGACAATAACTGGAATACAATCATAGAGTCAGTGCACATATGTAGACGTTTACACCCCTTGGATTTTGCTAGCTGAAAGCCTAATTCAGCTCCTTGTAACTCATGTGCAACCACAGTACTAGGCTTAGAACCACCACAAGCAGCAGCTAGAGGGATTCCCAAGTGATTTCTTATAATAGCTCCACTGCCTCCAGAATGATCCTTCCTAGAGCCATCAATGTTAACCATAACTTCATCTTCACTGGGAAAAAGCCAACTACAAGGGATAATCTGTTTAGTCTTGAAAGTACAATCAACGCCCCAACCTGCCATGAAATTCCTCACAGAGGGTTTGTCAGTATCTGAGAGTTTATTAGCAGCACACTTTAATCTAACATCTTGAATAATAAGATGACTAACTCCATCAGCACTAAGTCTCTGAGTAGAAAAGACCCTTCTGTTTCTCTCCTTCCATAAATGGTAAACAAAACTATTGAGGCAGAGCTTCTTAACAGTAACAACAACACCCGCCCCTTTAAATTCAGACTGGCACCATCTTAATTCATCATCCCAAAAAGAAGAAGGTTCTCTAAAGTAACCCATTTTAATTAACAGACCTCTCCATATCATGTTAGCAAAGGGGCAACTTAAAAACAGATGGTCCTCATCTTCATTCCCATTATCGCATAACACACAGTTAGCTGACTCAATCAAACCCCACCTCTGTAACTTAGCTCTAGTCTTCAATCTTCTCCAACACGCCAACCAAAAGATAAAAGAGTGTCTAGGAATATTGTGCTTAAACTAAACAATATTATGCCAAGAAACTTCAGCAGAAGTATCAGATAAGATCTTATAAGTATGTTTCATAGAATACTCACCTGAAGTACTAGCTTTCCAAATAAAAATATCTTCATCTTTAGTATTGAAATCCACTCCCATGAGAAGATCAGAAGAAGAGTAAGTAGTGCTATGAGTGCACTTGGGAAAATTCCAGTGGTTAGTATCAATAAATCTCTCCAAGGTTTGAGTTTTATCAGGGCAGATATCAAGAATACAATCCTTTGACATCCAGTCACAAACCCTGCCATTAGGGTGCCAGAAATCATAAAGAAAGCTAGTATTAGCACCATTACCAATACAAGTGCCCATAAACTGATAAACAATACTTTTAAATTCAAGAATCTTTCTCCAACTCCAAGAGCAGTCATGAGGAACAGAAACAGACCAAAAATTCTTATTTTTAAGAAGATTTGAGTGAATCCAATTAGTCCATATAGTATCTTTTCCTGAGGCAATATCCCAAATATGTCTAAGGTGAGCTGCAACATTAGTCATCTCCAGATTTCTAACACAAAGCCCCCCCACCTGAATACAAGTACAGATATTTCTCCATCCCACAGGGTTATGTTTATTCCCTAAATCAGACCCTGACCACAAGAACCTATTAAAGACAGTACTCAGTTCCTTGTTAACTCTCTTGGGTAAAACAAAACAAGAAAACCAGAAGAAAATCATTCCACTAAGAACATGCTTAATCAATAACAATCTCCCTGCAAATGAAAGATGTCTAGCTTTCCAAGACTTATCTCTTTTGATAACTTTATCTATTAGGGGCAGGAAGTCTTTGTAAGAAAGTCTTGTAGAGATTAATGGCACCCCTAAGTATCTCACAGGAAGAGAACCAACAGAACACTTCAAACATTGAATAATCAACTGTAAAGTATCATCTCCCATATCAGAGGAAAAAAGGGAAGTCTTGTTATAGTTTATCACCAAACCAGAAAAATTGCTAAAATCAACCAACACCTTAGCCAGAACTTGAGCAGCCTTAACTGAACCTTTAAAGAATACAAGAATATCATCAGCAAATCACAGATGAGTAAGTTGAGAAGATTTACACTTAGGATGGAAACCAAAGCTCCCAGAAGCAACCTCTCTCTGCATCAAAGCACTAAGGACTTCCATAACCATGACAAAAATATAAGGAGACATAGGACAACCTTGTCGCAGTCCTCTAGAAGCCCCAAATAATCCAAAGGGGGAACCATTAATCATCACAGAAAACTTAGAAGAAGGAATACATAACTGAATCCAAGAGATGAATAAACCAGGAAATCCTAATTTCTCCATAACAGCCCTGATGGCATTCCAACTGACAGTATCATAAGCTTTTTGCAGATCAATTTTGAGGGAGCATCTAGGGGTACCAGAGAGCCTGTGATAATTTATAACCACCTCATGAGCAAGGAGAATATTATCCTGTATAGATCTACCAGAAATGAAGGCGGATTGATTGGGACTCACCAAAGCCTTAAGGACAAACTTCATTCTAGAAGAAATAATTTTTGCAATACATTTATAAATAACATTCCAACAAGATATAGGTCGAAAATCTCCAATAGAAGAAGGATTCTCACATTTAGCAACTAAAGTAAGAAAAGTGCTATTGAATTCTTTTAACAGCTTACCAGATTTGAAGAAGTTCTTGATTGCACACACAAAATCATCTCCAACAATAGACCAATCCACTTTAAAGAAATAGTTGCTATAGCCATCAGGACCAGGAGCCTTAGAAGAGTGAACAGATGATAAGGCTTGGACAATTTCATCCCTAGACACCGGCTTGACAAGCTCAGCAGCATCTTCCTGAGAAACCAACTTAGGAAAATTTAAGTCTTCTAGTACGCCTATAGCATCCTTAGTGGCTTCCTATTGATTAAATAAAGAATTGAAAAATCAATACACTCAGCAGCAATTTCCTTGTCATCTTCCAATTTAACATTAGCCCTAGAATTAAGGGTCAAGATATTGTTCCTGGATCTTCTCTCCGTCAAGGAAGAATGAAAGAATTTAGTATTAGAATCCCCCCCTCCATCCATTTGACTCTAGACTTTTACTTAGCAATAGCCTCATCATACTTAGCAAGTTTAGCATAAGTTGTAACAGCCTCTTTCTCCTTTCTAGCCACATCAAAATTTAAAGGTTGTGCCTGAAGAATCTTTTGTAGATCATACATCTGTTCTTGGGCATAAGTAAGTTGCTCAGAAAGCCTTTTAAATCTTTCATTCTTCCACTGAGACAAGGTAACCTTAAGCCTTTTCAATTTAGTAACCAAAACAACCATAGGGTTACCCCTAACAGGAGCCGCCCAAGAAAGTTTAACAATATCCAGAAAGTCAGGTTCATCAGCTCAAAACCTACAGAATCTATAAGGAGGAGGGCCATGGTACCTACCCTCAAACACACTAACTATAGCAGGGCTATGATCAGAAACTCCTGGCAAGAGAAAGTCAGCTCCAGATTCAGTAAAACACTCAATCCATTCCATATTAACCATCACTCTGTCAATTTTTGAAGCAATTCTACTATTACCATCTTGCTTATTACTCCAGGTATAAAAACAACCAGTAAACTTCAAGTCAAATACCTGAATAGTTTGAGTACAATACCAAAAATCCTTATAATGAGAATCAGTCACTTCAGCACCTCCGACTTTATCACCCACAGAAAGTAAAGAATTAAAATCTCCTAACAAAATCCAAGGATACTTATTAGACCCAGCAAAAGCAACCAAGTCATTCCAAAGATGTCTTCTTTGAATAGCATCATTATTACCATACACAAAGGTGACCATGAAATTCTTATCTTGAGTAGTAACATTTAAGAAGATAGCTTGAGATGAAGAATGCACAACAGAACCAGAAATCACCTCAGGATTCCAACCAACCCATATTCTACCGGAAGAATTATTAATATAATTATCCACAAAGTGCCAAGTAGGACAAATATTATTACGAATTCTACTTTTATTTGACTCTTGCACATGAGTCTCAACAACACCAAAAATTGCAAGCTTATTAGAAAAAATAAAGTTACCTAACTCCTTTTGTTTTAAGGGGTCATTTAAACCCCTTAAATTCCAACATCCAACCTTCAGAATATTAACCATTGGGGGGGTTAACAGTCTTCCTAGACCCCTTTGCAGTCTTCTTGTCTGCATTCTTCACACTCAAAGAAATCTTGCCTTGCACAGTTGATTTAGGAAGAAAATGTGCTCTTGCACCAGAAGCTTCATCAAGTTTCTCCACCTGAGTCAAGACAAACCCTGTATCTTCAATAACAGGATTAATAGATTGAGGCACTGAGATTGGAACAATGGGAGGTTCCAGTTCCATATTCTCAACATCAATAGTAGGCCATGTACCATTGCTTATAATTTGTTTATCCTGATCTACAGACACTACCACTTCCATACTAGCATTAACTTCAGAGTCAGTAAGCTGATGAAATTTGTTTTTAACAAGTAATGGAGCATCTACCTCCTGAAACGTGCCACTACTTGAAGACCCATCCCCTTTAGGGTTAGATTTCCCTCTACTTCTCTTCAAATTCTTGACAACCCAAGTTCCACCTTCCCCTGCAGCTTTACCACCTTCATCTACAGTTTTACCTTTACCATCCACAGCATCAACAACCAATTTCTGAGCAGCCTCAGTAGCTGCAGCTGTAGCTGCCACAGCAGCAGCAGCAGCACTAGCCTCAACACATTTCTCTTGAGTGTGGCCAAAAACAGCATAATGGGGGCACCTAGGAGGCTTCCAGCTATACTCTACTGGAACCTTGATAGGAACCGAACCCACTAGGGCATCAATATGACTAGGAAAATCGGAATCCACATCCACTTCAACACGAACTCTCGCATAGGTCATTCTAGATCTAGTAGTTGTCTGTTTATCAAGTAACAAAGGAACTCCAATAAAGCTAGCAAGTTTTCCTAACCCTTTAGTATTCCACAAGTGCAAAGGAACATCCCTAAGGTTAATCCAGATAGGAATAGTTTTCAATTCAGCTAATTCTTGTTCAATTAGAAGAGACCATGGTCTAACTACAAACAGTTGCCCTGCCATAAAGAAAGAGCCATACTCCAAAGCATTAATTCTATCAGCAGAATTAGCAAATTCAAACACAAAAACATTCTTACCATGTGTAAGTACACTTATGTATCTCCCTCGCCACGTGCACTAGCAAGCCCACGTGGAGGCCACGTCATGAAGATGAATGGTACACAGGGGGATCCAAGGATCTAGGTGATACACCACATGTCGAGATCAACAGTCTAAGATGAAGGAACATCAACGAAAGGTATACCCACTTAACACCAAGGAACTACTCGGCAGCACTTTTTCGTATCTCGAGATAAGATGTAATCAGCGGCTGGGGAAGGCCTAACTGACACAGACATGACAGGGAAACTGACACCACATGGCGCGGACTGGACCGCCCCAATCACTCGCATTTGGTACTGCTCAGAGGGCACGCAACAGCTAACTAACGAAGGAGACGGAGATTGGTCAGCTTGATGATCTTAGAAAGCATAGAAGCCGCGGGCTGACCAAGAGGTCCGCGGACTATGCACAAAACACAAGAAGATAAGATTACAACAGCTTTTTCCTAAGGGACCTACGTAGATTAGCTATATATATGACCCTTCATGTTACATGTAGAGGAGGTCGAGCAATTTAGTAAGAGAGAGAGAAGGAGAGATCAGTGAGAAGTAAGTATGAGCATGAGCCTTCGGGTTCCAGAGAGACCGAAAGTCTTTCGACTGTTCTTGTAATCGTTTACCACATAGTGAAATCTCCCCCAGACCTGTGGATGTAGGCCTTAGAGCTGAACCACATAAATAGTTGTCTCATTTACATTTTTGTATTGGTATATTCTCATATCCATGTGTTTTCATAGATCTATAATGGTAGATGTTGACAAGATCATGACAAACCCGCGGGGTTTGGAATCAATGAATCAACGTCTATCTAGGCATCTTGCACTATATTCATACCTTAATGCATGCACCCCGTACATGCGTAGATTGGTTGTGGACATGTTGGCACCATTACGTAGTCTTCGTGTTCACACCATGAATAGTCATTTTAAGTTCTCCTTTGAGTTTCCAAACTCGCTGAACAATATTCTTCACCGGAATGAAAGGAAAACGTTTCCCCACAAAACACCCAACCACCAATTCTTCACAACTACGAACATCCGCTTCATTTCCTCATCAGAAAAAACAGTAAGTTTCTTCCCATTAACCAACCCAGGAGGGTCGAATGGCAAAGAATCATGAATAACCTCAGCTCTCTGTCTACTTAACATCTCAGACCACTTAAGCGATCCAGAACCAGAAATAGGTTTACTACCACCACCCATCGAAGAAAACCCCGGAGGAGAAGAGGAAGCCATAAAATCGGAGAAGAAAGGGATAAAAAGAAACAGAGAACAACAAATACCAACTCTAACTAACACCGATCATTGAACCAAACCCTAAAGAAAGCAGAATCACAACAAAAATCACTAGGAAGATGAAGAAGAAAAACCTTGACCAGAGTCAGTCAACGTCACCAGAAGATATTAGCTACCTTTCGCTCCTTGTATGTTGCTTTTACTTATAGTACCCCCTTTCTGATTCTCTTTTCGTCACTCATATAGGCTGCTGCGACAGTCTAAAACTAAGACCTAGCAAATTTGTTAAGGCCCAGTCCAACAACTGACCCTAACGTCCAAATCCAACTCCATTCCAAATCTCTGTTCGTCTGGCCACCAGCATTTGCAATTTATATTCTTCGTGTCTTCTAAATCTCGTCCCAACTTGTTGTATAGGCAAACAACACCAGCGACTAAACTCCGTTCGATCAAACAGCAACAATATCCGGCTCCAAGAATGTCGTCACCCCACTGGTTTAGACTGACAACGCCAATTTCCTTGCATTCAACCACAGCATCGTCATACAGGCCACAACATTGCCTACTTTATCATCTCGGCTTCATATCACCATCATTCCGGACCAAATCAATTCGAGGGACAGAAAGCACCACCAAACGCAACCATCGCCAGCTAGAGAATCCTGCAACTCATGAAAATCCCCATTTCCATTCACGTCCAAGACCTCCTAAACAGCTATCACAGTTAACACCAGTTTCCATTCTCCCTACTCTGGCAACACACAACATTCAACACCAGCATCTTAACTTCAGCTCCTTCCAGACTTTGTAGCTTTTACATCTCGAACCAAAAGCAGGAGACTCGAGCCAATACCCACCAGCTCGAACTTCATACAACCACCAGTCGCAACACCATTACATTCTCCATCAACTGCAGTCACCCATTCGTTTTCATGCCTTGTAAAACCTTCAATCAGCATCACCAGTTTCCAGTCCCAATGTTTCAGCTGAAGATCGACAAACCCCGACGGCAAACACTCATCTATCGACTGCACTTCAGGCCAAGAGACCCAAATACATGTTTCCAGTTGCTGTCGATGTGCCAATAGCTGCTTCTTTCAATCACGAAACGCCCCTGTAGTAGATGGGTTTGTTGTTCTTCTCTTCAACGACGCCATAATTAGCTGCTTCCGTTTGATCAAGACCAATCTATAAGAACTGACTTTGCCGGTGATGCCATCTGAGCTTCTCATATTCGTCTTCTCCTGTACATCAATTTCGCATATAACCGAGAATCAACCACCACTGCCATTATTTCCCTTCACCGGAAAAATCTCGTCACCAGCAGCAGCACCTTCATTCACCGTCTCAATAAACCACAACAACACTTCTATTGTACCCTGTTTGCATTGAAATTCCATGCTTCTTTCTCATCTGCAGTGCCTCACTATAGAATGCACACAGCTCCGATAACTCGCTGCATCTCCATCCTTGCTGCTGTTGATCTCTAATTTGCTCCACCGCTGCAGTTTAGTCCCTGGAATCCATCTCCATTCATGCTCAAAGCAATATCAACATCCCCGTTATGAGAAGACCACCACTGCCTTACCGTTTCAGCACTGGTTCCCATTATATCACAGCAACTTCATTTCGAACCAACAACCCCTTATATCAGTATCAACGCCATCTTAATTCTCTTACCATCTCGGCTACAGCATCACTTCCATTCACATTGAATCACCTCCATGTTGACTGGTCCAACCCATAACCTTCTCCTTTAAAGCCGAAATACAAGAGCACACGACATGAAATGACACCAACCCAATTTCGTTGCTGCAGTGAACATCACATTCAGTTCAAATAAGTCAACACGTCTCCATTAGTTGCTCGCTGCCAATTCCTCTTCATTCCTGGTTTTCCCAAACTAAGAACCTTTGTTGTAAAACCTGCATGAAAAGCCGAGACTTATCACCATCATTCATGGCTAGCGATCCAACCTTGTTGAAATCCATGGATCCAACCTTGTTGAAATCCATGGATCAACACCACCACCAGCTTTGGCAGTCAGAGATCCCAAGCCAACGTAGTTCAAGCACAATTGGGACTAAGCATCATCGTTGAAACCAATACATAAATGATAGGTACCTTCCGGGTTTGAACCTTCACTTAGTGTAAGAAACTCAAAGCTTTATCGATATTCTATGGTGAAACTAGTCTTGAACCAAGAATCCCTTATGACAAAGCCGGAGTCTCCACACATATTGATTCCATAAGACATGTGTTCTGTAGCCAAGCACTATAAAGGCCTTGTGCTTATATCCTTATTCATGAGTCTTCTTTAGAGAACGGTCTTCTTCTCTTAGAAACGGCCCACATTTCCATACTCATATAGGTAAGTCTCGAAGGTGTTTCGAGACACCTTTTACTAATCACAGACTCATTAAGGATTTACATCCATCCTATTTTCTTTGGAAAAACCAAGACTAACTTGAAATGGGAAGTTTTATGTTAGTGCTCCATAATCTACTGACCATAACTTGTTGGTACCACATTGAACCTTGTTTATCTTTTTCAAAACATAGGTTGGGTTTCTGCTTATGGGAGATCAACCTTCCTTCACGAGACCTTAGTCCCATTTCTATATACTTCATTGAAATTAATTCCTTTGGGAGACTCTTAATAAGTAGGTCTACCAAGCTTTTCTCCGTTTCAATGGTTAACTGCAATTACTCTTTTCTTGAGTAATTGACTTACCGTTCCTTGTCTAAGACTTGTATGTCTTGACTTTTCATTATAAGTCTTGTTAAAGACGTTATAGATCATATCCCGATTCACAATTAATCAAGACCTCCCCGAGATGGCTTCTTCCAAAATAGGATCTCTACAAGTTAGGTTTTAAGCCATTTCTTCTCATTAATTGCATCTACTAATGCAATCAATTGAAAACATTACTAAAAAATGTTCCTCTTTGATTTTACAAAATAATTGTAACTTCTCTAGTGATCCTAATTAACATTTACGGTTAATTCACAAGAAGTCATTATAGACTTGCATACACTAGAGGCATAGAAAATTTGTAGGCAACTTATATATTTGCTATCTCAACAAATATAATACATTGATGAGTAACTCTTTTACTCATGCCCAATCCTCTACAAATTTATACCCAAAAAACATAGACAATGTCTATTTAACATTCTACATTATGTAATGCAAATGTTCATAATTTATGCATCGGTAATATCGTAACACCTCATCGTTGGATATTTGGTCGGCCGCCCAATCTTCCAATATGTTACATATTGACCAGGTATTCCATTTTTCCTTACGATGTCATTTAAGACCTGCCAATTTCCAAATTTGGAACCTATAATTCTTATCGCAAGAATTATGTTCATGCCATACCATTGTTGTCTCAACAATTATGACGATTTTGGTTTTAAAATAATCCACCAACTAGAAAATTTTATACGACATTTTCGTATAAATTCTCCCCCTATTTCATGATAATTCTCAAATGCCAAAATGCAACTCAATATCATGAAATACCATTTGTGTCAAACATGTACACCATAATTTCTAAATAGAAATTAAAACTTCAAATCCAATATACCATAAATACGGTACCTCATTATGGATCTGGCTTTCCTTTGCAAACATTCTAAACAAAGCCTCATTCAATCGCCACATGCGGGTAAATTGAACAGTCAATTTAAACCACGTACATCCAACCGTTATGCACCCTTAAAGGATTCCGAACTTCTAATACATTTATTAGATATCTCATGCTATCATAAAAAAATATATATGGCATTATTAACCCCAATCAAGAGGACTAAGCATTACATTGTGAAAACCAATCATGTCTCAGATGAATATGTGGATGTAAAAATCACAGTTGCAAGTTTATGATATGCTTTACGAACATAACAGAGCATTAACAAAGGCTAGACGATAATATGCACATATTGTGATTATAATGGCTCATCCACATAACATAGACATGCCGAACTATTTCTAAGAAACCGAGATACTAAAGATGTATTAGTCTTTAAGATTGTTGGAAATATTATACTTATCTCGATTCAATACAGACCCATCATTCACTTTCTCGAACCACAGCAAACTCCCATATTCTGTATAAGCAACCACCACTCCAGTTCGATGCCATTTCATTACTCCATCACGTCACTCATGCTCAGGTGTCACTCAAATGGATCAAGGAGTGGTACCCCTTAGGTGCACAACACTAAATGTTCTAATGGTTCACTGCTTTTAACAAAGAAAACTCCTTGTTTCCCTGTTTTGCTTCCTAACCAGTTTTCTAACCATGAGCTGGAGCCAAGCAGGTGTCTGTGACACATTAACTCGGAAGCAAGCCCCATGTGTGAGCCACTTTGATGATTTTCGTCGCAAACGCCCTTTAAACCACAACTTAGGCAGAAGATGATTGAATTTGCTCGTACTTATATAAAAGAACTAAAATAGTGTTGTTAGCCAAAATATCGAGTCCTAGCTAATATAAATATGGGTAAAAAATGAGCACATATGTGCTTATCAGTACTAAACTAGGACACATGAAAGTGTCGGTATTAGGTTTTCAGTTGTTAGAGTTCTCCCTTATATAGTCTTTCAAATCAGGGTTGCTTACAATCAAAGCTAAGGTAGCTTAGTACAAAGCATTCAATATTCACTGTTAGATGAAATACTGATTTAAGATTCAAGCTAAGTCTGCTTAGAAATAAAGAAATTAATCTCTACCGTTAGATAATCTTAGCTTGTTACACACAAATGAAATATACCTTCACTTAGATATGGGTAACTGTACCTAAACGTGTATATTGAGTTGGTTCAATAGCAGTTAACCAAAGTTAGCCATATGAACACTTTTGTGTTAACCATGTTCATCTTAATACTTCTAGATCAAATGACACTCAAATGAATCTAATTGTATTCCTCATAGAGTTATTCAATTATCCACTATCTCATAGAAATATATATGAACAAATTGAAAAAAAATTGGATTGATTTGTAATCATACAAAGTACTTATACAAGAATCAATTCATGAACATTAAGCCATGGTTTGCAAAGATTGCATTCTTTAGTTCATAAGTATGAAAATCATACTTGACCGATTTTAAAACTTAACCAGTATGTTCGCAAACCAGGTACACGAACATCAAATCCGTACCTTGGCATGCCCAGCCCTTCGTAAACCAGGTACGTGAACATCCGTCCCGGACCCAACTCAGGTAGAACCGTTCCTATACTAGGTACGAAAACAAGGTTCCCGGACCTTTACAGATAAAACCGTTCGCATTTTAGGTACGCAAACAAAGTTCCCGGACCTAAATCATAACAATACATTTCGCCTAATAGGTATGCATTCCGTGTTGTATCCAACATGGTTAATTGCTCTAAACTCCCATTTCAATAATTGAAACATCCTTAAAAGATTAAAATAGTTGTGTCACACTAACCATTAGCTTCAAGTAATTTTCAAGTGATTGAATGATCAATACGAAACTTTCCAAGTCGACATCAAATGATTGTCTTACACAAATCATGTAAGATGTTTCAAGGCAATTTTTCACATGATCATCTTTTGACTTAATATTTAGTTTCCAACAAATAAATTGTCTCCAACTAAACTCATCAAGAATATGATGAACATAGTTAAAGAAAAAAGCTTCCAACATATATTTCGAGAAATAGATAAGCAATGTAAACTCAGTTCGGAATATCAAATCTGTATAATGTAAAAGTATATATAGTTATACGACTTAGTCTCATTAGAAGATAGAATGGAATATACTTCTGAGTGATAGATAAGTTTTAGTCTCCATATACCTTCGGTTGATGAAGTTCCTCCAAGCTCACCTCAGTAGATCTTCATCTTCAATTGATAAACGCCGTGAAATCTAAAGCTCAACTACACATTATATCCCAATCCGAGACATAGCTACAAGTAGACTAGAAATCGAGACTATAGTTTTGATCAACTAAAATTGACAAATAAGCTTGAGAAAGCAACGCCTACAAGTTCGACCGAGCAATGCTCTAACAATCTCTCCCTTTGTCAATTTTAGTGACAAAACTATCAATACATATGTATTACAAAATAAATAAACTTTGTAGCTTCTTATCCATCGTGCTTGATTTCCTTGGATCTTCAACATTCCTTGAATTCTTCGCTACTCCAAGTACTCCAACGATTCTGAACGTGTTCAACTCAACATCATTGTTGTTGAAGATTCGTAGCCATAACAATAAGAAAACAGTTGTTCTCAATCATTGTTATGCAGTGTCATAGTATTATTACACAACATCAAAGTACAATTGCATCACAACTTTGACAATAATACTATGGTGATATGTATCACTCCCCCTTAGTCAATACTTTCATCTCACAATAAAAACCACTCCCCCTTACATAATGATCCGTAAACCATATTATGTAGTGTGAACAACCAAATAATTCTCCCCCTTATATCAAGATAAATTGGCAAAGGTACGAAAACTACGGGATCATAATGAAATCCTCAAAGAGATAATTCATGACTAAAAGAGAACATATCAACTTTGTTTTGATGATTTCGCATAGTCGAAACTTAGTGTATTCATGAAATATTCCACAATTGCACTCCCCATAAAGATTTGGCAATTAAGCACAAGTTCAATTAAGAACTCTCCCCCATAATATGTCATTCCTGAAAGAACAAAATAAGAGCGACCTTAATTTTACGAGAAAAGAAGGATATATTTGGACACTTTGATACCTAACATAAACAAAATACAACTACTAGAAACAAATGTGGAATTTAAAAAATAATACACTGGAACTTCAAGCTTTTATCGTCTAAAACATATAGATAAATTCATGGGAAAATAAAAGGCTAGAAATCTAATGAACTAAAACAACACCAATAGACAGCCTTAAGTGTTGAAACATAACATAATCTAGAGGTTTGATGAGAATATCAGCCAATTATTGTTTGGATGACACAAATTCCATGTTAATGATACCATTTTCATAGAGATATCTAATAAAATGATACCTTATGTCGATGTGCTTAGTTCTTGAGTGCTCAATAGGATTCTCAGTGATGCGAATCGCACTTGAGTTATCACAAAAGATCTTCATTATGCCAGTGTCAATTCCATAATCAGCAAGTATTTGTTTCATCCATATAAGTTGAGTACAAAACGAACCTGCATCAATATATTCTGCTTCGCATGTTGAAAGGGATTGTGAGTTTTGTTTCTTTCTATGCTAAGCCACAAAATTCAACCCTACATAGTAAAACCCCTTGGATGTACTCTTATGTCTTCCTCACATCCTTCCAAATCAGCATCTGAATAAGTAGTAAGATTAGTGTTATTATCAAAAGTATATGATAAACCATAACCGATAGTGTATTGAATGTATCGCATGATCCTTTTTGCAGAAGAAAGATGAGATTCCTTTGGGTTAGCCTGAAATCTAGCACAACAACCAACACTAAAAGCAATATCAGGTCTCGTAGTTGTAAGATACAAAAGACTTCTAATGATTGATCGATAAAGTTTCTGATCCACATTGATACCTTTCTCATCTCTATGCAGCTTTCCAGTAGTGGGCATAGGAGTGAGTTTTGGAGTTGACTTCTCAAGACCGAACCTTTTTACAAGATCCCTAGCATATTTTTCTTGACATAAGTAAATTCCATCCTTGTATTGTTGAATTTGTAATCCTAAAAACAATTTTAATTCACCAACATTGCTCATCTAAAATTACCTTCCAAGAGAGACTTGAAAATCTTTTGCAAGTTTCTCAGATGTCGATTCATAGATGATATCATCTACATATACTTGAGTAATAACAACATCCTTCCCACTCCATTTGGTAAATAATGTTTTATCAGCACCGCCTCTCGAAAAATCTTTCTTTAGAAGATAAGTGGTTAGTTTTTCGAACCAGACACGAGGTGCTTGTTTTAATGCATACATTGCCTTTATGAACCTAAAGACATGATTTGGAATGCTGAACTTTCAAATCCTTTAGGTTGAGCAACATAGACCTCTTTCTTTAAACATCCATTTAAGAATGCGGCTTTTACGTCCATTTGAAATAGGTTAATCTTGAGAAAACAAGCATGAGATAATAGAAATATAATGGACTCAAGGCGTGGTACAGGAGAAAATGTCTCGTCAAAATCGATACCTTCAATCTATGAGTATTCGTGAGCGACAAGTCTAGCTTCGAATCTGACAATCGTGCCAAATTCATTAGACTTGTTCTTGAATATCCATTTAGTACCAACAATATTTACATTGGAGGGACAAGGTACAAGTTCCCATACATCTTGTCTTTGGAATTTATTTAACTCTTCATGCATTGCATTCACCCAGAAGGGATCGCTAAGAGCTTCATCAGTGTTTTTCTGTTCTAATTGCGATAGATAACATCCAAAATTTCAAATATTTTGAAGTTGTCGTCTCATCTTAGTTGTAGAATATTTTCCTCATATAACATTGTTAGTATCATGATTCTTTTAAACCCAGATGTACCGAGATAGAGCACGTTCTTTTTCCACAGGAATATCCTAACTAGGGGTTCTCTTCTTGTCACTAGAAATGTCAGGATCTGTAACTGTTGGAACAACTTCTACTGATTCTGAGATTTCTTTGACTTTCTTAATTGTCTCTGTTGGAGGAAATTCAGCAAGAGGGTCATCATGACGGAAATCGCTCAGATCGTCAATGATAACATTTTCTGATTCCATCATAACATGGGTTCTGAGATTGTATACTCGAAAACCACGAGTGTCAGATGCATATCCAAGAAAAATAGCTTCATCGCTTTTGGAATCAAATTTCCCTTTCTGTTCTCGATCTTTTAGAATGTAGCACTTACTACTAAACACTATGAGATAATGTAAGTTGGGCTTCTTACCGTATCACAACTCATAAGGAGTATTTAGGGTCTTCGACCGTAGATAAACACGGTTGATCAAATAGCATACTGTAAAAACAGCTTCTCCCAACGGTAAGTTTTTGTTATGGAGCATTATCCTTGCCATTTCCTGAATGTTCCTATTATTCCTTTCTGTAACTTCATTTGCTTGTGGAGTAATAGGTGGTGAGTATTGTTAAATAATCTCCAGTTTATCACAAAATTCAAAAACCTTAGTGTCCTTGAATTCTGTTCCATGATCGCTTCTAATTTTCTTTAGCTTGCTTCCCTGTTCATTCTGGATTCTATTAACAATAATCTTGAATTCACTAAGGGTTTCATTCTTATGAGCCAAAAATTCCACCCAAGTGAATCTGGTGTAATCATCTACCATAACTAAAGCATATTTCTTCCCAGCAACAGTAGGTTGTTGAATAGGGACAAAGAGATCCATATGAATTAAATCAAGTGGAGCTTCGGTGAGAATATCTCGAGATGATTTATGTGGAACTTTTGTTTGTTTACCCTTTTGACAGGAACCACATACACCATCAATCTTAGCATTAATTTTGGGAACACCTCTAACAAGTTATTTGTTGATGATATTAGTTAGAAGGCGGTAATTGATGTGACCAAAATGCTCATGCCAAAGATGTGTAGATTCCATCTTAGTCAAATTGCAACAATTATTAAACTAAGTATCTAAAAGATAATAGTTATTTTTGCCACGAGTTCCCTAAAAAAATTACTTTTCCAGTCTTGTCTACAATGTCACATCAATTCGCATTGAAGTCAACTTTATCGCCTTTGTCACGAATTTAACTAACAGAAAGAAGATCAGCAGTCATACCTTTAACATATACAACATCGTGGATTTCAGGAACGCCTGGTAGTATGTTCGTTCCTTTCTTGCTTATGTAGCAACAACTACGATCTTCGCGTGTTACTGGACATCCTTCAAAATCATTTGAGTTCATAAACCAAGAAATATCTCCAGTCATATGCTGGATATATCCACTATCAAGGAACCGTTGAAAGGGTGATGTTGATTTTAGAGCAAAATCTCTCATACTAACACTACTATCCCATTTGGGTTTTCTTGTTAATTTTGTACACCTTTTTAGAGCAGTAAAAAGTTTTTCAACTTTCTTGTGAATATCACTAGCAACCTTTAAACTTTTATTGAAAGGCATACACATATGTTTAAAATGATCACGAGAACCACAAAACATACATGTACCAACATCTTTAGACTCATCTGAGAAATTCTGAGTCACATCAGGTTCCACAAATCCTAAACCTCGCTTATCTCCTGACTTACGATAATATTTTAGGGAAGTATTAAATGAGTTTCTCAAATCCATTTGAGATTATTTGACAGACTTCAAATCCTTACTTTTTTCAATTTCTGCAACAAGAATTTCTGCAACAAGATCGGTATTGATCCGGATTTGTTCATATAACTTCTTATGGAGGTCAACTACCTCTTCAGAGCATTCTAGAAGAACAAAGTTTTTCATATAAATTTCGCAATGAAGACCATCAATTTTTCTTATGAATCGTTGTTTCTCTCGACAAAGATTTTTGATGATTTTCTCTGGATTAAAACACTCAACCTCATCAATGGTTTCTAAAACACACTCGGAGTTGAGTATATCTAAAATTGGTGAAGCGTTTATAGAGACTTTGTTGTCCACATAGTCAGATTGCTACAAACACAGACTTATGAGGTCTTTAACATGTTTGCCTGCTCCGATACCAATAGAAAAAGTGGGGGTATAACAACCACACCCAATAATTCGTTCGACAATCTGTATGGACTAAACTCCAATATAATTCCGAGAGCACCAACTTAAAATCGAGCTCAATCAAGAGATACATCAAAGAGCTTTATCTCTATTTCTCAATGCAATTAACAAATCGAACAGATAGAAATCCGTGAGCCTGATTGATATGAGAAATAACTTGGACGGTACCAAAAAACAATTCCCAAGTGTCAGTCAAGTTATACCCAACAAAAAAGGTAGGATTTATCAACTGATTGAACTACGCACAACCTGTGATATTTCAATTATATAAACAAATATAATGCGGAAAAGAAATAACACATACACCAGAAATTTTGTTAACGAGGAAACTGCAAATGCATAAAAACCCCGGTACCTAGTCCATCTTTGAACACCAAACTGTATTAAGCCGGTACAGACACTAGACTGCTACAAGTTAACTTCGGACTAGAATGTAGTTGATCCCTAACCAAGTCTCACACCGATTAAGGTACAGTCGCGTTCCTTACGCCTCTAGAACCATGCCGGATTCCGCGCACTTGATTTCCTTAGCTGATCTCACCCCACAACTAAGAGTTGCTACGACCCAAAGTCGAAGACTTATAACCAAATCTGTCTCCCACAGATAAGTCTATTCCGATAGATAAATTTGTCTCCCACATAAGTACCTATGAAGTTTTGTCCCGTCCTATGATAAATCAAGGTGAACATGAACCAACTAATAATCCGGTCTTATACTCCCGAAGAACAGCCTAGAAATATTAATCACCTCACAATAACTTAAATATATGGTGGTAGAATAAGTTATCGCGAAACTACAAATCTGAGACGAAGAACTTTGTGATTACTTTTTATATCTTACCTATCGGAGATAAATCTCGAGCAAATCTTAGAAAAGATAGTACTCAATATGATAGAACAAGTAAGATCAGAATACGCAAATACAGAGAAAATAGTCGGATCTGGCTTCACGAATCCCAAATAAAGTCTTCAAGTCGTTAACCTAATATGGTTTTGGAAAAACCTAGGCTAAAGGAGAATCTACCCTAGTACGCAACTAGGACATATGAAAGTGTCCGGATTAGGTTTTTTTAGTTGCAAGAGTTCTCCCTTATATAGTCTTTCAAATCAGGGTTGCTTACAATCAAAGCTAAGATAGCTTAGTAACAAAGCATTCAATATTCACCGTTAGATGAAATCCTGATTTAAGATTCAAGCTAAGTCTACTTATAAATAAAGAAATTAATCTCCACCGTTAGATGATATTAGCTTGTTACACGCAAATGAAATATACCTTCATTTAGATATGGGTACTGTACCTAAACGTGTATATTGAGTTGTCTCAATAACAGTTAACCGAAGTCATCCATATGAACACTTTTGTCTTAACCACATTCATCTAACACTTTTAGATCAAATATGATGATCAATCAAACATGAAAGATAATCAAATGAATCTAATTATGTTCCTCGTAGAGTTGTTCAATTGTTCACTATCTCATAGAAATATATATATATGAACAAATTGAAACAAAATCGGATTGATTCGTAATCGTATAAAGTACTTATACAAGAATCAATTCATGAACATTAAGCCACGGTTTGCAAAGACTGCATTCCTTAATTCATATATTTTTTAGTTCATGAGTATGAGAATCATACTTGACCGATTTTAGAAATTAACCACTGTGTTCGCAAACCAGGTACGCAAGCAGCAGCTCCAGACCTTGGCTTGTCCACCTGTTAGCAAACCAGGTACGCGAACAGTCGTCCCGGACCCAACTCAGGTAGAACCATTCACATACTTGGAAAACGAGGTTCCCGGACATTTACAGATAAAACCGTTTGCATACTAGGTACGCAAACAAGGTTCCCATACCTAAATCATACCTAAATCATACCAATACAGTTCGCATACTAGGTATGCATACCGTGTTGTATCCAGACATGGTTAATTGCTCTAAACTCCCATTTAAATCATTGAAACATCGTTAAAAGACAACAATAGCTGTCTCACACAAACCATTAGCTTCAAGTAATTTTTAAGTGATTGAATGATTAATACAAAACTTTCCAAGTCTACATCAAATGATTGTCTCACACAAATCGTGTAAGATGTTACAAGTCAATTTTCACATGATCATCTTTTGACTTAATATTTAGTTTCCAACAAATAAATTTTCTCCAACTAAACTCATCAAGAATATGATGAAAATAGTTAAAGCAAAAATATTCCAACACATATTTCGAGAAATAGATAAGCGAGATAAACTCAGCTCGGAATATCAAATGTGTATTATGTAAAAAACTATATAGCTATACGACTTAGTCTCATTAGAAGATATAATAGAATAGACTTCTGAGTGATAGATAAGTTTTACTCTCCACATACCTTTTGTTGATGAAGTTCCTCCAAGATCTCCTCAGTAGATCTTCGTCTTCGATTGATGAACGATGTGAATTCTAAAGCTCAATTACACATTCTATCTTAATATGAGACATAGCTATAAGTAGAATAGAAATCAATACTATAGTTTTGATCAACTAAACTTAAAAAACAATCTTGAGATAGCAACGCTTGCGAGTTTGACCGAGCAATGCTCTAACACACATGACTTCAAACCAAAAATGACTAGGTCCCCAAGAAGGATCAGGGATGTCTAAAAGTAAAAGTATATGATCAGAGGAAGTTCTAGCTTTTGCTAGTTTGGAAACAAAGGGGAAATGTTGTTCAAAAGATGGCCAGATAAGAAACATGTTTAATCTGCACATGACAGGGTTTTCTTGGCTATTTGACCATGTGTACCTGGCACCCTTCAATGGTAAGTCAATAAGATCATGTTTAACTATGAACTTGTTGAACTTCTTCATTCTGCATATGATTATTTTGTAATTATTTTTCTCATCACACTTGGTAATTATGTGGAAATCACCACCAATACACCAAGGAAGATTAACCCAATACCTACAAACATTGTCGAGCTCAATCTAAAACTCAATTCTCTCAACTGGTTTATTTGGACTATAAACATTTTTAAGAATCCGTTGAAATTTATCAAACTTGTTTGTACAGAATATGGAAAGGGTATACTCGCCAACAAGATAATCATTAACTTCCAAAAAATATATATCACGGAGAATAAGCATACCACCTGATCTTCCCATAAATTGTTATAAGGTTGACCCAACATTCTTGTATCCACAACTCTGTTTTATGTCCCAAGATGAACAATGCATCATTTTGGTTTTTTGTAGAACTATAATAGTAGCTCTAATCAATTGAATCATTTTGTACATCATTGTTCTTTTATTGCCGTAGTTTAAACCTCTAACATTCCAAATAAGAATTTTGAGACTCATTTGGAACTGTAGTTGCTCAGAGTGATAACGACTCTTATCGTTCTTGTGGAAGAAGAAGTGATAATTTCCATAAAGATACCCAATCTTTTCCATTCAACTTAGTCGATATGACATGTCGAGGAACAATATCCAAACAATCACTTGAACAAGCATCATCTGAAATATCTTCTATGATGGGTTCCAAACCAGGTATATATATAGGTGTACTTGTTTCTGAAGAGATAGAGGAAATATACTATCAATATTCACCTAGAAGGAGTCTTCGAGGCCGAAAAATAGAGTAGCATTCTATGATGGGTTCAAAACCAGGTGGATATATAGGTGTACTTGTTTCTGAAGAGCTAGGGGAAATATACTATCAGTTTTCACCTAGAACGAGTCTTCAAGGCCCAAAAGAAAAGTAGCACATTGATTTTCTTCATGTATAGAGATATTATATGTTAGAGCATTGCTCGATCTAACTCGCATGCGTTGCTATCTCAAACATGTTTGTCAATATTAGTGATCAAAACTATAAAGTCTTGATTTATAGTCTACTATAGCTAAGGTCTTGGACTAGGATAAAAAGTGTAGTTGAGCTCAAGAACTCCATGGCAATCATCATACAAGACGAAGGACTACTCAAGGAACTGGTGGATCTTCATCGACTAAAAGGTATGTGGAGACTTGAACTTATCTATCACTCAAAAGTCTATCTACTATATCTCTTATCTTGAGACAAAAGTCATATTACTATATAGACTAAGATTATACACATGTGGTATTTCGAGTTGAGTATATCTCACTTATCTATTTCTTGAAATATGTGTTGGTAAAGCTTTCGCTTTATCCAAGTTCATCTTTACCTAGTGACGAAAGTCATGATAAGTTTCAATCACTTTGAAAATTTCTCTGACGAAAAATAGATTGTGAATAACAACTATATAATGCCCTCTAAGAATGTTTCAATGATTGAAATGAGAATTTATACAATATAACCGTTGGAGGATATAAGCATTGTTGTGGAAACACACATATGTATAAGTCCTTATTGCTTGAACCAAAGTTTGCGAACTTTGTTGATCAAGTGAAACTGGAAGTGCGTGAGCTTCAGTCCGCGAACTGGAGGAAGTTTTTGACCCGAGAATTTCTATTGAAGTTTGTGAACTCCTTCTAGGAACTTAAGTCCGCGAACTCAGTCCGCGAACTTGAGTAGGTTATGTCTAAAAACGATATTTGTGAACTTATCTTAATAAACTAAGGAATGCTATTGCAAACCGTGGCTTTATAGTTCATGAATCGATTCGAGTGAATCACATCGTTTTTGCTTCAATTGTGTCTTGTGTAGTACATAAAGATCTAAGCAATTGAACAACTCTCTAACTAGTTCATTTGAGTCATTTGAACTAGTTATGGTGAAGAAGAATATGGTTGATATGAAATTTATCATATGGCTAACCATTGGTTAACTATTGTTAAACCAACTAATGTACAAGTTTGGGTATGGTTACACAAGCCTACAAACGTGCATAACATATGTGTATAACAAGCTATGTTTTCGATCTAACGATTGGTAAATATTAGCAACTCTTAGTTGTGGTGTGATACAAATTGGTATCTATTATCTATTACTGTAGAATTTTCTGTGTGATACAGATTGCTATCTCAAGCTATGTATCTGTTACTGTAGAATTTTCTGTGTAATACAGATTAGTTTATTAAAGTCTTCGACTTTGGGTCATAGCAACTCTTAGTTGTGGGTGAGATCAACTAAGGGAATCAAGTACGTATTAGCCTGCTGGGATCAGAGGTGTAGGAGAATAATTGTACCTTGGATCAGTGTGATATTGATTGGGGTTCAACTACAGTCCAGACCGAAGTTAGCTTGGAGTAGGCTAGTGTATGTAGCGGCTTAATACAGTGTATGTTTAATCTGGATTAGGTCCCGAGGTTTTTCTGCATTTGCGGTTTCCTCGTTAACAAAATTCTGGTGTCTGTGTTATTTCAATTTTCGCATTATATTTTTTATCTTTATAATTGAAATAATACAGGTTGTGCATTATTGTTCAATCAATTAGAATATCCGACCTTTTGGTTGTTGATTTAAATTGATTGACACTTAGATATTGGTCTTTGGTACCATCCAAGTTTATCTCTCTTGTATTTAATCAAGACTCGCAGTTTTCTTGAGTAAGATTAAAATCGAGAGATAGAGATATAAACTCTTTGATATACTTTTCTATTGATTGAGTCTAACTATCTTGTTGATTCTCTAGAAAGTATATTAGAGTTTTTCCATACATACTGCTAAGCAAAATATTGGGTGTGGTTGTTGATAGGTGTGATAAACACCTAATTTTATATCTAGTATTTATGCTTTCTTTGCGAGTTTCCGTGTGAATTATGTATCTTATGTGTGAGTTTGAGTGTATTAGGTGCTTTGGATTCGCACGGACGAAAAGAAGGAGAAATCACCAAAATTGAGCAGAAAGGGCAAATCTGTCATTTCAGGGGAGAACACTATCGGAAGCCGAGCCAGCGTTAAGGGACGACTCTATTTGGGGGAGTACTAAATACAATCTAGCTGTGGTTAATGGGTAGTCATTCAAGTATCCCTTATCATTATGAGTGGGTGCAAATAACTTTGGGGTGTACCTATCCTGCCATATACTGATATACCCCAACCCTAATCTTCCCTCAATTATTTGCATCTCATTCATTCCCATATCTGAGACCGAGAAAATCAGCAGAGGCTGCTGCCATTAAGGTTTAGAACTGAAATTGAGATTGAATCTGTGACAATGAAGAAATTAGAGAGAACAATGGCGCTGAGTTGTTGCTTTTGCCGCTGTGAAGATCGAATTGCAATATGAGATAGGTCTGAAATGGAAGCAGCTAATGTTGAGTTCGAATTTTTGTTGTTCTCTGGTGAATTTATATCGATTGGTGCAGAGAAGAACAGATCTAGATTGGGTTTGCGCTGAAGTGTGTTGATCAATTAAAGCTGAGATGGGTTTCAGTGAATTGATGCTTGAGAAGATGTTGTTACGATGAATACTTTCAAGGGAATGGGTGTAGACACTGAGAAGAACAACAATAGGATGGTGTTGGTGATGAATTAGAGATGGGATGTTTGAAAATGCTGATGTGCTTCATTTTGTTTGATGGTTTGAGCTAGTGGCAGGTTTGCAGGGGATGGAGTTATAGGCTAAGGTTGTGAAGATGTGTTGCTGCTATCAATGGAAGTGAACTGAGGCTGGTGGAGAAGCAGATGCAAAGGAGGTATGTAGGAGTGTCACAGCAGGGGAAATGAAGTTTTTTGCTGTAGATTTGGCTGAGAAAGAGGAAGCAGAGAAGAAATGAAGTTTGGCAAGTGACATTGCAGTTGTAGTTGGAATGCAATTGGAAGTGTTGAACTGAGCTTGATGGAGTCCAAGAATGAAGTGCACTGGTGATGAATTGAATTGGATGCAAAGATCTACAGAGATGGTGAAGATTTCAGGGAAGTAATGGGTATGTGTTGGTGAACAACTGGAATGGAGTGATTGAATGATGCAATTGATAGATGAATGTTTAGGACATGGAGGAATTGATAGTGTTGGTACATGGAGAAAGAATGGCTCAAAGATGAATTGCAGGCAAGCTTGAACTTGAGATTCAAATTGTTGTTATTGCCGGGGATTGTGTATGCAGCAGAAGGCTTGAAGCTGCAGCTGGTGTTGATGAATTGCAGTTGGAGTGTGAGAAGAAGAACAAGGCCAATTGGGTTTTACAGGGTTTACTGATACAGGAAATGAAGTGTGTGCTGCTGGGGTTCACTGAGAATTGTTAAAAATAAAACTGGTGGTTGTGATGCTAGAGTCTTACATTCTGCCAGGAAGTGATGGACTGAACTGAAGTTGGAGTGAGCTTGAAGACTGATGGCTATGAACTGCAATAGATGTTAGGAGTTAAAATAAAGGGATGCAGTGCAAATAAAGGAGTAGAGTTGGAGATTTCCAAACTGGTGGTAGCTGCAATGGTGGAGAAATGCAAGTTACAGAGTACAGCCCTCATGGCTGGGAGTGAGCTGCAGAAGCAGGGCCATCTTGGCCGTGACTGCACAACTGCAACAACTCAGACCAGTAAACTCAGCTTCTAACTCGGTGCTGACTCACTTCTAACTCATCCCTTGACCCAGTTGACTAACGTTTGACCATTAGGTCAACGGTTAAGTTTAACGGCGCCGTGACAGAATATTCCGTCGATGGAGAAGAATCTTTGGTTGCCGGCGGCGACTTTTCTCACCGGATTCCGACCAAAAACCCAGCTTTCCGGTGACGAATTTTGGGACATATTTTTTACACGGGTTTTCACACATGGGCTTGGTGGACCACTTGGAGATGGACTTTGAGAAGACCTAATTTTGGAAGGAGTATCCTTTATGGAAATTGAGAAACATATAAAAGAGATTATCTTTAGAACCTAATCATATCTCTTCTACTACTTTGTTCTAGGGTTTAGAAACATGTTAGGGTTTCTTCTTCTTCTTGTTATGAACTCCTTGAATATGAGTACTTAATTCTATTATTGGTTATGGAATAATTGGATTTCACATAATATGGTTTTTGATATGATAAATTAGTTTTGTCTCCATACTTTATCGTTTATGATTCACTGTTTATATTGTTACATGAATTGAATGCTTGTTTGATCGAGTCGCGAATCGGTTGAGTTTGTTTTCATCTCTATTGCTAGATTAGGGTTTGTTATACGTAAAAGTGATAGATTCCTAATTGCAAGTAGAATAAATATGATTATAGTTTGTAGTGATATATTCTTATGATCATATGTGAATTATAACCTTTGTTAAATTGAATTAGTGCGCTTTCCACGTTCGATTGCTTTGATTGGCCTGATTTCATAGAACTTAATGCATCTAGGGAATTAAACTTGATTAGTGCTTTTACACGTTAGGTTGTTCTTTAAGATAGAACTCATATTCGCATCTTTTAATGTGTTTGTTGATGACAAAAGAAGATTAGCGGGATATTCTTGCGATCAAGATATTCTAGGGCTTTTGATAAAAGTTGAGATTAAATATCAATTCTACTTATTGTGAAGAAAACATATTTGTGAATGAAGATGAATCCTTAACCAATATTCTCACTACCTTGATTTGCGTGTTACTTTTTATTGCTTTTATTTTATTTTAGTATATAAAAATCAAAAAATACCCGGTGTTTTATATAGGAAACCGAAACAACGAGACAACCTAGACCTCTCTGTGGGATCGATCCTTTCTTGCCCTTGCTATATTTATATTTTGAGTAGTAAGAAAGTGTAAATTATTTTTGACGCATACGACAGCGATCAAATTTTGGCGCCGTTGCCGGGGAGGCAACGGTTGTCACTTGTTTTTGTTTTGTTTTTGTTTTTTTTAGTTTTGTTTCTTATTTTCTGGTTTTAACCTTGGTTTGAGAATCGTATTTCAGGTACCTATTATGGACGGAGCATATTGGAACAATGGGTACGGTTATCAACCTCAACAACATTATGGCAACTATCACCCTTATGGGGAATACAATCAAAACCAATCCTTTGGTTATGGTCAGTATTCCACGTACCCTTTGAGTTATTCTCATACATATCAACCTTCTTATGGTGGGTATGTAAGTGAGCAACCACAAAGAGGGGATGATACTTGTTTTCCTATGCATATTTCTTCGAGTTTGGTAGATGAGATGTAACAATTTATGGTCAGCATGGAGTCAATTAGACAACCAAGTGTGGAACCAATTTCATCGACCGAATATGAAGTAAGTAATTCTTCCTTGTCAAATGAGCTTTACCAAGAAATGGAATGCTATTTTCATAATTTGAATGGATCACTCCAAGAGCTTCAAAAAGGTGTTTCCAATTTAAGACAAGGCATTGATGAATACAAAGAGGACATGCAAAATTCTGCGAAAGACCAATCTTTGGGAAGTGGTAGCCAATCTTATGTTGACTATGATAGTGACGATGACTATGAAAATACGTCGCTTGAACCAAATCATGGTGACATTCCCGAGGAGTGTACAATGGAATCTTTATGCAATCAAGGTGAAGTTGAAAAGGAATATGATGACACTAGTGTAGCTTACTCAAGCATTGATATTTATAACGATCAAGAGCCTATTCAAAAGGTAGAGCTTGAGGATGATGCAATGAGTGTTCTAAATAAATTCCTTATGGATAGAATTGCATCCGAAAAAGAGTATGTTCCTTGCAATAAAAAGTAGTATGTTGAGAATGTGACCGTTATTACCAATATTATGGAAGACCCAATTGAACTTGCATATGATTGTAATGAAGATGTTGATGTCGAGACTATTATTAAGGCAGAAACGGATGAAGAATGGTTACAAGGTTTGATAGAGGACCATGATATACAATAGGTGAATGATTCACTTGAGTTTTTCAAGGATGAAGAGGATACCGTAATTCAAGAGATTGTGAGAGGTTTGTATAACCCTTTGCATATTGATTCTTCTCCTTTACCTCTTATTGGTTTGAATGTATGTGCTTCGAAAATATTGTTGAATGACTTTGTTTCTCGATATCCTCCATTAGAGAAACTTGATTCTCATACTATGCAGGTTTGTGAACAAGAAACCGTAGAAATACCCGACTCCTATATTCTTTATGCACTTCCAAGTGTGGACAAGAATAAGTATGGGGGAAACTCTTATCGGTTAATAGCTTCAATTCTGTTTTCTATTACTAATATTTGTGCGAAGCTAGTGTTTGCAAAACAGGTGCTATGGGTGGATCCCCAACTTTTCCGATTATTGGTGTATGGGGAATTTGTCTTGCAAGTCGGGCTGACGAATTTAAACCAAGCGCTAATGGGAGGCAACCCACTGGTTTTGTGTATCTATATCTATCTTTTTATTTTTATTTTAAGTCCTTTATCTTTATTTTCTTATTTTGTATATTTGCATATCAAAACTCCAATTTTTAGAGATTTTTGAACAATCTAGAATAAACACTAGCCTTTCTAAGTAGATGGCATTTTTTCTTAGCGGTGAGGTGTATATATTGGCTGAGTTGGGATTATATACCAACTAAATAGCTTGTTTAGTGTTTATCCTCTATTGTTTCGAAATAGCTATGAGTTAGAGTAATGAGTTTTTATCATGCATTTTCTTTTCGTATTGTGTATATTTATCATGTTATGAATTTCCCACCTTGACTTTCTTTGGACGATTCAATTTACATTGAGGACAATGTAAATTTTTTAGTGTGGGGGAGTGTTCTCATATAGAGTTTTTAGCCTTGTTAGTTTTCCCTTGAAAAAAAAAAAAATTTGAAAAAATTGCTTTTTGAACTCCGAAATCTAGAACTTGTGCCTTTAGGATGACACCATTAGTGGATGGAACCATTTTGAATGCAGGAGTTGAGGAACTAATTAACTAAAAGGGACGAACATAGCTCAGAAATCACAATTAACATGATAGTTGTTACCATATCTCGGAATATCACCATATCGCATTCTATTTTTATTTTTCCATATTTATCTATTGTTCTCTAAGTGCTTTGGTGGGTCACTAAAAATCGAGTTGTTATTACTGATAGGATGAAATAGAGTGATTGAGTTACTAAAAAAAAAAAAGATTAAAAAGATTAAAAAAAAAAGAGACCGACCAATTAGACCAAACGGAATAAAAGACACTTGGATAAAGAAATATGTGTGTGTTCTCCCTGTCTCCGTCGCCTAAACAAGCGTGGAATGCAGGATCCAAGGGAACTATCGTGTAACCTGCTGACAAGAATCATGCGCTTGGATCCAGTTTGATCCAATCATGTTGTCTAAAAAAAAAAGTGAAAAAGTGAAAGAAAAAGAAAAAGAAAAAGAAAAAAAAAGTTTTATAATGGTTGAATAAAGTCACTTCTGGTACCCTTGTATATGCCACTGAGTTGATGTAGCATTCAAACCAAGTAGCTCAATCCAATAGGCATAGGTTCATCTTGGCAGTGACCTTCAGACGGATATGGGATACATCGATCACTTGTGAACATTCGCCAACATCTACATCTATATCCATCTTCTTAATCTTTTCATTGTGATTGTGGTTTGTTAGTTTCCGAGTATTGTGGCTTGTTCGAATATATTAGAGTTTATTTACTAATATATGAATTGAATTTGTGCAAGGTACCTCCTCCTGTAGTCATTTTGGATTCGTTCATTGATTTGTCACAAATAGACGGAGTTGGAAATATAGGTTTTGTAGGTAGACCTCTATTAAACCTTCACGAGACTATAACTCGTCCACTAGGGATACCTAGGGGTTTAAAGGCTTGTTATTTATGCTAAAATTAACCGTAGCCTCGACGTCACGGAGTTGTATGTATTTGTTTTAGTTTTGTTTTGTTTGATTTGCTCGAGGACTAGCAAAGTCTAAGTGTGGGGGAATTTGATAGGTGTGATAAACACCTAATTTTATATCTAGTATTTATGCTTTCTTTGCGAGTTTCCATGTGAATTATGTATCTTATGTGTGAGTTTGAGTGTATTAGGTGCTTTGGAGTCGCACAGACGAAAAGAAGGAGAAATCACCAAAATTGAGCAGAAAGGGCAAATATGTCATTTTAGGGGAGAACACTATCGGAAGCCGAGCCAGCGTTAAGGGACGACTCTATTTAGGGGAGTACTAAATACAATCTAGCTGTGGTTAAGGGGTAGTCATTCAAGTATCCCTTATCATTATGAGTGGGTGCAAATAACTTTGGGGTGTACCTATCCTGCCATATACTGATATACCCCAACCCTAATCTTCCCTCAATCATTTGCATCTCATTCATTCCCACATCTGAGACCGAGAAAATCAGCAGAGGCTGCTGCCATTAAGGTTTAGAACTGAAATTGAGATTGAATCTGTGACAATGAAGAAATTGGAGAGAACAATGGCGCTGAGTTATTGCTTTTGCCGCTGTGAAGATCGAATTGCAATTTGATATGGGTCTGAAATGGAAGCAGCTAATGTTGAGTTCGAATTGTTGTTGTTCTCTGGTGAATTTATATCGATTGGTGCAGAGAAGAACAGATCTAGATTGGGTTTGCGCTGAAGTGTGTTGATCAATTAAAGCTGAGATGGGTTTCAGTGAATTGATGCTTGAGAAGATGGTGTTACGATGAATACTATCAAGGGAATGGGTGTAGACACTGAGAAGAACAACAATAGGATGGTGTTGGTGATGAATTAGAGATGGGATGTTTGAAAATGCTGATGTGCTTCATTTTGTTTGATGGTTTGAGCTAGTGTCAGGTTTGCAGGGGATGGAGTTATAGGCTAAGGTTGTGAAGCTGTGTTGCTTCTATCAATGGAAGTAAACTGAGGCTGGTGGAGAAGCAGATGCAAATGAGGTATGTAGGAGTGTCACAGCAGGGGAAATGAAGTTTTTTGCTGTAGATTTGGCTGAGAAAGAGGAAGCAGAGAAGAAATGAAGTTTGGCAAGTGACATTGCAGCTGTAGTTGGAATGCAATTGGAAGTGTTGAACTGAGCTTGATGGAGTCCAAGAATGAAGTGCACTGGTGATGAATTGAATTGGAGGCAAAGAGCTACAGAGATGGTGAAGATTTCAGGGAAGTAATGGGTATGTGTTGGTGAACAACAGGAATGGAGTGATTGAATGATGCAATTGATAGATGAATGTTTAGGACAGGGAGGAATTGATGGTGTTGGTACATGGAGAAAGAATGGCTCAAAGCTGAATTGCAGGCAAGCTTGAACTTGAGATTGAAATGGATGTTATTGCCAGGGATTGTGTATGCAGCAGAAGGCTTGAAGCTGTAGCTGGTGTTGGTGAATTGCATTTGGAGTGTGAGAAGAAGAACAAGGCCAATTGGGTTTTACAGGGTTTTCTGATACAGGAAATGAAGTGTGTGCTGCTGGGGTTCGCTGAGAATTGTTAAAAATAAAACTGGTGGTTGTGATGCTAGAGTCTTACATTTTGCCAGGAAGTGATGGACTGAACTGAAGTTGGAGTGAACTTGAAAACTGATGGCTATGAACTGCAATAGATGTTAGGAGTTAAAATGAAGGGATGCAGTGCAAATAAAGGAGTAGAGTTGGAGATTTCCAAACTGGTGGTAGCTGCAATGGTGGAGAAATGCAAGTTACAGAGTACAACCCTCATGGCTGGGAGTGAGCTGCAGAAGCAGGGCCATCTTGGCCTTGACTGCACAACTGCAACAACTCAGACCAGTAAACTCAGCTTCTAACTCATCTTCTAACTCGGTGCTGACTCACTTCTGACTCATCCCTTGACCCAGTTGACTAAAGTTTGACCATTAGGTCAACGGTTAAGTTTAACGGCGCCGTGACAGAATATTCCGTCGATGGAGAAGAATCTTTGGTTGCCGGCGTCGACTTTTCTCACCGGATTCCGACCAATTTCCGGCCAAAAACCCAGCTTTCCGGTGACGAATTTTGGGACATATTTTTTACACGTGTTTTCACACATGGGCTTGGTGGACCACTTGGAGATGGACTTTGAGAAGACCTAATTTTGGAAGGAGTATCCTTTATGGAAATTGAGAAACATATAAAAGAGATTATCTTTAGAACCTAATCATATCTCTTCTACTACTTTGTTCTAGGGTTTAGAAACATGTTAGGGTTTCTTCTTCTTCTTGTTATGAACTCCTTGAATATGAGTACTTAATTCTATTATTGGTTATGGAATAATTGGATTTCACATAATATGGTTTTTGATATGATAAATTAGTTTTGTCTCCATACTTTATCGTTTATGATTCACTGTTTATATTGTTACATGAATTGAATGCTTGTTTGATCGAGTCGCGAATCGGTTGAGTTTGTTTTCATCTCTATTGCTAGATTAGGGTTTGTTATACGTAAAAGTGATAGATTCCTGATTTCAAGTAGCATAAATATGATTATAGTTTGTAGTGATATATTCTTATGATCATATGTGAATTATAACCTTTGTTAAATTGAATTAGTGCGCTTTCCACGTTCGATTGCTTTGATTGGCCTGATTTCATAGAACTTAATGCATCTAGGGAATTAAAATTGATTAGTGCTTTTACACGTTAGGTTGTTCTTTAAGATAGAACTCATATTCGCATCTTTTAATGTGTTTGTTGATGACAAAAGGAGATTAGCGGGATATTCTTGCGATCAAGATATTCTAGGGCTTTTGATAAAAGTTGAGATTAAATATCAATTCTACTTATTGTGAAGAAAACATATTTGTGAATGAAGATGAATCCTTAACCAATATTCTCACTACCTTGATTTGCGTGTTACTTTTTATTTCTTTGCTTTTATTTTATTTTATTTTAGTATATAAAAATCAGAAAATACCCGGTGTTTTATATAGGAAACCGAAACAACGAGACAACCTAGACCTCTCTGTGGGATCGATCCTTTCTTGCCCTTGCTATATTTATATTTTGAGTAGTAAGAAAGTGTAAATTATTTTTGACGCATACGACAACGATCAGTTGTTAGACCCCCGCTTTTTCAATTGGTATCAGAGCAGTCAAACACGATCAAGACCTTACAAGTATGTGTTTGTGGAAATCTGAGTCTGAGGACAAGATCTCTTGTATGCCTACCAAAATGTCTCCTAAATCTTTTAATTACGCCAAGTGTCTTGGAAAAACCTCAAATGATTTCTCCTTAGTTGATTCTTCCGAATCCCGAGGTAGAAAGGTTGTTCAATCTGATATTGACATATCTTCCTCTCATGAGGCATGCGATACTCTTGCAAAATCTGAAAAGGAGCTCACCAGAATTTCGAAAAATTCCGATGATATCATTGATTTTCAGGATCATGATCAGCTTATTGATGAATTTGAAAAGTCTCTTGATCGAGAACGTGAACTTTATAATATCATTGATTCCTTCTCTAAAAATATTGAAAAACTTCTTCAAGAAACTACTCTACAGCGTGAAAAGATTAGTATTCTTGAGGATATTGTTAAGGAAGACTCAATTAGAGAAAAATGTTTGATTGAGACTCATTCATCAGATCTTAACAGACTTCGTGTCGAAAAATATAAACTAAGTGCATCTCTTACTCTAGCCCATGAACAGTGCAAATCCTTGGAAAAGGAAAACTCTGTAGAAATTCTTCTGTACAATCTAATTCTCATGAATTACAACACATGAAGAAGTATTCTCCAGTAGAAGGTTCTGTCAAGAAAGGTTTACATAACTTGCAATCTTCTCATATGGCTATGATGTTAAAACAGGTGCCAATTATTGCTTCTCATCCACGAACATGTACCTTCTGTGGGAAAAGGAATCACTATGATATCCATTGTTTTGCCAGAAGGAAACAAATTTCTAAACTTCATAATTTGTTTATCTTCACTGTCAATGGAACAAATAGTCAGTCAACTACTTCAGTGAATCACATGCCCACAGAAAATCAGAAACCTTATAAAAATGATTCTCGAAATCATCACAGGGCTCAAGTGCATTCTAGCATAAATTCTTGTGTTGTTAATGAAAGCATTCCATGTACTTATAAGAAGGTTTCTAGTAAATCTAAGTATATAAAATGGATCCCTATCTATTCTGATTCTCTTGAACCAATTGCAAGAGGTCCTAGATTTAGTCCTTCTGACAAATATGCTAATCAAGCAGTGTCTCACATCTCTGGAATGAGCACATGTCAAAGACAGAAGTATAAAAAAGAATAACGTTCATTTAATGAGCTAAAGGCTCATACTTGTGTAAAGTAATCACAAGGTTGAATATCTCACATACAAAAAACCTAGCAGTGAGAGAATTGAATAGGTATACTCCGTGACAAAGTTACTCTAATTATCTAGCTAATCTCTTATCGTTTTTAGATGGAAAGTTGGTCAAACACTTTTTTGCGAGTATTTTCTTTAGTTTTCTTTTTTTTGCCTAAATTTTCTTGTGAAAAAGAGAAAGCATGGACTTTTTCCGTGCAGAGCTTTGTGAACCCTCCTATTACGGGTACACATACGGTTTCAAGGTTCTTTAAACATGTCTTGTAAACCCTAAGTCTCTCGAATTATATTTGTATGCCTATACTATTGAGTTAATCTTCTTACTCTAGGTTTCATATTATCAGTGTCTTCTTCTTCCTTCTCATGGGATTTTCCTAAAGATTTCGTTGATAACGCGGTATATTTCGTATTCGATAAAGAGAAGGAAACTTTTGATGAAGTCGAAGGATTTTTTCCTCAATCTCATTATTCATCTCCGAATATAGAGGAGGTTGAAGAGATTTCGTCAGATGTTATTCTAGACTTCCTAAAGAAATTTGAGGAGGCAAAGAAACAACTTTTTGATACAATGAAGTGTCTTGATGTGGTAAGAACTGAGTTGAAAAAGGTTAAGTCTGACCTTGTTCTCATGAAAACCCGTGTTGAAGAACTTCCCAATAAGGATATCCTCTCAAAAGGTGCAGAGGATGTTGTTGTTCACAAGCTCCAGGACCTCAAGACTCAAGAAGGTCCCGAACTGTCTATATGACTTTAGTTCGCTTTGGCATGAAAGCATTTTTGTTTTAGTCTGTTTGATTTTATTTGCCTAGTAAATCTTATATTTTTCTTGTTTTGATTAGAAGAATAACTATAGTTTGGAATAGCCATTATTGTGATTACACATAGCTATGTCCAAAGCTTTCATCTTCTTGTTTTTAGATTTATTGGTTTAAATTCTAAACTTGTTTGGAAGATGATTTTTGCAGTATTAATCTTTATGGTTTCATATATTGCAATATTGTTATGGGGTATGTGTGTTTACGTCCTTGAACTTGATTGTCCCATACTTTGTCAAAAGTAAAGTCGTTCATGAGTTGATATGCAAGTATTGATGAAAGAATGAATAGACTTTTGACAAATAAAAAAGTTAAGCCTATTATGTCAATTTTTGATGGAAAATAGGTTAAAATATTTTGTGATTCAAGGATTATGTCTATTGCATGTCATTGTGCAAATTGTGATGGAACATAGAATGAATCCTTGTGTATTCCGCAGTAATTAATCTTCTCTGATCTATTTTTTGTGTATTATTGTGAGGCTCTGTATTGTGTCTTATGTTGAGCACTAGACAACCAAGTTGATTATTTTTGTGATTAGCTTAGTTGTGTTCCGTAAGGTACCTTATGTCAATCATATTGAACTAAATTAATCATCTTGTGTGGTTATTTAGTTATGACTCCGAAAGTTTTTCTTATGATTGAGCGTTTTTGACTGGGTTGATTATTTTCATGATTAACTTAGTCATTGCTCCATAGGTTTTCTTATGAGAGTATAATAAACGATTAAATTGATTACTTTTGTGATTAGTTTGATTGTGTATTCCGGTTAGATTAATTATGGTTCTCTTGTGATTAATCTAATTGAGTTTTTAAGTCTCCATAAGTTTACTTGTGTTGAGCATATTCGGTTACATTTGTAATTGAATATTTTTTGGATTCAAATTCATACTTGTATGTGATTTGTTATCCAAAGAAATCCTTCTTTTCTTTTGAAATTAAGGTCGCTCTTGTTGTTCCTTAGGGAATGACATATTGTGGGGGAGAGTTCTTTTGAACTTGTGCTTAATTGCCAAATCTTTGTGGGGAGTGCGGTTGTGGAATATAATGGGGGTTATCTTGTATCTTTATAAACTCCTTGATGAATGCATTTATCTTCAGCTTTATGATTGCATCTAAACAAGATGATATATACCTTTACCTTTGGTCATGAAATATCTTTTACAGAAATTTCATTAGGATCCCGTTCTTGTACCTTTGCCAATTTTATTGACAAAAATGGGGAGAATTAATATGTAATTCACACTACAAATACATATGGTTTTCGGATCATTATGTAATGGGGAGTGGTTTCCATGTGAGACGGAGTATTGACTAAGGGAGGGTGACATATCACCATAATATTATTGTTGAAGTTGTGATGCAATTGGACTTTGACGATGTGTAATGATACTATGACACTGTATAAAAATGATTGAGAACTCTTGTTTTCTCGTTGTTATAGCTATGGATTTTCAACAACGATGATGCTAAACTTATAACCTTTGGGATCATTGGAGTACTTGGAAGTGACGAAGATTTCGAGTAATGTTGAAGATTAGACATGTGGAATAAGAGCTACAAAGTTTATTTATATATTTTTTGTATTCTATATGTATTAATAGTTTTGCCACTAAAATTGACAAAGGGGGAGATTGTTAGAGCATTGCTCGGTCGAACTCGCATGTGTTTCTATCTCAATCATGTTTGTCAATGTTAGTGATCAAAACTATAAAGTCTTGATTTCTAGTCTATTATAGCTAAGGTCTCGGACTAGGATAGAAAGTGTAGTTGAGCTCAAGAACTCCATGGAAATCATCACACAATACGAAGGACTACTCAAGGAACTGGTGGAATTGACTAAAAGATATGTGGAGACTTGAACTTATCTATCACTCAAAATTCTATCTACTTTATCTCCTATCTTGAGATTACTACATAGACTAAGATTATACACATGTGGTATTTCAAGCTGAGTATATCTCACTTATCTATTTCTCGAAATATGTGTTGGTAAAGCTTTCTCTTTATCCAAGTTTATCTTTACCTAGTAATGAAAGTCATGATAAGTTTCAATCACTTTGAAAATTGCTCTGACGAAAAATAGTTTGTGAATAAAAACTATATATATAACGCCCTCTTAGAATGTTTCAATGATTGAAATGAGAGTTTAGACAATATAACCATTGGAGGATATAATCATTGTTGTGGAAACACACATATGCATAAGTCCTTATTGCTTGAACCAAAGTTTGCGAACTTTGTTGATCAAGTGAAACTGGAAGTGCGTGAGCTTCAGTCCGCAAACTGGCGGAAGTTCTCGACCCGAGAATTTCTGATGGAGTTTGTGAACTCCTTCCGGGAACTTAAGTCCGCGAACCTAGTCCGCGAATTTGAGTATGTTATGTCTAAAAACGATGTTTGTGAACTTATCTTAATAAACTAAGGAATGCTATTGCAAACCATGGATTAATAGTTCATGAATCGATTTGAGTGAATTACATCATTTTTGCTTCGATTGTGTATTGTGTAGTACATAAAGATCTAAGCAATTGAGCAACTCTCTAACTAGTTCATTTGAGTCATTTGAACTAGTTATGGTGAAGAAGAATATGGTTGATATGAAAGTTATCATATGGCTAACCATTTGGTTAACTATTGTTGAACCAACTAATGTATAAGTTTGGGTACGGTTACACAGGCCTACAAACGTGCATTACATGTATGTATAACAAGCTATGTTTTGGATCTAACGGTTGATAAATATTAGCTTGAATCTAATCAGGTTTTCATCTAACGGTGAATATTGAATGCTTTGTTACTAAGCTAACATTGATTGCAAACCCTGATTTGAAATACTATATAAGGGAGAACTCTAACAACTGGGAAACCTAATCCCCACACCTTACGTGTGATACTAGTTGCATAGCTAGAGTCGATTCTCCTTTAACCTTTGGTTTATTCTTCTAAACCAGGTTAACGACTTAAAGACTTCATTGGGATTGTGAAGCCAGACTGATACTACTTTTATCATAGTTATGTGATCTGATCCTATTGTTTCTATCGTACGAGTACAATTGTAATAATTGGCTTGAGATTTCTATCTCCGATAGGCAAGATATAAAAGTAGTCACAAACACTTCGTCTCATCATTTGTGATTTCACAATATCTTTTTTCGCTGCGTCGATTAAGACTATTGTGAGGTGATTGATAAAGCTGAGCGGTTCTTCGGGAATATAAGTCTGGTTTTATAAATTGGTTCATGTTCACCTTAATTTATCAAAATACGGAACAAAACTCGTAGGTATATTCGTGGGAGACGGATTTAGCTATTACTGTAGACTTTTCTGTGTGACACAGATTGGTTTATTAAAGTCTTCGATTTTGGGTCGTAACAATTCTTAGTTGTGAGTGAGATCAGCTAAGGGAATCAAGTACATAGTATCCTGTTGGGATCAGAGGCGTAGGAGCATAACTGTACCTTGGATCAGTGTGAGATTAATTGGGGCTCAACTACAGTTCACACCGAAGTTAGATTGGAGTAGGCTAGTGTTTGTAGTGGCTTAATACAGTGTATGTTTAATCTGGACTAGGTCCCGGGGTTTTTCTGCATTTGTGGTTTCCTCATTAACAAAATTCTGGTGTATGTGTTATTTCATTTTCCGCATTATATTTTGTATCTTTATAATTGAAATAATACAGGTTGTGCGTTGTTGTTCAATCAATTAGAATATCCGACCTTTTGGTTGTTGATTTAAATTGATTGACACTTGGATATTGGTCTTTGGTACCATCCAAGTTTATCTCTCTTGTATTTAATCAAGACTCGCAGTTTGCTTAAGTAAGATTTAAATCAAGAGATAGAGATATAAACTCTTTGATATACTTTTCTATTGATTGAGTCTAACTGTCTAGTTGATTCTCTAGAAAATATATTAGAGTTTGTCCATACAAATTGCTAAGAGAAATACTGGGTGCGGTTGTTAGACCCTGCTTTTTCATTATCAACACCATAAATACTAATAGTGTGCTGATTAGCAAAATCTGCGTGGTATCTGTTTTTTGGTGGTCTTGGAAAATGTGCCTCACCCTCTTATGATTTAATACATTTTTCTTGCTCAAAAATACTTTTTTTTTAACTCTTTCCCGAAAGATAATTTATCATCTTTAAACTTTAATGGACCTATGTGCATATGCATGGGGTAATCAACAATGACTTCAAGATACACTTTCTAAAAAAAAAACACAGAACAAGTCATAAAAACCCAAGGTGACCAAACTTGTGGTACAAAAACCCCATTCAAATGTTGGGATCCATTAAAACTCCATCTTAAACAAAATTGATACAAAAACCCCAAAATTTTAAAAATTGATACAAAAACCCCAAATTTCAAAATAGGTTTCATCAAATTTTATGATGAAACCAATTTTGGTTTTATCAAATTCTTTGGGTTTTTTTTGCTACTTTTGTTTTGATGGTTTTTTTTTGCGAAAATGATTTGTGACTCCCAAAATTACTACTCCCATTGCTCCAAACATTAGTTGGCGATCCACATGGGACTCAATTCGATAAACTTAAAAAAGGAAATTAATTTTAATCCATGTATGATGTATCCCTCAAAACCGGATGCGACAATGTGGGGATTATATTTGATGGTTCTTCCTCTTTGGTTGTGATCAGGATCATTTCCAATTTATAATCCTAATGAATTCTAATTTTCAATTGATCTCTTGATGTTTAAAGAAGCATTTTTCTGCAACTTATTTGTAAGCCATAATATCTGCTAATTAACTTGAATATACAGACACACAGATTCATATTATCCCCAGGAATGAATCGAACAATTCGTTGGGAAAAAACTTATTTGCGTTTCAATCATTTTTTTTTTCATTTCCTCTGACAAAACAAGAAATTGAGTTTTCATCTTAAATGGTCGTGTTCATACTTCATATCATAAGTCTTTATGTTCGATTCGACGACTAAAAAAGTACAGTTTAGGATGTTGATTAAACTTGAATTTGTTATCACTCGCTACAGTAATATGATTTGAAGTTTCTGAAGTGATTGAAGCAATTCCGAGGCACATCTATTTGGTTGGGGCAGATGCGTATGTTTATTGGTGACCTAAAATTATCAAAATCTCAAAGTTATGACTTGATAAAACTTTACAACATACTGCATATTAAACGAAGGAAAATATCAAAAATCAACAAAAGTTATCAAAATCTTACAGAAAATCTATGGCTTAAAATCGAAAGCCTTCACCCCTGCAAGATTAATGACACTCAAGAATCAATACACAGAGAGGATCAACTTATCCAATCTCAGTATATTATTTCTCCCCAATTATTCTTTCCTTACTTAGGGTATGTCTGGCAGCTTGGATATGAAATACGTTGTCCAGATTAGAGTATTCCTTGTTTTATCTAAGACTATCATGGCAATGGTTATTTTAAATGGTGTTTGTTTTCCATTGTGGGTTAACATGGTATGTTATTTGTCAAAAGACTTGTATAAAAGCCAAATTAATTAACTAAAAAAGAAATAAAAAACAAAACCATATAATTCTATGGTTTTGAGCATAAAGAAAATTAAAATTAAAAAATTAGTTCTCAAATTTAGGATAAGTTACCGCCTAACCCAGGAAAGGATTAAGGTATTCCAGGTTTTACATGGAATTCCAAAACCCCACCTTTTTGGCCTCCTAATATTTAGGTAAGATACACTATTCTTGTCTTGGCATGGAAAGAGTAAAGACCAAAGAGCAACTGCAGTCATACGACTATAACCAAAGAGTAAAGACCAAAAAAAATTGAAAATTTTGGGTTTACTCCGTGTGCGACACTACGGGTGGGAAGACCAAATTTGGTCAGGCGCAACTTATGATTGCGCCTGAATGGGGCGCAACTAATACTTGCGCCCCAACTTATTTATTTTTTTAATTTTTTTTTGGGCGGAACTCATAAGTTCCGCCCCATTTCCACCTAAATTTATGGCGTAACTGTGAATCGCGCCCCAATTTTTTTTTGGTTTTTTTTTTTGGCATAACTTGAACTTGCGCCCCATCAGGCGTAACTGGAATTTACGCCCGACTAAAGACTAGACTAAAGACCATATATACTCCGGGTTTTAGTTTTAGTCTGGTTTATAGTCTTTACTCCGTCCCGTAGCGCCTCGTGTTTCGACTAAATTTTTAGTTATAGTCGAAGACTGTGGTTGCTCTAAGCACCCACACAAACACAATATACGGTTATTTAAGGGATAACCCAACCTAGGTTAGGATATCAAGGCTGCCAAACACGACTTTAAAGTTTGAAACAAAATTACAAGTAGACGCCAACTAATGTTGGGAGTACTGGGAGTAGAGAATTTGGAAGCTACAAATCATTTTCGGTTTTTTTGTTACTTTTGTTTTGATAGGTTTTTTGTGGATGGATAGTGACATATTTGGGTTATAACTTGCGTACGGTTCTCAAAATTCTAAGTCAAAATAAAATAAAAATCGTACAAACTTGAAAGCCCGTCCTTTTACTCTTTTTTTTCGTCCTTTTGCTATTTTTAGTAAGAGTATCTTGCAGAAAATACAGGCGAATCTAGCTTATGTTTGGTTCTGCACAATCTATATTTCAGGCTGCATCGTCATACGTTTGTTCGCATGGTGGTGACTCAAATCAGATGTGAAAATGAATCCGTTAAAATGGAATCTTACCGCTCTTCAAAACCCATACAAGTGTTTTATCTCCTTCGCAATGGGAATGATCTACAACAACATCGCATCAATTTGAAAGCATTGTAACAAGTAAATCAAGTCCATAAACAAATGATAGTCCATGGGTCTGGTTCAAACCCCTTTGTAAACACTAAATTGATTCTAATGTATCCAGATTATGATGATTTTTCGTTGATGCATTACCTGCTCGATAAAATGCCTGAACCAAATGTGTTTTATTGGACTACGGTGCTTGCGTATTTTTCGAGGAACGGAATGTATACGGAGTCCTTACTTACAGACTTGCTGCTTAATGCGATCGCGGGATATCAAACCTGATATATATGTCTTTCCGAAAGTTACGAAGGCGTGTGCTCAATCTCGTGTTCGGGGAGAAAGGAGTTGGTGTTCACACAGATATAATTAAGTTTGATGATGAAATGTATTGAAGATTCAGAGATGTTCAAAATGCTCAGCGGGGTTTTGATCAGTTGTCACAAAAAGAGTTGTCGACATGGAATTCAATAATTTCTGGCTATGTTTGTAATGGGTTTGCTGATTTGGGTATTGAATTGTTGCATTAGTTTTGAGCCTAATTTGGTTACTTGCAATACTATCATGGATCCCCAGATTCCCCACTGCAGAAATTGGCACTTTGACGAGGCTATGAAGATATTTGAACATATAAAAGAGCCTAATATTGTCTCATGTATCACGTTAATGTTTATTCAAGAACTGACAAACATGAAAAAGTGTCCTTGACGATTTTCAGGGATATGATGTATGAAGGAGGAGTTTTTACTGATCCAGATTGTCTATTTAAGGCACTTGCATCATGCCGATTTTTGGGAATACTGAAAATGGACGAGAAATTCATGCAGACGGGATTAAAAGTCTAGAAACAGACATTCTACTTTTCGGAGGTGCCTGCATTGTTAACCATGTATGCTGAATTAGGAAAGGCACTTCAGGGCGATATGTTTTTGAATTAGTGGATAAGTCTGATGCTGTTACTTGGAATCCAATGATTTTCGGCTTCACACATCTTGAATGGGTGATGCAGCACCTAAATTTTTGTTTTTTTTAATGCAGTTGATTGGGAATACAACGAGACTAGATTAAACATTGTTTTGCCTGTGTGATCTAATTCCTGGGAAACAAATTCATGCCCAGCTCGTGAAAACTGACTTCAGTTTGGCGGTTGCAGTATGGAGTGCATTGATCAATATGTACTTAACTGTGGGCACGTCAAAGATGCTTGTGCTGTTTTTACAAAATGAGTGACAAGAATGTTGTTTTGTGGAACACAATGATAGGCAGACGTGGAACTCATGTCCATGGAAGAGCTGCTCTTGATCTTGTGCAACAAATGTAGAAGGAATCAACTATTTTCCCAAATTCAGTTAGTTTCACATTTGCACTCACAGCTTGTAGCCATGCAGGTTTGTGGAAGACCTCTTCAATAGCATGAATCAAGAATTCAACACTGTCCCCACAAAAGATCACGATGGATGTGTTGTGGATCTGTTTGCTTGTGCTAGAAGATTTAAGGACGCAATGGATTTCATAAACAAAATGACGTTTGATCCTGATAGGTGGTGCCTGCCAAGCGGTATTTTATTTTACGAAATCCTTGCTTGGCAGAGCAAGCTACACAGCAGCTCTATGTGTTGAATAGATGCTTTGCTTGGCATTTCAGCTGCCAGTTCTGTCATATATGTTGAGTGGATGCCTGCCCGCCAAAATATCGACATGGGAAAGATAGCTGCAGAGCGTCTATTCAGTTTGGAACCAACAAGCCCTGGTAATTATTTGACGCTCTCCAACATATATTCCCAGAGCTGGGATTTGATGATTCAGTAAGTGTGAAAAAGCTAATGGAAGCTAGAGGACTATTGAAGCCGTCTGGTTTGAGTTGGATTGGAACGGGAAATTAATTGAAGGTACTAGATTCTCACAAAACATGTGGAACTCTGCTCAATAACATTTGCGTATCCTTTTTAGTGCGCTAATTAGTTAGTTGTCAGTTATATTATTATCACCACTAAAACTGCGCAAGCAATTAGTTAACTATAATCGCCATCTGAATCCACAAGTAAGATGTTCTGACAAAGCTCTGTATTGCTTATAGTCATTGCTATGTAACAGCTTTAAATTGAAGTAATCCAAAAAACATGTCTGTTCTTTATGTCAACATTTATGCAGTTTTCATATTGGTTGGCCATGACCAAACGTAATGCAATGATGCTACGGTTTAGGTGAGTTAACAAGAGCCCTGTTTAGGGTACAGACCAGATGAAGAACAGGGCTTCTTTAAATACTGGATTTGTACATATATAACAGTATATGGTAAGATAATTGTAATTGTATCCTTGTAAACACAGTATACTTGAATCTTAATTAATCACATCTCTGTGTGTGTGTACTGCAGAAGAGGAGCTATATGTGAGGCTGCATATCTCTGCAAAACTTCGTCAAATGCAGACCGTTCGCAAATTGCACAAGTCAAGCATAAACAACAGACACATGATCAGGTATAACTCAGTAGCCCTTGTACATTTAAATATATAATGCACGGATTGGTACTGGGCACCGTAAACGTACTGCATTGTCGATTTGTCCTCCACCCCTCCCTCCTCTTTCTCTATAGGATGCTCACTTATGGAGCATTGGATTCCCTTTTCATTCCTTTGTTTCTCCTGGTAATATTTTTGTGGTATGAATAGGGATGGGATGGGTGAGGTCTGATTTTGTCTGCATTTATCTAAATGTAATTGGTGGGGGACAAGAATTGTCATTTCCCACATTAACATTGTCCTGTTATCAAGCTTTTGGGACCCACATTTGGACTTAGAGGCTAGAGTTACCCAGATGATTAATTTTCATATCCAGGTCAGCACCAATCATCATTTTGTGTTTTGTGAGTTTTGGACCACTTGAGTCTTTCAGAGAAATTGAGAATATTTATGGACTTACAGGTGGCAAGAAGTGTGGGCAATAACAGGTTGGTGAGTCTTAGTTTAAAACCCTAATAGGCAAGAAATTTTTCAATTACATTTTCAAAATCTAAACCCAGCCCGTTCTTGGATAGGTGACATAGGTCACTGTCTCAGTGGGCTTACAAAGAAAATATCAGGAATTCAGTTGAAATTCTGGTCTCATTGTGCTGTTTGGTACTTGGGTTACCAAAATCTCCAGCATATCCCCTGTTTTTCGAAATCGAACTTCCCTCTCATAATGGCATATTAGATAACGTATATGAATATCTAAACTGTTCAAACTGTGGGTTAACTTAAAATCATCAACATTATCATATTCATTGTTAGTAAAAAATCTCATCTCTTTTTAGGATTTGAAAAAAGGGGTGAGATTTTTCCAACTTTGCTAGGTGAGGTTTTTTCAACTATGCTTGCATAAGCTTTACTATTTTTGTGAGTGTTATGAACCTGGAGAAGAAAGTTTGTTCTACCCTTGCAATGCAAGTTTCACTTTGATAACCGAACCGAAAAACCCGTACTTTTTCTCAGAATAGGACCAAGAGAAACATAAAGAAAAATGATCAAAAGCAAAAAGCATAATATACCAAAATATTTTGCTAAAACTTGACTCATTTTGTTTTGTTTCCATATAAAGTTGTTTAGTGTATCTTTATGTTTACCTAGAGAAACTTATTAGTGATGATACTAACTTTGATTATAATTCTTTCAGTGTTTAATTGTATCATTACTATTTCTTCTCTGATTTTGTTACGTGCAAGCAATTTTATGCACTTACTCTCCGATACGCACTCATGTAGGCACATGTACTCATTCACGCGTAACAGGATACGTAATCATCTCATTTGCAGATATCAATAAATACCTTGTATCGGTCCGAGAATGCATCTTGCGTTACGTCTTCGAATAAGATTCAGTTGACAAATGCCAAAATTACTATCACGACTAACTAGGAGCGAGTAGTCTCCCCGTCTGATATTCATTGAATGTCTATCCATCTGCACTGGAATCACATTTTAACATGTTTCAGTTTATAAATAGACACTACTCTTTGTCTTTGCTATGTCATTCGATTCAATTATTCTGTTTCACAGAAACATGGACAAAAGTTCTAGTACTAAGATTACTAAAAACATTCCACTTGTTCATGGAGACATACTAACTGTTCTAAGCATTGATGGAGGAGGAATTAGAGGCATCATTCCGGCAACCATCTTGGCTTTTCTTGAAGCAAAACTGCAAGTATAACAAAATTTCAACAATGGCTTTGTTTAACTTAGCACTTTTCTGTAAATCTATGTAGCGATAATTTGGTTTTGTATGAAACAGGAACTAGATGGAGAGGATGCAAGAATAGCAGATTATTTTGATGTGATAGCTGGAACTAGCACAGGAGGTCTAATAACAGCCATGTTAACTATACCCGATCAACATAAACGCCCTCTATTCATGGCAAAAGATGTTACTTCGTTTTACCTTAAGCATTGCCCCAAAATATTTCCTCAATCAACGCAAGTACTACCACGTAAATTGGTTTACCGTGAAATTATGGTATATTGGAAAAGAATCAAATGTCTTCATAAATTTTGTTTCCTTGGAGTGTCGTTATAGTTAGGATTGTTGCTAAATTACTAATATCAGCTATTTATTATAGTAAATCAAGAGTTGTGTACCCTTTGGTTAAGATGATGGGTGCCTTAATTGGACCCAAGTATGACGGGAAGTATCTACGTAAGCTACTTCAAAAAATTCTTGGGGATCGAAGACTTAAAGAAACTTTAACTCATGTCATTATACCAACATTCGATATTAAACTACTTCAGCCAGTCATCTTTTCATCCTTTGAGGTATAACATCTCATGATAACTTATGAAACTTAATGTTTAAGGTTTACATGTTCTTCCAATATTCAAACATGTGATTATACATATTGCAGGTTCAGACAGATGTTTCTAAGAATGCTTTGTTATCAGATACTTGTGTAAGTACTTCATCGGCGCCAACTTATTTTCCTGCACATTATTTTGAAACCAAGGATGCAGAAGGGAACATTAGGGAATTTCATCTTGTTGATGGAGGGGTGGCAGCAAATAATCCTGTAAGAGAATTATGTACGCCGTTCTCAATATACTGCATAACTTTCGTCGAATCTGTCTTTCATAATCAACTGTAAATTTTCTTTGAAATAGGCACTCTTAGCAATGAAGCCGGTAGGAGAAAAGCCACCAGAAGAACTAAACTTACCAGCTGAACATGTTTTAGATTATAGACGATTTGTTTGCATTTCACTAGGAACTGGAAGTTCAAAAATGGCGAAAAAATACAACTCGAAAATGGCTGCAAAGTGGGGAATGTTTGGTTGGTTACTGAATAAAGGAGGATGCCCTTTAGTTGATTCATTTATGTCAGCAAGTGGAGACATGGTTGATCTGCACATGTCTTATATTTTTCGATCAAGTCGATGCGAGGATAACTACCTTCGGATTCAGGTACGCAGATTATTCTGGTTTCCTTCTTAACGTGCATATATCATTTTAAGTGACGCGGAAATATCGTGATAAAAAACAATTTGACTTACAAATGTAGGATGACTCACTGAGTGGGGATGCATCATCTACAGATAAAGCAACAAAAAAGAACTTGGAGATGCTTGTGAAGATAGGTGAAAGGCTGTTAAAGAAGCCTGTTTCAAGAGTGAATCTGGACACTGGTTTGAATGAAGCAGTTGAGAGTGAAGGGACTAATGAACAAGCTCTCACTAGGTAGTGTAATTAACCTGACTACTCAGATGAACTTTATCTAAAGTTCTTTGTAATTTAATTGTTTTACGCGTGTTTATTCTTACCTTGTTTCTTTTGAAGATTTGCAAAACTACTATCAGAAGAAAGGAGAATGAGGAAAGCAAGATTGGAGGAGAAGAGATATGTATAATTCCGATTCTTGAAACATTGATCCGGCTAGTTTTACAGGGAAGCATTATGTTGATTGCTTTTGGATTGTGCTTAACTTATTAAATAATTGTTCAAAGATTGTACTTAACTTGAATAATTTTGTTAACAGGCATCAAATTTATATAATTGTTAAATTTATATAAGTTAATGGGTTTGGGACACTAATAGCGCGTTTGGATATGATTTTACTTCACAAAAATTTTTTTTTGCTTTTAAAAGTTATTTTGAAATTGTTAACCCAAACTAATTTTTGACTTTTTTGCTTCCAGAAGTCAAAAAGTGACTTCTGGATATGTATCCAAATGCGCTATTAGCAATCAAGCTAGACTGCTTATAAGTTAGTTTTTTTTTTTGTAATATTAACTATCCAAGTACTTGTGATTACATCTTAAATCATGAATGTGTGGCAAAATTAAGAAAAAAAGAAAGTTTCAATATTCAATTTTTAAGTTTCAAGTACTCCAATGTTCTAGCAGCAGCAACTTTTCATTTTTGTGTTGCTAACGACTGGTCAATGCGGTCATAGTCCTGTAGTGAATTTTATTCAGCCAGTAGGAGAGCAACCCCTTTCTGAAAGGCAATGGGGACGGCATGTCCAACGTGAATCTCTAAACATTGGATATCAAAATTGTCTCTATTTACAAGCGAACATTAAAAATATCCAACGGACAATGACTCCCGAAAAGAAATATTATGAAAAGAAAGTTGTTGTCGAGCATTGAATGAAATCAAACAGAGGATCTAAAAGACCCAAGATACAAAGAGAAGAGATAGAGAGAGACTGGGAGATAATTATTTGCTCTGTTTAACACTCATTACTTTACTTGTTTTGGTAAAGATTAGATTGATCGATTGATTTTGTATAAAAATCATTAATTTTATATAAAAAAAGGTCAAAAGTTTTCTAGGTTTTTGTTTGTTTTTCTAGATCAACAAGATTTGGATGAAGGAGATTAGAAGATGATGAGATGAAGAAGAAATCGAAATGGGGCAGTTATTTGTATGGAGAGGAGGGAAGATATTAGGAGGAGGAGGAGGATGTTTTTCATCATCATATAAGAAAACTACAATTATTATTTGTTCAATTAACTTGGTTGCTGCTCTGTATATTATCCATTCTCTTTATTACATCTACACTTCCAGTAGCAACAACAATAACGACAATGCTTTATCACCCTACTTCAGTAAGTCTCTCGTTTTTGATTTGTTTTGCCATAAAGGAATCAAATTTATTGTGTTTTTTGCAAAACCCATTCTCATTGTGGGTTAATTTTAATGTAGCTGGTAAGTATACAGAAGATCAGATTAAGAGAATGGAAGAATCAATTCGGATAAGAGAAGCAGCTCAACCATTAGACCTTATTAAACTGGTAAGAAAGACCTAATTTTTCTTTTTGTAAAAAGGTTTTAATTTTGTTGATCTGTAGATCTGTTCTGCTCATTAAAAGAGGGATTTTGACTTTCATTTTTTTCAAAAGGTGAAGGGAATCAAGAAGGAATTATCTAGAGGAAAAAAGGGAGTTAAATTGTCAAAGCCTGTGAAACAAAAAATAGCTGATGAGCTTCTCCTAAGGTTGAAAGGATTGAATAAAACTGCGTCATTGGGCGAACAAAGAGGTGGGGTTTGCTGAAATATCCTCTGGTATTTCTGCATTTTGGTTCGTGTAAGGTTTTTGATACTTCATAGTCAACTTGTAGCAATCAGTATATGTATGGCAACCATAGTATCTTCCTTCGACTAGGTTTATGGTAGGGTAGCTATCATGTAGCTTATGAATTCCACTATGAACTTGCTTTAATAAATTTCTCGAGCTTTCAGTGAAATGACGTATAATAAGATGAATATCTTGTTTCATTTAAACCCGGCATTTTCATGATTATTAGTTTCATACGGTGTATTGTTTGTTTTACTGAATATACTATTGCCACTCTCAAATTTTCATATTTATAAGAAATGGAGGCATGTTCAGTATTAAGTGGAAGGTTTTATTTGGGGCATTATTGTGTAATAGTTTGTTTCATTGATTTTGCAATAGTGTAATTTTCATGTTTTTTCTTGATGAATATTCGTGATGAACATTATGGTGTTGTTCTATATTGGCAGAAGCATTAGAGATATGGCGCAGGGAAAAACTAGAAGAGACCAATAAGTTGCAACTTGGAAAAGAAAACTCAAGTTCACCATCTTCAGCAAAAGATGCCAGTATTCTCTTCTTCCTCTATCTAGAATTTACTTTTATTGAATTTGTGTCATTACTTACTATTTTGAATCCCTCTGTGGATAGATGTTGATTTTCCTTAAAAAGTTAAATAGCAATTCACGGTGCTTACGGTGTGAAGGTGTCACTTTTCTGTAGCTAAGCTGAAAAAAGCCTTGGAGTCTGATTGGAACATGCTCTTGGAGGATCTTGGTGTTTGGTTTCCAGCTGAAATCATCCACAAAGAACACGATGACAGACCTGAAGAAGAACCTGGTAAGCGAAAACTGATTGGTTTATCATTTTCAATTCTGGATTTCGTTTCTATCCTTGTTATATTCTTCTTCTCTAGATCCTATCTTAGGGAAATCCAGCATAAGACATGGTTCATAGTTTACTGATTCCACTTGTTAGTCATAGAGCTTCGATTTTTAGACCTCTCTCGGTGCTCTATTTTGTTATCGTTTTGTGGAAGATTCTTTGAAACTAAATATTATCTCTATATCTTTGTTTAGAAGACAATATAATAGCTGGCCGTCCGCTTCCACCACAATGCAATGCTGAGTTGCATACTGATTATGGCGGTGCTGCTGTGAGATGGGGCCTTACACATCATAAAGAAACTGCTGCTGACTGTTGCCAGGCCTGCTTAGATCAAGCTAAAAATGCAAGAGAAGGTGAAATGAAATGTAATATATGGGTTTATTGCCCGTCCGAGAATGGCTGCCACTCACCAGATATTTATGAACACAAATTCCAGGAATGCTGGCTGAAACAGGTAAAAAATTCTTGTATTCTTGGATAGTATCACATTTCTTTCTTTCCCATTTTTTGGTCAGTATCACCATGTATCGGGTGATCCATAAACATAATTAAGATTCACTTGTAGATTATAGTGGCTGAGTTAAACATAGAAGGATTTGGTGTAGTTTGCACCCTTCATTTCGCCATAGACCAGCTACTGCAAAATGAATCTGTTGTGGGGAAGGGTTTCAAATATGATAGCTCAAATAGCACGTGGAATTTTGTGGCAACTGTAATTGATCGTTATAGAGAGGAGAACAATGACTACATTCTTTGATTTCACCCGATTTCTAGGAGCCTTGAACCATAGATTTCTGCACAAATCATTGTGTATATGAGCTAAATATTAATATAAAAGCTGTTCAAATTCAAGGGGATCCATATGCTTCAAATATTGACATCTCTATTTTATTTATGAAATGCAGGCAGATGTTCCTAAAGTCACATTCCACTGGAAGTACTCAGAGTCGTACAGACGTTCTCATTCAACAGCACCTGTATTTGTTCCTTGGCTATCTGGTGTTACCAGCACACGATCAAGGCGAGCTTAAAATTTTGATGACAATGGGCCTTCAATCTCAAGTATACATCTCTAGAATCAGAGTGATATAGGCACTAGAGAGATGTATGCATTTTTAATGAATCATAAACCATCGAAATCCTCCTACACTGTCAATTAGGTAATTTACTTGGAATTTGTGCTTATATATATATATATATTCCAAGTCCTTACTGTAAACGCCACGGAGATGTTTGATCAGTGGATGGATGTGTAGTTTGTGAGACAGTAATTATGATGCAAAGCGTCAATAGTTAAATCACATTTTTTGGTAAATGATAGGGGTATACAACATCAACAGAGATTTTTTTTATTTGTTTTTCCAGAGCAGTCTAATGAACAAGTTTTTTCTTTTTCTTTTTTCCTGTTCCTGTGATTGAAATGCAATTCTATTCTAGGCCGATGATCAGCGCTGAAAGCAATCTGAAAGTGCATCTGATTTCATCGGACTTTATCAACATCTGTATGATTACGTTTCTTGAGACCCTGGAACTGATGAAAACATTGTTTCACAGACGATGAAAACATGGTTACAAAGATCACAAAAGAAAGCAACCACGATTTTGGTATGATGTCCAAGTATTTTTACAAAAACGTGAACGTAAAGTAAAAACTGAAAACAACAAAACTACTAACTCCACTTGAATTGGGGAGAAAACGCCATCAACATATAAAGTGGAAACCTACTATTCTATATATATTCTCTTTAGTCAAAACAAACCGTCATCTGAATTTATTATTGGAAAAGGAGAGGTTTCCCAAGAGAGATAGAGAGAGGAGGTCTAATCTTATTTGATGAGTTTCTCATACTCTATCCAAAACAGCAATCTTTGCCTTAAAGAGTAGAAACCACCAAGGATTTTAAGCTGCAAAGCCATTGTCATACAAAGACATCTTCTACTTAATTGATGTTAATATTAATTTCATATAACGTTTCTTGATCTTTACCACTATATAAATGAGCTAATATTTATGCCCACATGAATGACTCCCTCTCTCTTTCTCTGGATTCTGGCCTGCAGCATGAGTTTCTTTGCGCATGCAGAAGAAAAAACTAAACATCCTGGGAAACCACTCCATCTTTTCCGTGAAGCACTGAAACAAGCCTTTTGCCAGTGCTACACCTTCCGTTCAAATTCTCCCACCTTATTCAACATCGATGAGGAGTATGAAATTACTGACGATGATGACGATGGTGTTGATGATGAACAAGAAGTATTACCAATTATAGCAAGGCTGATTCTTATTTTATGTTAAATTGTGTTCAGGTTTGTTTGTCGTAACTACGCTCATATATTTTCAGGTGGTTATTCGTGCAATTCGAGCTCGGGCCATGGAAGCAAGGTTGAGGCGTAAAAATGGATACACGACAACACAGAATCTTCTTCAGGTCTTAAATTCCATGAATACCGAGTTGATCAATAACCCAAATCAAATATCGTCGCCACAAACAGAAGAAGAAGATGAGGAGAAAGAAACCTACTTCTCTGCTGGTAGTTGCTTCTCTCGGTGTTCGAGCGCAAGTGGGGAGGTCCTCTCTCAGTGCTCGTATGGAAGTAGAGAGGTTTTCTTCTCGCCTAGGAGCTGTTTATCCCGCTGTTCTAGTAAAAAGGTTACGAAGTTCTTTGATGCTAATGAAAGGTTTTCAAAAACACAAGAGCCATGTCACTGTGAAGGATGGCCTTTTGGGTTATGCAGGAAGGCCATGTTGCTTCCACCACTGCCAAATTCTCCTTCAGAATCATGGTCATGGAGGAAAGGACCTCCCCACTTGGTTAAACGTTGAAACAAAATCAGCAATTCCTCCAACTGGAGTAATGAATCAAAGGGGTTATTGAATTAGGTTGTATTTACGGTACCAATAACAGTTCCATCTCATCTTTCTACTAATCTTTTTGGAATAAACAAGCTAATATTTTCGAAATGGAAGCAATTCTAATGATGCTTATATTGTATTAACTGTAAAGCTTGTAAGAAAAATTGTAAGAATTAAAGTACAAATATAGCTATTGAAACATTGGAAGAATCTGCAATCAGTAAGGCAAACCCTTGGATATCTATAGAAGTTGGGGCCTTTATGTATATTGAGACCATTGTGTCGGTTCTTATTTGTGGATGATAATCGTCCTGTGTCAAATCAATTCGCACTCGTGTCAGTTTGGCCCGTTTAAGTGATCACTGGGTCCTACCACCAAAATGGATGCTAGTGGATGAGATTAATCACTAAAAGGATGGAATTCTCAAATTCATTGATGACTGCAGATATTAATTTTACCTGGATCTTTCATCACATCTGCACTCTAATCAGGAAGATTATGTTGAAACATTGAAGGCGTGTACCCAGTGCTGTACTGGAGGGATTTTAAAGAGCGTTGTTCACTTCAAAGAAGTTGGGTCGCTCCTCATTTGCTGCAGAAACATCAGGAGCAGATGCCACCGCAACCACAACTCCTTTGTCTTTAACTGCCTCGAGTGCGTTGCTGAACTCTCTAAAGTCGCTCACACTGCACCAGAAACATATCATTAATATGACAGTCCATACTTATGGCCACATTATAGATGGTATTAGTCTGATGGTCTTGCAGATATAGATATCATGCATCACCATGAACTGCGAGTCCCAAGAACCTTAGACTGTGGGGTCACAGAGATAAAAAATCCTGTTCTGGGCTCAGGCAACAGCCAAAAATCAAGAAACCGTTAAAGTTCCTGGACCCTGGTTATACAACAAAAAAACACTCCGATGATGATTTACCCAGGACTTAAGTGTCTACATATTTGGTTAGATGGTACCTGGTTGACAATATCTGTTCGCGTCTTTGCTGCCTTTCTTCCTCTGTGATTCCAAGTAAGTACCGCTGCAAACTGTATAAACACAAACAAGGATGAGTTCAGATTGGAAAAGAAAAAAAGTAAACAGTAGAAGACCATCAAATAAAAAATCAAAGGCAGCTTTAAAGGTGAACAAGAGAGTCTGGAACCGTTTTCATTTTTAAATTCAATTGGCAGGCTCGGATAATGATTATCAAGATATTAGTTTCTTACTGTCTTCTCTTTCAAGGAGAAAACTGAACGCACAATCACTTATTCTACTCACTTAGGTAATAGTATAGAATTTTTACTTGCTTGTGTGGTATAGTTTATCAGAAATAAAAACTGCCCGCAGTATGAAGGAAGACTGAACTGGTACTCATCCTTACCTAGTGTAACCTTTAGCATCAGGTAGTTGGTAGGAGTCCACGTCTCCTATGGTCCCGATGATTGCCTTCGTAAGGGTATCATCATCCATTTCCAACTCCCTCAGGAAGTTGGCGGTTCCATCATAGACGTCAAGAGTCTTTAGCAAGTTAGGATCACGGTATGAAAGGTAAGAAAATACTCCTGCAAGTACATAATCCAGTGTAATAAGATCAACAGAAATATTGTGAAACAGTCAAATAAAAAGTTAAGAACCTAAAAACAAGGTCATACCTGAATGAGTATCGAAGTTACAAAAACCTCCATATGCGCCACCGCTGACTCTCACGCGATCCCACAACCATGTATTACTAATGTGTTTTGAAATAACATATGCACTTCCATTAAGCTGGTAACCAGTCTCATATACATTGGCAGCCTTGCCTACATAGTTAACCTGACAAACACATAGAAGGCATAATGCATAATGTAAGTTTCACTTACGGACATCTGAAACAAGAGAAAAAGCAAGTATACAAAGATCAATTACCTGAGTAGGAATCACGATGGCCTCATTTCCAGGAGAGAGACGTGCACTCCAAGTATTTCCAGTAGGTGGTGTGGATGGAAGCAAATTGAGAAACTTGCTTACAAACTTTTCTGAGTTGGCGAGGTTTTTACCATCAGCTGTCATGTTAACCAGGCATCCCTTTTTGGAAAGTAAGGATCTGCGTATTTCTTCCAGAGATGAAGAAATGCCGGCCCAATCTTCGTCAACTCTCTCTTCGAGAGATTTGAGAAATTCCAAGTAACTACAGAAGAAAGCAGAAAGATAAAATACCCAACGAACTAAAGCATAGTTCCCAAATGACCAAAAAGATAATTAAAAATACGCATAAGAAAATTGAATCAAACTACTAAGTGATATTAAAATTTTAAAATAACTAACCTAAGACCACCCATCTGTTCAGAAATCCATCCTGCAACATTCAATTTAGCATCCATCCTTGCAGCAGCAATTCCATGCCCACTGCCTCTTAAGCGGTTCTGGTAGTAGCATGAATATGAAATATGATATAATTAAAAGATAGATGCTGAGGTTCTCAGATCCTCAATATTAGAATTTGGAAAAACGGGATAAGTTCGGTAAGTACCTCCATCCTTGCTTTGCTTTGGGAAACAAATTGCTTGAAGCGCTGCTGATCGGTGAATTGAACATCTTGTAGGATACAGTTAACCTACAATTAATTATGTGATTCATGTTGCATTGTCAAACACTTAGAGAAGCTGTGTGACTACTCACACAAAATAATTGAAGAAGAAAAGGATTAAAAACAAAAAACTTGAAGCTTGAGTTGGAAAAGAAAAATACCAAGTTAAATAGATCTTCAGTACGCCCAGCCATGGCTTTACCTCGGACAATTATATGGCTGCATGGATCCACCTTTCCTCTTACAGATGATGTGGACGGAAACACTGATATTCCTCCAGTCTTCCTTCCAATCAACTGATTGAGTTGAACAAAATCCAAGTCTTTTGTGCCCATCTCTAGTAACGATTGACTGATTAACGAACTCAAAGTGTCAGTATTTGTTCTACAGTGTGGATCTTGGTAAATTATAGATAATCATTTGAGCTAGAAACATGGGGAACAGACAGATGCATCGAAAAGACCATGCCAGGTTGAGCTCTAACCAACATCTTAGACCATCAACCTTTTTACGTGCAAGTAAGTGTTGAAAGGACAGCTTTATTTTTGAAGAAACTACAGCGATGAAATGAGGAGATGAAAATAAGAAACACGACCAAAGACCATGTGTCTGCAAAAGAAAATGTTTGCTTACCAAAACAATGGGACCAACTGAAGTTGTTCTTGCTTCAAGGAACTCATATCGAATACAATCTCAGTGTAAAGAACATCATTTGTGAATAAGTCGTGCTTCAATACTTTTACTCCATCTATCTCCCCAATCTACAATTATTAAGATAATTCTATCCATAAGATCCCCACCTGAAATTAGAAAGATAAAATATATAGATGGAAATATCTAATTACCTCTATAGGTATATGCATAGGCTGTCTGGGAATATCCTTAAGGGAGAGGCTTGGTACACTTTTCAGAGCTTCTGGTGGGTCTGGAGTTTCTTGCTTAAGTCGGAGCTCCTGTGTAGCACGTGCTAGTTCTGCAAGATCTTCTTCTGTCATACCAGCTTTAACTTTGTCCAGAATTTCTTTCTCAGCTGCTTCATCTAGAGAAGCCTTTTTCGCATCAGGCTGTCATTGAAGATACCATTGCTAAGAAGAATATCACATGAAATATGAATTACACTCGAGCAAAACAGCAGATTGAAATGGTCACCTGCATTTCGACAGTAACAAGATGAGGATTGTTTATGATAAATTTCTCTATTAATGGGCAGAAAACAGCTTTGGGACCTTCTTCAGCTATCCTTGCCTTTAAGGCAGTTAGAGGCTTCTCATATTTTAACGGCTCAAAAGGATCCATATCATAAATCCATTTTCCCTGCATGAAAAGAACAATTAAGAATTAGAACCTAGATGTAATAAGATTTGTTGGTACAATCAACTTGGGTAAAAAAAACTAAAAATTGAAGCTCTTACGATAGAGCGAAGCATCAACGATAAGCCTCGAGGGAATGACCCAGTGTTGTTTTCCCTCATTGAAAATTCTATCGTATTCATCGAAGCTTCCACGGCTTCCGGATCAAAACCTTCCTCGGCTAATTTCTTAAGAGTACTCATGACCAACTCTTCGACCTTCTGAATGTCATCATTAGAGACACCTTTCAGTCCTATGCTAAACTGGGGCTGAAGGAGCTCATCTTCAATTCCACCACCAACAATAGCCTCTCCTAAACCACTTTCTAGTAGGATTCTTCTTAAAGGAGCACCGGGTGTTCCCAACAAAAGATGATCCAAAAACCCAAGGGTAAGTTCAGTTTCCAAGTCCAAGGGCTTCTCAGATAGCAACCAGTTAAGGCATACCATGTGTTTCTTTTTCAAATCAGAACCTTCGCTTGAAGGATATCTTTCAACAATCCTCACTGGTTTCGAGAACAGTGATTGCAGTTGAACTTTGGATTCATTGGAAGCTGAATTTGACTCAAATAAATCGAGGTATTCTGTATATCAACAAATAAAAAGATACAATTTAAACATCTTAATTATTAGTATACTCATGAGTAAATAGTTTGAGAAACAACTTTCAAGTCAACAATGTAACATAAATACCACTTAGGATACGTAGTCGCTCAGTTGGATCATCGTCTCCATAAAACCAAATCCTAGCATTGCTGGGATGGTAAAACTTACGGTGAAAATCCTGAAAATTGAAGTTTTCATAAATATGCCGTAATCTCAGAAATAGCTTACACTAAAAAGCAAAGAACGCAGAATGAACAAAAATGGAAGAGTGATTCATAATGACAGAACTGAAGCAAAAATGAATGACCAACCTTGAATTCTTCATATGTTAATTTGGGTATAACTTGTGGATCACCACCGCTATCCACACCATAAGTAGTATCAGGAAACATAGCCTGCATGTAAATGTGAAAAGATATCAGATGACCTGATAAATTAGCATATGTTGGAGATCTTAACGTCGCATTAATCTCACACAAGCCCGTCGAAAAGTCACCAATGCAGCATGTATCATTTGAAAGAGAAATGGTAACAGGATTTCGTAAAGACTACATTGATTTGGGATTTCTAGTCCAACAAGTGATTGTGTGCAATAAATCAGTATTTATGTAACTTTACATGTGAAAAAAAGAAATATTAGATAAAAATTAAAATATCAGAGAAGCTTGCCTGTTGAGAAGCACGACCCATTATGTTATCAGGCTGCGAGTACACTCCTTTCATCTCATTAAAAACAACGCCTGCAACCCACATAAACAAGGGGAAGAGAAATTGTCAACTTACAAAAACCATGGCTAAACTAAAAGGAAAAACAGAATTTGCTGATTTAAGCACCAAAATAGACAAAAGTATAGAACCTTTAAAAGATATGTCTTCAGAAGGATTATTGAGCTCATAATGCCAACCCTCTTGTTGAAATGTTTGAAAATCCTCCACACATTTGGGGAAAAAAACAGCATCAAGGTATACATCGACCAAATTGTAAAAATCCTGCAACAAATAGATGACAATTTCTTAATACACAACAGTAAAGAAACCAAAAAAAAAACGAGCTGATATGCCAGACCAAGACCACATGGATTCTATTATTAGTACAGTGCTCACCTTAGTATTTGTAGAAGCAACTGGATAACAAGTCCTATCGGGATATGTGAACGCATTCAAGAAAGTATGTAAACTCCCTTTTAACAGCTCAACAAATGGTTCCTTCAATGGGTACTTCCTCGACCCACATAACACGCTATGTTCAAGTATGTGTGGAATTCCAGTTGAATCCTTACTGTAGTTTTCGTCAAGCAAATCAGTTAGTGTCCTGAACATATTTCCAAAGAGCAAAACCAAATGAAGAATTCATCAATCTTAAGTTACTATGAGTAATGAACTTACGGAGGAGTACGGAAAACGATGCCGAAAACCTTATTCTCATCATCATTAGCTACAGACATGATTTCAGCTCCAGTTTTTTTATGCTTGTAAAGTACAGCTTTTGATTTGCACTCATCAATTTCTTGTTCAGAAACTACCTCAAAACCCAGTTTCTCAGCTACATCACTCTGAACTAATCCTAGAAAAGTAAAAAAAAACATAGATTTTTAGGTCTTACTCAAAACTGGCAATAACAAAATTAAGAATCAAAACAAGTAAAAGAGTAATAATAAGTACCTGACGAGGAAACATTCTGGGGAACAGCAGCTAAAGGAGAAAACGAAGAGAAGTTTCTTCTTTGCAGTGGTGATATTAAAGAAGGAGAAGATGCAGTTGAAATCCATCTATGTGGAGAAGAAAAAGATGAATATCTGGTCTTTGAAAAGAACCCATTTTGTTGTTGTTTATTAGAAAATATTGTAGAAGAGGGATTTCTTCTTCTTGTAAGATTTTGGAATGAACGAAAGAAGAAAAGTCTGGAGCCACTAATTGAAGAAGAACATGATAATGTTCTGAGTAAAATTGCTCTCTCCATATTTCTTCCTCCTCTGTATTGAATAGAGGAAGAGGGGAGAGAGGAGGGGGATAGAGTATATATGATTGATGAAATGGAAAAAACTTGGAAGAAAAGATAGAAGAGATTTTGAGAGACAAGAAAGAGGAGGTTCAGCTAGTTCCAAGTTTCATCACTCTCTGGTTTTCTAACCCTTCTTGATAAGTTCGCGTACTTTTATTTATCAAGGATTTTCCTAATAGCGCGGGCTTAATATTTAGGCCTACTAGTTCACCGTCGTGGTTAGGGCCCAGAGAAAGAGACTATGCCGGACGAGAAGTAAATATTTGGTCAATTCGAAGAAGTTTGTCGGTAGAAGATAATCGGAACCATCATTCTATTTCTTATTAAAATCATGGAAAAGGACGAACCAGATTGATAATCCAGGTACTACTTTATCCTGATTTTGTAGCGGATCCGAAAAAAGATTAAGAGACACACCTTTTCTGGCAAGTAGATAAAGAGAAAATGAATGAATGGCACCACCACGAAATCCCAAGTGATTTTCTATTGTCTTTTTAATTTTTGCTTCGAGTTGAGTAATTTTGTAAAATTTCTTTATAATTTGGTTAATGGCGGTTATGGATAGTTGCAGGTTATTCGTCCATTTACTAAAGAAAAGTATCGAATATGAAACTCTTCTATTTTTAAAAAACTATTCCAATGCTTAGTTCGGTCACTTAGGTTGATGTATTGACCGATCCCTTAATTTGACTGGTCAATAAAGGTAAAACAAACATCAAGATTTAGAAGTTGTACATCCCAACTCCCAAGCTGTTGATTCATTCAGAATGTTTGATGGAAATTGTCTTCACTGATTCAGGGCATTGGTCGCGCCTATATTTTGGCCATGATTTGTTCTACAACAATCAAATATATATATATATATATATATATATTTGTTTAATATAAAATGGATATTTTATGTGCTTTCAACCTGAAAGTACCGGAATCTGAAGAGAAGAAATCGTTTCGATCCCCTAACATCCCCACTCGCACAGTGGTAACCAATTGACTGCCACTTTATATGTCAGTTATGTTATATTTATAATGCTACCCATCACCTTTTAGTAGTAAATTAACCAAAACCAAACATTTGATTCCAGTTTCAAAACGGATTAGCAGGGGATTATAACCAAAGTAGTTGGTGTTAAAACTACAAATCTGTTGGAAGAAATTGTTTTAAATGAGGAAGCAATTGCTGTCATGGAATCAATTGCACAAAATTCCGATTCACCCAATGACATAGAACCTTCACGGCCTAATGTTGGTGGAACAGATGTTGTTATGGAAGAACAACAGTCATATAATTTTGATGACCAAGTTGATGAGGAATACGTTGAGGAACCACATTCAGTAGAAGATGTCGAAGAAAAAGACTAATAAAAACACTTTAAACCAATTGCTTCCACTTGAATAGGTCAGTGATGGTGGAGTCTTATTTGGATATGCGGACCACATTATTTCTGAAATATGGCATCACCCGGTAATAACGATGTTGCAGTTTTTGGTAAATTTTCTGTAGCCATATTACACATATTCAACAACGTATTTTTACTGTGCAGAATCCTGAAAATGACGCTAGAATTTTGCCACAATCTACATGAAACAATGTCAAGTTGGTCGTTGAACGAGGAATGTAACGAAGTTCAAGAAATTGTTCTCAACTTAGGATTATACAACGCAGTTAGGGCTTCCCATCATGAGGTCGATAGAATTATATATCGTCTCCGCATTCATATATTGGTGTTATCTGTATCTGAAGTGAGATATTTGTTTTCTATTCTTCAGGTATTGTCCTCATTGAGGGTACCACCTCATATGTTGGTGTCCAACCTAGGGAAGTTACTCCGGGTTGTGGAGGTAATACTCTTCTCGGTGTTAAGCTTGTCATATGTTTGTACTACACAGGGTGACAATCAAACGTGAAAGTTTTTACCTAGAAAAATCTTTCTTGATTTGGGGTAATTATTATTCTATACCCAAATCCGGAAGATTCTTTTAGGACAGGATAGTCAGATTTATTGTTTTGACAGTTAGATCTATGATTATTTGTAACAAACTGTTAAGTGAATTAGATGAAAATCAATAATTCACGACGTGATTTTCTGATTTGAAGATATTCATCTTTCAGAGATGTTATTCTTCTTTTAGATGCAAGAAAATACCTCAAATTTCTGTGATTTTCATTTCGACCATCGATAATAGATTATTATGCTTAACATAAATCACATATTTGCAAGAGTATCTAACAACAATGCTCTATAGACGTAGATAATAAATAACATGAGGACAATAATTCATAGATTTTCTCCCAACATAATTCTTATATCAGAGATCGCACCTATTTAAAATTATAATGCCATGTAAATAGAATCATGCGAATATTATTACGTTAACGAGATCAAAATAATGAGATAAAGCTAGATCTGTATGAATTATGACATCTATGAACCGAATACTTTGATGATTAACTCAGATCATGTATTTTGCACTTTCTTGATGAGAAAAAGATAAGAAAAGGCCAGATCTATATGATTCTTAGCTAATGTCCTTCAATTGTGAGACGATAAATCTAAGATAATGTGAAATAGCATACTAGGGAGATCAAAATGCTCAAAACATCCATCATAAACAAGATTCATATCAGATCAGAGTAGTAATGCCTTATTATGATCAAAATGTAAGATTAGATGTGATTCATGCATATCATTCTCAGACTTATATTAAGACGGCTATAATACAGATGCTTTATGTTAATTATCATGAAAAAGCTAAAATTAATGTGTCATATGCATATCATAGCTTAGATCTACGTTTTCATATCAAGAAATCATGCATATATAGTTTTTTTCTAGAAAATCGTATTTTCTCCAAACTTTGGATTTTCCAAACATCAAGATTACGATATATCATGATTTTTCATAATTCAATCAAAATGTAGATGTTAAAAGCTTTTTCTAGCGCCAATGAAGATGCATAGAGACTTCGTATAAGTACCTACACTGAGTTATTGTCTGATGATTCGTCTAGTTGATCACCAATTCTGATCAATTAAAGTACTATTACATGTGATTATTTCGATTAGAACTGGTTAGGGTATTATGATTATCTTCTCTGTCAGTACAGAAATATCAAGAGTGAGAATTAATGAAAGGTATTTCTTATTGAATATTAAAAGTTGTATATATTTTGATTGATTTACAATCATATCCTTCCTGGCTATTTATACTAGAGTAGCTATCACGCAGAAAGTATGCCTAATTGGAAAACGCCTTAATCTAGCTGTAGATGGCGTTATTATCCACTCAAACATCACTTCCTTCTCGAATGATCTTCTCGACCTGGGTAGCTTTCCTCGGAATTTGACTCTTACTCCATGTTGTGGGCTCTTAGTCTTAACTTCTAGCTGTGTCTTCGGCCTTTGTCTTCACTGTGGGTTCTGAAGCTCAGATCGTCCACATGGTTAAGTCCATGTATTCAGGTCGTGGTTATGAGAGTATGATGTCCTCTGAGTATTGCACGTACTAAAGACTTGTCTACCCGACCTTGACCTGGATTCTCTCTCTTCACTCTAGCTCGTATGACCTGTGCAGCTGTCAGTATTGGGTAGATGCTAGATTTTTTCATTTATAGAATACATGAAAACATGCTAGTTCGCGATAAAAGAAAATCAATTCTTGTACATTAGATGTTTGGATTGTCCAGGAACATATTTAAAAGTGCCTAGTTCGCGAACTCAAAAATCAATTTTTCAACAAGAGCTATTATGAAAAAAATGCAGGAGCATACCAAAAAATGCATCGTCCGCAACCAATAAATCCGTTCACGAACACAATAGAAAATTTACAAAGTTTTCAGTAACACCTTCAAATTGTATAGTTCGCGAACCAAGAAAATCACTCCATGAACACTTGTACACGTTAGAGTTCAGTAAAATTAATAAATTATATAGTTCGCGAATAAAAAAATCATCTCGTGAACAAAAGTGCAATTTGATGTTTTAGGCTTATATATCACTGTTGATGTCTGAAAACAATTTTCTAATTTTTAGGAAAGTGAAAAGACGATCGTGCAGGCGGGGACTCCTCGACCGAGAAAACTGCCTAAACCTTTTTTAAACAGATGCACTGCACGAGAGTGCTTTGAGTTCGAGAGATCAATATGTAGGACTCCGGCCTAAACCAAGACAATGGTCATTCTAGAGTCATTCAGTCACAAAGACGGATGAGGGTCGATCTGTAGGAGGGAAGCTGAGAAGTTTGCGTGAGATCAATGATGATCAAGGATTGTGGATGTGTTAGGTTTCTGCAAGTTTTCTGAGAACTGTTGAGTTCGAATAAGTTCTGGTTGATTGATTGAATTCTTGGAGTGACTTCTCATATGATAATTCTTCCTTAGACGATGATTCTTGGTTCTTCAATCATGGATTCAGAGACTTATTTATATTGCAAGAATAATAAACACATTGATCCCAGTAAGTGTGACGGTTGCTGGAGTGAAAGAGTGGGAAATCGTGGTCAAACCACATGTCATGCGGAGACTTGGTTGATTGTCCCTCCACTACATTGCTAACTCCCTCAACTGCTTGCATGACTTACTCATATTTCTCATTGTGTGTGTACACACGTGCCGTAGGCTTCCAAACCAAAACCTAAGTTAATATCCCCCCATGTGACGTGATTTATGTCTCATGAATGTGGAGTCTGCAAGGTAGACGTGTGTTTAATTAGTTAGTTGTTGACTTGACTAGACGATGAGTCTTAGCCTTGATGAGTCGAGCATAATGAACGAATGTGGTATGCCCTAGGACTCATGGATTGAGCATAAGGTGTTTGCTGAGACACGCTCAGACGCTGAGTCTTGATGAATTGTGATATATATCATTTTACCAGTCGAGGTAATAATAATATTTTGGGAATTTGGATAATCATTCGATGAGGTTGCTCGTTCAAGGGATTGTTCTGATATGTTCGATAGGAAATCAGAGATATTGTTGAATTATGCAGAATGCTCATTTCTAATCTAATATATCATGAATAATCAAATGACAGAGTATGAATCGTATATATTGGATGGTCTTCCATTCGAACCATGTTGCTCAGTCGAGCAAAAATGTTAGTAGCAGGACCAAATATTAAATTATAATATTGATAGTTAAATCAACATGTGAAATATTGCTCAGTCGAGCAATTGATAGATGAATCAATGAGTTATGAACCCAGTTGAATGAGCAATATAAATATTGTCGTTTGAGAAATATTGCTCGATTCATGAATTATTGGTAGCGGACCCAAGAAAATATTAATTAAAATTACTGGTAGCTGGACCGAATATTATATAATTAATTAGGATTTTAATTGTTGGATCAACATAAAATTATTAGTGTTCGAACTTGCTCAGAATTTTGATTTGCAGAGCATTTGATTTGAAACCCTAATTTTGATCGATTGTTGAGCAATTGATGATTTACTGAAAATTAATCAATGAGTGATGGGGGGAAAGGCTACATGGGATGATGACCGACCATGTAGCGGCCAGGTGCTCGAATGAGCATGATGCATGCACCAAAGTCCTTTGTAGACCAGTTGGTGAAAGGATGATTAAATTCTCGTTTAATCATTATTAAAATAGTGCTCGTCTGAGCATTAGGTGGTGAAACCTAACTATGAAGAGATGAGGGACCGACCAAGGGGTATGAAACCGACATTGGTGGTTGTGGGACCAACTGATGGTCGATTGATCAAATTCAGGTTGTTTTGAAAGGGTTTGAACCCAATATGAATTATGGAATATTAATTAGGTCAAAATCAAAAGAAAGTGTGGAACCGGCTTCTATAGGACAAGTGGCTGAACTTGGTCGGTCAGGGTGGCATGCCTGTGTCACCATGTTGTCCGTGACTCAATCCTGAGAATTTGGGTATTTTCTGGTGCGCGTTTGAGCAATATTTTGGATTTTCAGAAGAGTTTCATCTTGACTGAAATTATTGATTTTGCTTGAATGAGCAAGTAGAACTTTGCTCGTGCGACCAATATTTTGAGAATATTAAAATAAATAATATTTTAATATTTTCCACGAGAAGTCTGTATGTTCGTGTGACCATTTGACTTTTGGATTTTGATTGTTTGAGCAATATTTGAGAAATATGGAAAAAAATAGGTTTTTGCTCAAACGAATGAGTTTCATGAGATGAGAGAAGAAATAATAATAATAAAATAAGAAATTAAAGGTGTGGGACCGGCTACGGCTAGGGCATGGCCGACCTGCTAGTAGGCCTGGTATCGTGACACTCTTCCCTATTTTAAATTATTATTTTCATCATATGAAGAAATATAGAGAAACTAGGAGTTTTGCTCCAAAGAGGAAGTTTGCTCAAACAAGGAGTTTTCATGAGATTAGAAAAAATAATAAAATAAGGTGAAAAATAAAAGGGAGGTGTGGGATCGGCCACGGTGGCATGACCATCCGGCCAGTGGGCCCAGTCCCATGCGTGCCTCCTTTATATTTTTTATTATTATTTTTCTTTCCCATTTTGCATAGGTTTCCTCATTCGTCCATATTTTTGAATGCTCGTTTATGTATTCGGGTGCTCGTTCGTGCATTATTGTTAAGTACACTCGCACTATTTTCTCGGGGCTTACTCGGTGGTGACCCAGATGCCCGAACAGTGAATATATATTACTAATTCATGGAATTCAGCTAAGAATAAGCCTTGGAACATAACAATGAGATAGATTGATTATCTATTACTAATTCATGGAATTCAGTCGGGAATAAGCCATAAAACGGAGTAGTGAGATAAATTGGTTATCTATTACTAATTCATGGAATTCAGCCAGGAATAAGCCATGAAACGGAGTAATGAGATAAAATAGATTATTTTTCAAGGAATTCAATCGATTGTGCTAGAATTAATATGTGAATGACTCTATACTAGCATGAAATATGTCTAGGAGAATTATGTTTATTCGAGAATGAGGTATGAGATGATGAAAGCATCATACTTATTCTGAATATTGATTATGCATAGTCAGGGAACAGTGTGGCATCCTAAAGACATTATCGCTTTATACTAGCATGCAATATGTTTAGGAGCCGTCCAATCATTATGAGATTCTATACATAAGCATTTTACATAGTCAGGAAATAGTATGGCATCATCGTAAAGACGCTAACGCTCTATACTAGCATGCAATATTTCTAGTAGACTTCCAATTATTTTGATTCTATGCAGAAGTGTTGATGAAATATGGGAAGTGTCGAAAAGATCAGTTTGAGAGGTTTTACGAATAACATATTCATACAGATCTCTGAGAGGGTGTACGCTCAGTCAGAGATTGTTCGTGAATTTCACATGCGTGTCTGAAGCCGTGTTAGAAATATGCAAAATTGTGATATATGAGAGGTTGGACGCTCAGTCATAGGTTGTTCATGAATTTCACATACGTGTCTGAAGCCGTGTTAGAAATATGCAAAATCATGATTTTACGATTTTAGCCTTTGTCAAAAATCCACCATCAACATTAAGTCCCATGCTTAGTGTAGGACAGCCATGTTCCTTAGTAAGCACCAGATGGTGACTTTTATGATTACACATGAAATAAATAATTGAACTTAGTCGTAAAAGATGTTACCATAATTCTTGCTCCAATGATGTCACCTACGAGCAATAGCTTGAATGAGGATCCTGACAGTATGATAGAGCGTCGTCCAGTGAGCGTGGAGTGATGAGGCACTGCTGATTTGGGTGGTGAAATGATAACTTGATGGGGGTTTAGCACTTGTGAGATCCTGCTTGAAATAGGAAATCATCGTTCCATCGAGTTGTTGGTCTTCAAAGCATCGATTTGTATCACCGGTTGCGGTGGACTTGTTTTCATTGTTGTTCTAAATCCCCAAATGACTTGTGGAGGATTCAAATAAGTCTTCATATTGCATCATCGTGATAGCTACATGAAATCTTCAGTTGATGGCCGAATGGATGAAGATCCATGTGGATGAATGAGGAATTTCGTCATATTTCATCATCAGAAAATTCAGAAGTTAGGTCTCCGTTGAAAATGATGTAAAATATTCATACGATGTCCGTTTTTGACGATCTGCCCAACTTTTTGATGCTCAGGAAATTTCCTAGCTTTAGTAATGAATATTTTTGAGTTTTTAGCTCGTTTAAGGGTTGAAATCGATGAAACAGTAAACTTCCAGGAAGTCTTCAGAAATTTTTCAGTTGTCATGTAGTTTGATGTTTCACCCACATCTTTTTGCTCATTCGTACAATTGCTTTGAATTTTGGATATGTTGTATATAATATTCATATGAAATGAATGACATATGACCCATCTCTATATTCTTCATCAATTGCTCCCAGCCTATCTCTTTGTACATGAAAGTGTAAAATCGTCTCAGACGAGCTTGTTGCAAAACGCCTCTTTTGCGTCTTTAGACCATTTGCTTATGTCTTGAGCGCTTGATGAAGGATGTTGATGATTCTAACCACTTAAATTATGAATTTTGTTATTTCCCTTTAAATTCAATATTTGAAGCACTTCAATTCACATAATCGTCACATCATGTGTGAAACGACGAAATAGAGGATGATGGAACTGATAATGGTGACATGAGCAATCTTGTGAACCAAAGTGGTGATGCAACTATCTCTGCATATCAGGTTCATGAAGACGTTGCTTTTGAATACATTTGAAGTGACTGGAGCCCGAGTTGACGTTGTTCCAGTATTTCCGCTCCATGGATATAAGAAAAATTGGCTTATCTGAAATGTATGAACGTCCTTTACCAATTTTTTCCATCCTTAGATCTAAAGTATACAATACCCATCCTAGATCCTTCACCAACTTTTTCCAGGTTGCTGCTTTGTGCAAAAGTGTAAAACTTCGACAGATGAGCTTGCTGCAAAAACATCTATTTGCTTGCGTCTGGAATGTTTCATGATAGATGTTGTTAGTCTATCCATGTTCTGACAATTATGATAGATGCTCGTGTCTCATGGTCACGAATTGACCATTTATGGAAATGTCATCTTCGAAACTTCTGAAGCCATCATGGAGAGACGTGCAGTATTATGGTCGTCAGTCCACAGCATTGGTGAGCTATCCTCTTCGTTTCTTCTCTTTATTCTTTATTATTTATAGAAAGGTGGAAATATTGAGGTTTAAGGACTTTGTGAAAATACCTAGGTGGACGTCGATCGACTGTGAGTGCCATGAATCCCGTCTAAAAATTTCTGCTTGCATGTCGTCCACTCTGGAAGCCGTTGAAACTTCATATGATGTCGGAGTTCGATGTTTGACCCCAACTTTCTAAGATAAGAGACTGAGGAATCATATGCAAAAAGAATCCTCCGATTCAGAGATGTCTAGGGCAGTCATTGATGCATGCACATTCGTAACTTGTAATCTTGTGCAAGTTTTCAGATTCGATGAACCTGAGTGTAAAGGCCATATCTTTCAGCTCGTACGTCTGATTGATGCTCCCTTTTGGTATGCTGTAGTAGAGACGTAGACGAACATTTTTTGTCAGGGAAGCATTGTCCCGTTCCTTACCCATTGGTACATTTTTGTAAATCCATGGCCTGAAGTGTATTGTATCTCATTTGTAGAGGTGATGAGAACATATTGTATAGAAGACTTTGGTTTGTGACTGTCCGTCGTGCAAGCTTTAAGAAGACTTTTATGTTAACATGTTTTCATGTCTATACATCTTGATATGCATCATTAATGCTTGGAGAAGTCCGATCCATCGAGTAACACTTCAGAGAATGGATAGTTGATGAAGCCGGTCATGAGGATGTTACTCCTGAGATCGATGTTGATGCTGAGATTACGATTGAAGTTTCTCCATAAAATTTTGTTGATGATGAGACTATGGATGGAGTTCCTCCAGATATCCTTGTTGATGCTGATACTATGGTCGGAGTTGATCCAGAGATCGAAAAGGCTAGAACCATGATTATCGACATAGTCTTTTCTCCTCCCTCCAGTGATCCTTTACATTCACGAACTAGTTGGTGGGTTGAGCATTCCTAAGATGAAGATGTACTGGGAGTTCAACCTGAATTATCCTGAATAATATGACTTTATTGTAAATAACTTCGCCAGTAAATTGACTTTGGTGTGGCAGATAGCAGCAGCGGTGTTCATTCTGGTGAAGAGAGGAAGTTCCTCAGTCATGCAGGGGTTTGTGATGTAGAGAGGTCCCGTTGATGAAGTTTCAAGGAATCACATCAGGTTACAATAACTTTTTATGTGAATAACATTTATTGAAATAGATTTGAATCGATCTTTCCAATAAGATCAAGTCCCCAGTGTATTCCAGAGGTGTTCATTCATTTAGCATAAGGATGTATGTTGAAGGAGTTTGTGCTATCCATGGAAGAATGATGTTGCATCTGCTTCAGAAGTTTTGTCATGGAGATAATGAAGACTTCTCGATTGTAGTTCAGTTATACTTTGATCGTCTTGGTATTGAATCAATGTGTCATCGTCGAGATATTTGTTATGAAGCTAGAGGCGCCATTATCGAAGCTGTACTCTTTGATTACAAGTATTATTTGAAGGCTTCTGAAGAATATAACACTCATAAGAGGTTTTTGACTTTAGGTTGGCCTTGGAGAAGTAGGTGATTGACAGTTGTAGGGAATTTCTTTTGATTTGATAAATTCAACTTAATGCAAGTATTGCATATATTTTGGAGGAATTGAAAATAACGGATAGGTTAAGAAAATCTTAAATGATTCAAACCTTAGATGCTTGACCGTTGAAGCGTCATCCCTTTGGCGTCGAATGTCTTAGGATTGATCGTCTTGGCCCCGAGTATCTTCTGTTGATTCATCATTCCTTTTGCGGTAGAATTCCATACTTGTGCATACATCAAAGTTTTCTGAATTTGTGGCACATATGGACACTCATGCAAAGGATACAGGGAATACCCAAGATATTCTTTGTTGTGCTTGAACATCATCTCAATAATGAATGTCTCAGTGAGATGCTCGATTCAAAAAGGTGTCAGATTCAACCACTTGGTAAAATATTAATATGGTGAAGCTACCCATTCATAACGTCTTGCAATAGCAGAGTTGCTAGAAGAATTGAGTCCCCATGCTAGGATAGCATGTGAAGAAATAAATGACATAAACATGGGGGAATGAGACTTTCGTAAGTACGAAACCTCTTGATGAATGTTTATGCATCCTTTGCAGGTTTTTGTTTCAACCTCGTCAAAGTTCAAAATTCCTCCAAGTGCCCTGATGATGGAATGTCCGCCAAGTCTTCTGGATCAGAACTTTCTTCGTTAGAGAGATGTGCAACCAAAGGCGCTTCATCAATAGCCATCTTTTCAGCTTGGATCCACACTCATATTAGGATCATGTCATATCTTGGATCTTCCTGATTACGTGAAACTTGGTTTATGTCTAGGTTGAACCTATTTTCATTTTGAGAATGGTGTAGTCATAAGCATGTCTGAGCGTTCCTTCATGGTTTGTGATTGATATGGGAGCATGAGTAGCTTTTTGTCGAGCGATGCCTGCGGCTCAGAGGGTTTTCAATGTTGATAGCGATGCCAGCATCGATCAACGTTCTCCCAAGTTCGTTTCCTTTGGGATTTACTATGGTAAGCAATCCCCAGTCATACATCTCTTTGTCTGTGGTTGGAGACTCAGGAAGTATTTCCAGAATGGACTTCCCGAAATGATGTGATTCAGTATTGTGAACTTGTCTCTCTTTGTGCTTCGACAGATAGAGCAATTCACATATATGTTCGACCAAGGATTAAACTACCTCTTTGACAGGTTTATCAGAGAGAGTGAAGTTCTTGATTAGGAGAGGGTCATGTGTACTCCTTTATTCCCAAATTGAAGCTCTCTTGGATTAACCTTCTCTTTGAAGATGCATTTCAAAATATTGCAGTCACTTGTTGGATGGTCGGTGAACCTATGAATGCGACAGTACCTAGGATTCTCTAAAAAAAAAATCAGTTGGCTCTCTCCTGATGAATGGAAATTTGATTGCATTATCTTGAATCCAGACTTCCAATAACTCGATCACTTCTTCAATGGGAAGAGGGAAGTTTGAGTCTGTATGATCATTTCCCCGTTTGTTGATACTGGGCCGAGGTTTGTGCAGGATTGGTTATCCATTCTTTGCGCTTTCGGAGGAGCCTGGGATGTTGGAGAAGCGTTATTATACTGTGTCTCGGCTTTCCTTTCACTCCCTTCAGCAACAACATTTGTGAAAGGTTAGAGATTGTATTGTTTGTTGACCAGACGTCAGCTTCCGTGAGTTTCACGAGGTTCCTCGACTCTTATAGTCTTTGATCTCTTTAATAAATCAGGTGCGATAGTTGCTGATCGTTTGGCTACTTCATGAAGTTTTGAGAAAGTCTGGAATCAGAGATTTTACAATAGAGCTCTATAGATTTGGATCATTCTATTGATGCACATATATACAACTTGTTGCTCTTTGGCGTTAGAATCATGATAATCCAACGCTTGAACTCTGAACCTTTTCACGTAATCGTTGGGATGCTCATTTTTTCTCTGAAAAATCCTTCCTATATCGGAGAGAGTAACTTGTTCCGAAGCGAACAAGTATTTTCGGTAAAAAGCATTAATCATTTCTCCCCAACTGGCGATGCTTCCTAGCGCGATGTTATTGTACCATGTTTAAATTCTGCCTGTCAAAGACTTTGAAAATTCCTTCAGACGGACAACATGGTTGTGCACTTGTGCTCATGTTCGCCCAATGATTCCAAAAATCGAGAAACAGTTCTCGAGCATTGCATGTTTCATCATAAAGCGTGAACGTTGGAGAAGTATAACCATTCGGAAGAGGAACTCTCTGTATAACAGAAGGATATAAAGGTTGGTGATGATGGACATGTGATGTCTTGTCTTTTCCACGATCCTCGAGAACACACTTCAAATCTTCACGAGTGATGAAACTTGTTGTTTCATTTGCCGATGGGTTATCTGCAGCATTGCGGACTTCATCATCTTCCAGGATGTGGATTGGGGAGGTTTCAGGATCAGAAATTGAGGATGTTTCCTTAGATTTTCCTTTATCAGAATGGGGCTGAGTTTGCTCAGATGACAACTTGTTTATGAGAGTCTTGAGGTAAGCGCACAACTCTTTCTGTGTTGCAGCCATATTTGTATGATTCCTGGCGAAAACTTCTTGAACCTTCATGAGATCATATATGGTAGGTGGATTTTCTCTGTTTCTTCAGGAGATTGGCTAAAGAGAGGATTAATTCCGATGTTGGTTTGAGGAGGGGTAGTATCAGTGGCGCCGTTATTGGAAGCGGGAGTAGTGATTGGAGCACCACCAATGTTACTAGTGCTAACATTGTTTGGGTTAGGGTTTGTAAATAAACCTGACCTAAGATCAACCATTTTGACGAATTGAGATTGCAACTGAGAGATTAATCTCCCACTATGGTCGCCAATCTGTTGATGGGGCAAAACGATTTGCTGGTTTTTTAGGAAAGTGAATATACGACCGTGCGGACGAGGATTCCTCTACCGAGCAAATTGCTTAAACATTTTTAAAACAGATGCACTGCACGGGAGTGATTTGAGTTCGATAAATCAATCTGTAGGACTCCAGCCTAAACCAAGACAATGGTCGTTCCACAGTCAATTCGGTCACAAAGAGGGATGAGGGTCGATCTGTAGGAGGGAAGCTAAGAAGTGTGTGAGATCAATGATAATCAATGATTGTAGATGCGTTGAAGGTTTATGCAAGATGAACTGTAGTGTTCAAGTGAAAATAAGTTCTGATCGGTTGGGCGATAATTTCTTGTTGTTCGAAATTTTTATTTACCAGATGATTCTTGGTTATTCAATCATGGATTCAGAGACTTATTTATATTACAAGAATAATAAATACATTGATCTCAGTAAGTATGACGGTTGCTGGAGTGAAAGAGTGGTACAGTGGAAAATCGTGGTCAACCCATTTACATGTCGTGCGGAGACTTGGTTGATTGTGAAAAATAGGGGGTCTAACAACCACACCCAATATTTCGCTTAGCAATCTGTATGGACAAAGTCCAATATACAACTAGACAGTCGGACTCAATCTAGATAAAAAGTATATCAAAGAGTTTATGTCTCTATCTCTCGATTTAAATCTTACTCAAGCAAACTGCGAGTCTCGATTAAACACAGAAGAAATAACTTGGATGGTACCAAAGACCAATATCCAAGTGTCAATCAATTTAAATCAACAACCAAAAGGTCGGATATTCTAATTAATTGAAAAACACACAACCTGTATTATTTCAATTATATAACAAATATAATGCGGAAAAGAAATAACACAGACACCAGAATTTTGTTAACGAGGAAACCGCAAATGCAGAAAACCCCGGGACCTAGTCCAGATTGAACATACACTGTATTAAGCCACTACAGACACTAGCCTACTCCAAAATAACTTCGGTCTGGACTGTAGTTGAACCCCAACCAATCTCACACTGATCTAAGGCACAATTATGCTCCTTATGTCTCTAATCCCAGCAGGATACTACGTGTTAGGGAATTGATCGGTG